>CAKNXH010001668.1:103621-134466 GCA_932178445.1 Andricus quercusramuli | reverse complement strand
TTCAAAAATTTGTTCACAATAAACCCAGGACTGCGCAGGATTTCCAGATTTTTGTTCTCATTCTTATGCACCCGAAAGTATTCACTAAATCTTAAAACACTCAGTATTTTCAACGGTCAAACTTAAAAAAAAAAGGAAAGAGAGGGAATGAAATACATGTGTTATTTGACTCTCTCCAATTCGCCTCTTTGTACTCCAAATCAGTCGTTCTGAAGTACTCTCAGAAGTCAGTCGTTTATTTGAAAATAGGGAAAGAATTTTTAAAAGAAAATTTTCAAAAGATTTTAAAAGAAGTTTTAAAATTTTCATTATTTGTCTATAAACTCTTTTCGTGTGTGCAGATTTATTCAACAAAAGATTTTATAACCGCGTAATTAAAGTGAAACTTTCAATTTAAAAAAAAAAAAAAAAAGAGTTATTGGCTCGTGTTTTAGAGGTCGGCCGGCAATCGGCAAACGGGAGCATATCAACTCCTATCTAATAGAACGCTGCTTAAGGCTGGTGACCTTATCAGCATAAATCACCCACCTATTGAGACTCTCGGCTTCCTTTCTCATGTCCTTATCCCCCGCCTCCCCCCCAGTAACAGAAGTTTCGGTGGGACTGACGTTACAGATTGCCTCCACCATGAGATAAATCACTGCTTAATTCGGACATGATTTCGACTCGCAAAACAAATCTCGCGCATACAGGTGATAGTTGGGAGTACAATCTAAACATGAATAATACAAACAATAAAGTAGCCTCGGAATGGACTGAAACTCGGATTGACCAAAGGCATGCACACGGTAAACGTAAAGGTCGTGTTTCGGGCGATGTATGGAGACTGGGTGTTTGGAATGCTAGAGGAGTGAATGATCTTAAGATAAGAGAACTACGAGAAACTATGCACGTAAGGAAACTAGACATTCTTTGTGTACCTGAGACGAAGAAAAAGGGTCGCGAATTTATAAAAATAGAAAATGGGGTGTTGGAAGGCGGTTGTGAAATATGGTCAGGAGTAGATAGCGAATCACATCGTAGTCAAGGGGTCGATTTAATTATGAATGAAAAAGCAAGACAGCATCTCATAGAGCATAATTTTGTATCACCCAGATTGCTATGGGCTAGAATGAAGGTAGGAATCAGAAGATTATTTATCATAGCGTGCTACGCACCAGTTGATAGCGGTTCGAGGGAAGTTAAAGACGCCTTCTGGGACACTTTAAATGATACAATAAGTACTTGCGATCAAGGTGAAAGAATAATTTTGTTAGGAGATATGAACGGATGGGTCGGCGTCCAACATCAGGATACAGATACAGGAGGGGTACTAGGTAATTTTGGGGATCCAACAAGAAAAAATTATAACGGGGAAAAATTAGTTAGCTTATGCTTAGAGAAGGACCTACTTATTACAAATACCTGGTTTCGACATAAAATGATCCATACTGACACCTGGTGTAAAGGAAATAACCGCAGTATAATTGACTTCGTTATTGCAGATGAAAGACTAAGAGAACTAGTTACAGATACAAGAGTCATGAGGGGGGCCGAATGCAATACTGATCATTACCTTTTAGTCTCCAAGATGAACTTAGGGCGGGGGTGGAGAAGAAAGAGAACCAAACAAACGAAACAAACGCGAATCAAGGTCGAAAATTTACAGAAACCGGAAGTACAAATAGATTTTCAGGATAAGATAAACGAACGCATAGATAAGGCAATTTGGGAGCCGCTTGAAAGGAATAAAGATATAGAAGGCGCGTGGGCTTTATTGCGGGATACCATTGTTGAAACTGCGATTGAAGTGTGTGGTATGGCGAGGGTAGGAAGAAAGTCTGGCGATGCGTGATGGAACGATGAAATTGCGGCAGCCCAACAAGAAAAGAAAGAAGCGTACAAAAGAACGTTGAACATGACAGGTCTTAGCGATGAGGAGAGAAATAGACTCAAAAATGATTACAGACACAAAAAGAGGAAAATTAAACGTCTAGTCAAGGAGAGTAAAGAGAAAACCAGAACAGAAGAAGAGAACAAAATAAAAAACTGCTTTGAAGGAATTATGAAACTATTATTCAAAGAGCTGAAGGGAAGTAAAAGTACAGAGTTTGTTAGCATGAGAAACAGCAAAGGTGAATTGCTATATGATATAGACGGGATAATAGACGCTTTAAAAGACTCTTTTAAAGAACTATTAGGAGGTGAAGATATAGGGCAACCAAACTACGACATTGAACATAATGCATTAGAAAACCCAATTGAAGAAGTCAGTGTCACTGAGGTCAGAGATATAATTAAGAACTTGAAAAACGGTAAGGCTGCTGGTATAGACAGTATTAGCGCTGAAATGCTTAAATACGGTGGCGAGTACATACCTCACAGGTTGTGCGAATTGATAAATTTATGTTTCGAGACAGGAGAAGTCCCAGACGATTGGAGAAAGGCGATTATTGTACCAATATATAAAAAGGGAGATAAAAACAACTGCAGTAATTACAGAGGTATCAGCCTACTAAGTACCGTAAGTAAAATATACTCAAAAATACTTATTCGTAGGGTAATGGAAATTACAGAAGAGAAGATATGGGAAGTCCAAAGTGGATTTATGCCAGGAAGATCATGTACAGATCAGATATTTAGCCTAAGACAGATCACAGAAAAAAGCTTGAGAGTAGGAAAGAAAGTTTTCTGTGCATTTATTGACCTAGAAAAAGCATTCGACACGGTAAATAGAAGTAAACTTTGGGAAGTCCTTAAAGAGTATGGAGTGAATGGAGGGCTCCTACAAGCAATAAAAACAATATATACGGGTAGTAAAGCAAGTGTAAGGGTAAATGGGAAACTGAGTGACTGGTTCGATATTATGCAAGGCGTGAAACAAGGATGCGTTATGTCCTCGTGGCTATTTATCATATTCATGGATAGGTGTCTAAGAACTGCCCTCTTCGACGAAAAAGGTATAGATTTCGAAACCGTCAAAGTACGTGGGTTGGCTTTCGCAGATGACAAGATTGTTATGGCACAATCAGTCGAAGACTTGCAAAGAATGTTGAATAAACTTAATACAAGCATGAAGAACATGGACTTCAAAATTAACGTGAATAAAACAAAAGTCATGGTGTTTGAGGGAAAAAGTGAGAAAACAATATGCAACATTGTCCTAAATGATGTGAGATTAGAACAAGTTGACAAGTACGTATATCTAGGTAGTCTATTCACTAGCGACGGAAAAATATATGGGGAATTAGATAGGCCCATAAATAAGGGTAAGCAGGTTATCGGTAGAGCAGGGTCCATCCTCAAAAATAAAAACATATCAGAAAAAGCTAAAATGGCCATACATAATTCCATATTCGTACGTAGATGGCAGAATGCCCAGAGGTAGACCGCCGAAAGAATGGTTAGAATCTGTGAATGAGACATTAATCCGAAGAGACATAAGAAATCATAGGAACAGAAGAGCTTGCATGAAGAAATGCATGGACGTAAAGGAAGCTGGAGTAGTATGCCAGGACAGAAAAGTGTGGCGACAAATAGTTTATAAACAGAGTGACAATAGAGTGAATGATGCCTGAAACAAATACCTCGGATACTAATGGGCCCAAGTGGGGAACCATACATAACAATTCTGTGAGGATCCTCACTTGGGGTGATCGCTAGAGAGATTGATCAGCAACCTGGGTCGGAGCAGTGTTGCGGAGTGAACGTGTCATTTGAATAAATAACACGAAAACTCCAGATCAATCTAAAATATCTATACCTAACACATATACACCTATATACCTATCTACCTTATACCATATAATGACCTACTTTACACCTATATACCTATCCCAAACTACTTTCCAACCGAGCAAGTCACGCCTACCCCGAAAGGGAAATGGCTTAATGGTATAATAATAATAATAATAAATCCCTTAAAACCCCATAACATTCTCCGTAATCTTTCAAATTGATATAAAGTCCCTTAAAATTCCTTTTGAAACTTTTTGCAATCTTCAAAAATCTCTGAACTCTTAATATCTGATATGCACTCAAAATGCGAATGATTAACCCTTCGGTAGTGAAGAATTAATGGCAATGAATAATTCTTTTTTTATTGATTGAAATTATGTTTTACTCTCTGATCAGAGTAAATAATTTAAAATTTTTATTCGCAAGAATAATGAAATAATTGTTTAGCATAGCAATTAGGAATTAAACAAGCAGTCGTTGTAAACAAATTGAATTTAACGTGCAGATTTCATTTTTAAATTCCAAATGTCATCCAAAAGCCAATCAGGTTTTTGATAACAATGTATCCGATACTTTTAAGAAAATTTGCTAACATCACTTTTTTTACATTATAAAAAATTTTAAAGATAGAAAGGTGTAATAAACAATATTTTCTTTTTGAAATGTTCTGGCGTAGTCTTCTTCAGTTAGAAAACCTGTGGGGCAGGGTGACTCTGATTAAATTACCAATCTAATAAATTATGCAAATATCGTATTTAAGTACGGTTCAGCAAATAATGGAAATTCAGTTTTGAGAACCTTTAAGAACCAATTGGTATACTGCAGTTATAAGTATTAAACTTATTACAATTTTTTCTAATTTGGTGTTCTATCATGCAAACATTGATCTACTTAGAAAATTTTTAATGTACAATAAGTAAAGAAATGAAAGCATTCCGTTTTGGAAGAATGTAGTCAGGGACGTGCGATGGGGTGACATTTTCGTAAATTTTAATTATTTGTCTTTCTGCCCAGATAAATTTTGAACATTCGGTGCACAAATTATTATACAATCACTCCCGCACTATCAAGCCATGTAATTCAAAGAAAAAAATTTCACGAATTGAAACTAGTACTTTTCTTGAGACGTGACATTCTCGACTTTTTTATTTTCAGGCGCATATAAACCTAACATTGAAGAAATTGACTAATTAGCACTTAATTCCAAGTTAAATGTGTGCTGGAAGATTCTAGTTAAAAGTAAAATTAAACTTATGCTCAAACTCTCCAGAGAGCCTTTTGATGGCCAATTAAAAGACCTTAATGGTGGCATTTATGGCCGTTACTTAAAGTAGAGATTCTAACGCCCGGGACTTACGGTGGCATCCTTATGTTTTATCCAAAGTACTAAATAATATGACTATAAATGAAACGTTGAATGTTAACTACCTCTTTAGTTTTTTGTTACCTTAATCTCCACCATAAATGTAAGGGATTATTTATTATATAAGAGCCGAAATAAGCCTTAGTGCTGATTGCAACAAATTTGATCAAATAAGCCTTTGAGAAATATTTTTGGAGAAATCTGGGAAAAGTTTTCAAAATTACGACAAAATTCTTTAAAATAATTTTTAACATGGATAAAGAGTCAGATGGTGAGGAAAATAATGTTGAAAAATTGAAGTGCTAGACTTAGTGCAAATAACTTTGGGGTTTCATGTTTAGATAAAGATGTCAGAAAATAGGTGAATATATTCCTCACAAAAATGAAAAAAAATTAAAGTAGGGCTTCAGAAAATAAAAATTATTCTTACAACACCGATTTCTTCTGAAGAAAAAAAGAGCTTTTGAAAAATTCATTCTCGTTCATTCCCAAAATAATTTCATCAACAACTTTAATAATTCATTCCAAAAATAGGAATGTTGCATGGAATATGATGAAGAGATATTCTGATTCTTTAGTAACTCATTAGCACCTTCCAAGAGTAAAAAATTGTTTACAAGCAAAAAATACTTTTTTCATCAAGAAAATTGGAATATTGTGCCCAATCGCACCAATTGTAGCCAAAAGCGTCAATTAGCTGTATGTGAGTCACATCATTCTTCGCGGAAAAATTCAAATTATTTAACTTATCTAAAATTTTATATTTTCAAGTAAGGATTGTTTATAAACATGTATCTGCATGCACAAATGTCATATAACAGATTCCTTGCATTACAGAGCCACACAAAAAAAATCGCTTCTCGGGCCTGGAGGTCAGACCATATTGACTATATTTTTTTTTGGTCGCTGAATCCGAATCTGAGGTCCAAAAACCCCCAACACGTCAGGGTTCTTACATAACCTCATAATACCTCATACATTTTGTTTTTCAAGTCTGGGGGTCAGACATTGTTGACTGTATGTTTTTGGGGTCGTCGGATCCGAATCCGTGGTCTAAAAAACTTTAACACGTCCGGGTTTTGATTTTTAAAGAAACTCGTAAAATTTATTCATCCTGCTTACGTATGTCTGCCACTCGGAGAAATGTCCTCTTGTAACAAAAGGATGATTCTTGACCTAAATGGAATTTCCATTTAAATTTAAGGTTGAGAGGATTTTCATTTGTCTCAACAGGAATCCTTTTGCAGCAGAAAATTTTCTTATGCGATTTCCATTCTAGTCATTTAACTAGTCATTTGTTCTAGTCGTTAAGAGATCTACCAGCCCCTTCAGCCCTTTTAAGGGCTATATGATGTCGGAAATCCGATCGCGCAACATCCTCGCGGTGAACATCGGGTAGCGCTAATGCCGACGGTCATATATACCTTTGTTTTGTGAAGTAAATAGTGTTTACGGGTTGAACTGATTTTTTTAAACATACGACTAAAGTCAAAACTTTGAAGCGTTAAAAAGCTTAGATTACGAGTTATTTTAAAGCTTATGTCAGAACCCTGACGTGCTGGGGTTTTTTGGCGATCGGATTCAGATTCAGCGACCCCAAAAACATATAATAAGCATGGCCTGACCCCGGACTCGAAAAAAAATTTGCATGAGGTTTTTTGAGGTTATGTCAAAACCCTGACGTGCTGAGATTTTTCGGACCTCGGATTTGGATTCAGCGACCACAAAAACATATAATAACCACGTGGTCCGACCCCCGCACTTGAGAAAATGAAATTTTATGAGGTTTTATGAGGTTATGTCAGAACCCTGACGTGCTGGGGGTTTTTGGACTACGGATTCGGATTCAGCGACCCAAACAACATATAGTCAACATGGTCTGACCTCCAGGCCCAGAAAAAGATATTTTTTTTTAGTGGCTGTGTTATTATTAACTAATAATTGATTCTTATTCTTCATCATCCCTGGAATCAAACCCAGGTAAAAAAAACTTCTTGAATAATGACCTAAATTCTTTGGGAAATTCGCCGATTTCCACTTCCAATATTTGCTTTTTTCAATACCACTTAATTAGGCTTTTAAATGTGTTCGGATTTTATATTCCCCATTTTTAGGCATTTTTTAAGTAAGATCTGCTGCCAAGTCGAAGCCGCAATCGATGAGTGCAAATAAGGCTATAAAATCATTTGGACATATTTGGACTATAACATCATTTTTTTAAATAATATCAAGCGTAGCAAATTATCTGTCGATAATTATCAACTGACAATTAATACTGATATGTTACTCATAATTATAAGTTCTAAGGTACCTTGAATATGAACTTTTTATCTCCGATACAGGTGAATCAAACTCTAACGTTTAGGACGATATAACTTGATTATTCAGCAAGGTTTTATTCGTTGAAAAATGCAAATATTTACAAAGTTTACTCGAATAAGGATTTCAGAATTGGCACATTGAAACTGAATTTGAAAAAACTCAACTAAAATAAACTACATTTTATAGCATTTTACTACATTTTTAATCGCTGCAAGGAGAGGTTGAAATTTTTTTTACTCGTGCTGAAGCATTCTTTTGCTCATGGAAAATATTTCAGTCTTACTTACTTACGTCTTTCTTCGACACGGGACCACAGACACCAATCGCCGCGCCTTTTTATTATGAAAAACAATTTCTACGCCTTTCTAACGCTCAAAACTGGCGATCTGAACCTCCAGAAATTTAATTTGTTTACTATTAATTTAATTTTTTACAACTTAAACTAAAAATACGCATCTTTAGCGTAAAGTAGTTTTGAGCAAATTTGTATTTATATTTCAGGTGAAAAATTTTGTTAAATAAAATCTTATTGTAGCTTGTGTGTAGCTCTTTTTTAGATGAGAAACTTTTGTCAATACATTTTTCTCATAGTTCGCGTCGTTTGTCGAAAAATTAGATTTTTTAAGTTTTAATGTTGTTTCTTAAGAATAAAACTTAAACTACGCGTCCTATCAGGAATTTATTTTTCACCATTTTTTGTAGATCTTTTTTGAGTTCACAATTTTTGTCAATCCATCTTTTCGCCTATCTTGTATAGTTTGACCGAAAAATTGAACTTTTTATTTCTCATTATTGTGTTCTGCACACAAAATTTGAATTTTCGATTTTTCAAGAAAATTAAAAAAGTTGATGCGATAATCTTGTAGGATATTCCTAATGACACGTTTTCCTTTCTCTGAAATTTCTTCATATCATGCGCTATTTCGCTTAAAATGTTCATTTTCGTTTGTTTTTTGGCATTTTGTAAATGCTATAACTCCAGCATTTTTTTCTTATCAACAAGTCATTCGGATGAATTTATCTTCTTTTCGAGTAGGGGAAACCTCCCTACAGTGGATAGCTTCCTACAGTGGACATTTGCAAATAAAAGCGAAATGCCTAAAGTAAACCTAATTTGCGCATTTGGTATGATTTAAGTTGATAAAAATGCATCAGAAGACAGAATTTCATGTTATACCTAATTATAATAAAAGAGAAAAGTATAAAAAACTATTTTTGACATGACCAAGAAACTTTGTCCTCCACTTTAGTAATTTTTTCCAAGTATCTAAATCTTTTCAGAATGATTTTGTTTATTAATATATGTTCCTTGGTCATTAAACCATAATATTTTCACCCTAGAATCTTACGTTCTATGTAAGAAAATTATTATAAATATAATCCTTGAAGCTCTCATTTTCCTACTATGGATACCAGTGTCATCCCTACAGCGGATTTTCGGTTAAAAGTTTTAGATAATTTGCACTCATAGGTTGGTACTGAAACAGCAGAAGACAGAATCAGCTGATACTTTAAACATAGCTGCAGCGTAATGTAATTGAGAGTAATTTTGAATTTCCCGCAAGTAGAAATAACCTCACCATGCCCAATCTCTGTGTAGGTATTTTCTAGGTACTTTTGACATGGCAAGATTGGTGGCAATCCCAACCCCACCGGACCTGTCCACTGAAAGGCGTGTTGTGAAATATGAGCGAAATAACTGACATTATATTTTTGCTAATTTTATGCAGAATCGAAATTATATCACATTTTTCTTTGTTCTGATACTAGCGTCGGTATAAAATATAATTTAGGGGTACGCATAAAAACATCTTTCTATTCTGATTCGCGGTGTAGAATCGAATGTCCACTGTAGGGCGAACCAGCCAACACTGGACAAAATTTTACCACCTCAAAATAATATCAATAGCTTTTTATTCGCTAACGAATTGATTTTTACTGATATCTCATCACATGGGTGAATACATCAGCTTCATTTGTGTCAGAACAGCTCTATAATATACATCCTATTTTGTGTTTACTGAACTCTACCAATTTTTGCTATCCACTGTAGGGAGGTATCCCCTACTACTAATAACCGTACATAGAGTCTTTGAATCTTACAAAAAATTGATCACAAACATTTTGAAAATGCGCTCACTTTTTTAATTTTTTAACGGACGTGACCTTCAATTTAGGGCACTTGAATATTATACCAATGGCCAATTCAATCTGTTAATTTTTTCAAAAGTTATCGTGCAGGCAAACTAAAAATCTGCAGACATACAGAGAGACACATTCGTTAAAACCTGTTTTAGGATTCAGGTGCTCTCGAAACCTGGACATTTGACAAAAATGAGCACAAATCTAATACCTTCTCTGATGAGAATGTAAAAATTAACATGGTGCTAAAGTGGTCTGATTGGTGCACACCAGTACTTAGTGACTAGGGAGTAGAGATCCTCTAGGGAGAGTTGAGACACGTTTCTCCCTTCAATTGTTGCCGCTGTACCGAAATTTTGATATTTCCATGAGGCACGAAGACTTTGAATAGTGTTATTTTTATTAATTCTTTGTTCATGAAATTCATGAAATGTTCGTGTGATGAGTATTGTCTTTATTCTACATTAAATTCTCTACCAATTAAAATTATAATTTGAAAATCAAGCCGAGTCAAAACAATCAAAATCAATATAAAGTCAATTAGTTCCGGTACAGCGACACTAATCAGAATTGGAGTATGTTTTCTTTAAGTATTAGGAACCTAAGGAAATATTTATTTTTTCCATAGCGTTATTCATTGCTTGAAGATTCTGAAAATATTTCTATCTCATTTCATGAAATATTCCCATTGAGAAAACGGTTGTTTTTATGCAACACAAATGACCAGTCACAGGTGTTGGAGGAACAATTAGGGAGTTTAATTGGACAGTTAGGAATTATAAACAGAAATAATAAATAATTCCTCAAAATAATACCCTAACTAAAGGCACATAGTTTTTTCTAGTCATAAGGAAAAAAAAATCTTAGCAGTGCCTTGAAGGGTCCTGTTTAGAACTTACTAGTCCAGTTGTTCTAGTGAGATTCTGAAATGGGGCAGTTTCTACATGGGCTGTTATATAGTTCCAGCGGTTATTTGGGGAGGTATGAATTAAAAATAAAACCATTCGCAGAAGAATCTATGTAATCTATTTTGTAATGGCCCTGCTGAAACTGCACGAAAACGGAAAACGCTAAACTGGTTCTATTTTACATTTCCTTGAGGTACATTCCTGCATATGTAACATCTTAAGTCAATTGTGGTTCTTCATTCACGGAAGTGGTTCTCCTCATGAGGATCGGGGAACGTCGAAAAGACGGAAGTAAGTAATGGAATTGATGTTGGACTGGGAGAACGACAAACAAGGGCTGCGTGCCAGAACCGGCTGTAGTCTCGCCATCGAATCGGCCTCACAAATCACATTAATTAGCAACTCGCTTTGAGGCTAAGGTCGCCTCTAATATTGAGAGTGACTTCAGGCAGTACCATATTTGACCTGTAGACAATACTATGATTTCCCTTTGATCCAAAGTCGAGTGGCAATGCACTATCGTTCATGTAATTGAGTGTAAACAGTTATGTATCAACTTGAAAATCAGGGCAAACGTATTTCCATAATAGGTAGGAAACCAGCTAAATATTCTAAGGTAATTTCCCGAACGTTATGCAATGACTAACGATAATGATACTGGAGTTGACTAACATTACTGTATTTGAAGAATGGAGCAAAGACGGAAACACAAGTTTATTAGAGAGAATCTTTTTCTGTATTATGCAAGGGAAAAAGCTTGTAAATATTGGAATGTTTGAGAAGATCCTTTTATCAACGATAACGAAATTGCACTCTATCGTCAATATGTTAGCTGAAAAGCTGATATCTAAACTTAGATTGAATTCATAAATTTGAAAAATTGATCAAATTTGCTGAATGGTTTTCAAAGTGAAATTTTGCGTAAATGTGAGATCAGAAATCCCTGATCACAGACATGTTCCAATAATATTAAATAACTGTCATAAAATTCGATATCGCGCCTATATACTCTGCCGTCCAGACAAGGAAACCGGTACGACTGCATTTTTATCGAAAATGAGTTTATGTCCTTGGATTCGTTATGAAAAGACGAACTTATCTATGCTTAACATTAATAAAAATAATAATAGAATCTCGATATAATTAGGTCTTGAATAGCATATCTACAACGATTTTCGAGAATTCCTGATGAAGAAACAATACATTCGCACAAAAGTATGGCATATCTAGACGAATTTCAGAATTCGGGACAGTTCTAGTCCTCAGATTTTGATAAAAAACACATCTGCGTATATGTTTTTTTCATGATTATCTCGTTTATTTTGCATTCTGAGTTCCTGATATCGAATAGCACATGTAGATGGTAAGTTTCTTCACCCGCATTCGAGGGTAACTTTCAACCGCTGATCCATGTAGAAAGGCAAATCTACCTTTTTTATTTTCAAAGAAAAATTAATGATTGGTTATTGATGATATAATAATTATTCATCACCATAAGTAATTATACAATCATAAATAATACATTATTAACATTTCAAAGACCATCGAACAGTGGGGCAAAATGACGAAAAAATGTTCAAAATACGATTCCGGGTACAATTTTTAATTGATTTCAAATTATTATTTTTTTAATCAAAAATAACTGAATTCTTAGAAAATCCCTAGAGCCCGATTCGAAAATTTAATGTGTAATTACTTTCTTCAAACATGAAGTTACAAAAATGATAAAATGTCAGGTATTGTTGCTTTAATAACACGTGATGAATTCAAAATTATCTATATTACATTTGTACTTGATAAATAAACATTTGTGAAGCATAATTCGATAGTTTATTACAAATTAATATTTGCTCACAAACAATTGTATTATTATAAACAATGGTTAGAAACAATGATTTTTAAAGGACTTTGTATAGCTATTAAGTGATTTCCATTTCAAATCTAATTTCAACTAATATACAAACATGAGAAAACAAAAAAATATGTATTTCTTATTGATTCAAACAAATTTTATAAACAATTGCCCAGTTTGAGCAATTTTTGTACGTTCAAGATACTTTTTTTTTAACGTGTTTTATTTGACTTGCGAGTTATGTTTTATTTTATTATTCAGTAAAGAAATCAACAAGTTCGGTAAACACATTCGAAGTTTGAGCAAAAAGGCTACCTTACCCAAGCATTTCTTGATTCCTGAAACTCTCAAAAGTTACTTGAACCGCACATTTGTTTGAAACAATCAAACAATTGTGATGAAATTACCATATGATGTACTGAAGCATCACTGCTGAATCAAACATAGCCCGTTTCAAAAAAAGTACCTCAAGGCCTCAAAAATTGCTCAAACTGGGCATTAATTTATCAATTTTTTCTATAACCATAGAAAATACATCTATTATTATTTTCTAATACATTTATTTTTTTCGAATATTCGTGTATTACTTTAGATTTGATTGAAACCAAAAATTACTTCATAAATATCTTAAACAACAACAAAATCACCTACTATTGTTTATAACAATACAATCGTCATAAGCAAATTATTTAACCATAATGAACTATCAAGTTATGCTTTACTAATGTTTATTTATCGATAACACAATAATATTTATCATTTTCAATTAATTGCATGTTACTAAACAAAACGTATCTTGAATTCTATTTTTTTTTTATCATCAAAATTTAAAAGGCGTGTTCGCGCACCTTATTTTAAAATAAATGTTTCCAAAATAGAGTTAATTATTATATATATTAAATATCTCCTACTTTAATCAATATTATTTGGTGTTAGAATTGGTTGAGTTTTTGGCGCTCATTGTCTGAACAAATTATTATTGTTTGTAACTATTTCTTCTTATAATAATGCGAAAAAGTTACGAGTTTTTCTGATTTTTTCAGCTTTCCTTCGAATTTTTGGTTAGAACCAAATCATAAATATTAATATTAATTTTTTAAAAAGGCTCTCAGTAACTTCTGTAAGCAAAATTCACATTTAATATCACCCACACAGAACACTCGAAGAACATTTCAAATTTCCGTTTTATACCAGCGAAATTTATTCACAAACAAGAAAATTATTGCTTAAAATTTGATTCTCTTTATTGTTTATTTATTTTTTATTCATTACTAAAAAGCCAAAGCAAAGTTGAAAATTTCATATAGACCCACAACTTTCTCACAATTATCTGAGATAAAATAGTTATAAACAATACCGAATGTTTTGAATAATTATGATCGTTGACTTGAATTTGTTATTACCTCAGAAAAGTTGACGGAAAGTGCAAATTTTCAGAAAAAACGTATACTACATATATCTAGGATTACTATAGGAAAAGATACAACTTTCTAGCATTGTTCCAATAAAATATTATTATAAAAAATCACTTATTGTTCAAAACATTTATTTTTTATATTAAATATAAAAGATTATTGCCTTGCTCTAACTAAAAAATTGGAAATAACTTTAAAAATTCGCAAAACCTTCACTCTCTAACTCTACTTCAAGAGAAAATAGCTACAAACAATAAAAAATTGTTTAAGCAATTTATGTGAATATTTTTTATCAGTAGAATGTAGTATCTTACGTATTAGAAACAACCTGTGTTAAAAAAACTGGAAAAAATATGATTATGTTTATTATTATTATTAATGATTATTGTGAAGAGAAATTTAGAGTTTCAACTCGATTCATCTAATTTTGACGATTCTGTATAAAATTTACAAAAATGCCTTTTTTCTTATAGGAAATATGTGCATTTTAAACTTTATGAGGCTAGCTGAACCTCCAAAGATAATTTTTTTCTAACGAATTTAGTTTTTTGTGGATCCCAACAAATTTGGGGCGATATGCAGAAAAATTCGGGAAAAAATTTACTCTGCATTTTTGGATCACTCTACTGTACACTTTTTTATTTTATTTTGTACTTTTACAAAAATTTGAATTATCAAATTGACTACCTTTGTACTAATGATATATTTTGTATGGACAAAACTTGATGAATAATTTCAATTTAATTATTAATTATTGATTATTGAGTTCATCATAATTTTATTAATGACAGACGTGTCTTTGAGTAAGATTTCCAAACGACTTTTTGCATCAATATGTAGCATATCTACAGTTCTGCTTATGAATAATTGAAATTACCAATTTGTTTTTATTTCAATGAATAGAGGATGTGCGATTTACACTAGAACGGTACTTTTCTTTTATTGAATATCTCGGTTTCCTCCAAATGCAGTTGCACAGTTTCTTAGTCAGGACGGCAGTAATGGCGTGGGGAACCGGGAGTTACAACACAGAATGAAATAAACTTTTCAGCGTTTCTTGACTTGAAACAAAGGTTTTCCCTCATGTAATAGCGTCATTACACGATGGACAACATGTTGTAACTCTGCGCATGAGGGAGGGTTCGATGATATCTGGAAGGCCGTAACTCGTTCATAATTTGGACATGAATTACAAAATGTCCCGTTGCCATAGTTGGCGTCGATCAGATCGCGTGACAAAGTCTGACGTATAATGTATGTCAACGTCATCACTTCGACCGTAAGTGCAATCCGACTGAGTCTACTCGAACAGCCGCCTAATTAACATTGGAATGGGCTGGGAAGAGCTGGTGCGTTTTCATTGTGGTGGCAATAAATCGACGAAACAGATAAGCGTTATCACGGTCCTTCGGCAAGGATTAGCTCTAGAAACGCTCCTCCATTTTCACTAAGGAAAAGGATGCCACTATATACCTAAAATAATCGATCACCAGAACCTTCTGAAGTCCACTAATTAGTATTTTCTCGAAAAAGGATGAACAATGCCAGATGAGTGAGAAAGCTGTTGTATTAGAAGAAAGAAGAGCTGGGATATTGATATTGATTCAACTTTCGATTTTTGGTGATCGATCTCCCCCAGTTTGTTAATTGTCTGGGAAAAAATTCCCTTTTTTTCAAATCGGTCAACATCAACTCGTACCCCTTGGCTTTTTTAATTATTATGACGTTTTGAATAATAAAGGTCGGTTTTCAAAAAAGTGGGAGAAAGGAGTATTTTTATTAACTTCCTGTGAATCACAGTTTATTCACTCCTTGATGAATGTTCAAGGAATAATTTTCACCCAATTATTTTTATTTTGACTGCCCCCACCCCCTTGTATTAGGAAAATAATATTTTTGGTTGAAAATATTTCAGAATTTTTCAAACAATTTCTATTTGTATACATTTTTCCAACAAATCGTGAAAAGTTAGTATTTGCTGAAAGTTCAAACCATATGTTTTCCTCCTATAAATCGTGAAAAGTTGCTACTCTCTACAATTGATAACGCAGTTAATTAATGCTAAGTGTGATATTTTTTGCAAAAGACAGTTTGCAGTGATCAAACCAATTAATATCACTCGCTTCTTTCCATAGAATAGATGGGGAAAATTCCGGTTTCTTCGATTCTCTTACAGTATGTATGTCGCTTATTAATCAGTATTTTCTTATCTTAAAGCAATTGATCTGAAATAATAACTTTCGTTAACGTAAGCACAAAATCATTGCTCAAAAAAATTATTATTGTGTAAAAAAATTATTATTGTTCAAGAAATCATGATTTAACTTCTGAGATAGGAAAATACACTGAGGAAAATGAATTATACGAACTCGATAATAGAATTAAAGTACACCGTATAGAAAAGTATATTAGGGCGTATAATCTATAATATTTTTTTAATATTTGAAGATGTTACCAAATTTAATCTCCAGATGTTAAATTCTTTATATAGAATTCCTGAAAATAAAAACAGAATTCAACGATAAAATTTGGAGAACCACCACAAAATGCTTCTATTGCAATTCCTAAAAAACAAAATAAAAAAATTTGTTTCTTTGGGCAAAAATAAAAAAAAAGGGAAGAAAAATGAGAAGGCAATCAACCAAATCCCCTTCCTTCTCTTTTTTATTTCTTTCGTCTTTTTTATTCTTATTATTATCAAATCACAATAAAAAAGCATGCAAAGTATTTATTTGCACAAATTTTTATATATATTTGAGGTTAGCTAATGGACCAAAATTATAATATGGATATTGAATTTTCAAATGGTTGATTATAGATTTTATTATCTCAGGTCATAAAGTTTTATAATCCAAGATATTATTACGTAATATCTATTTCTCAATATTTTGAAATGGTAGTTTCAATATCTGGATCGCTGTCCCATAGCTAATAGTCCGAAATTATATCCGGTAACATATTTTTCATTACTGGGTATATAATCCATTTTTCTCAGTGAAGCGTATAATAAGCGATATAGTGTGAAAGATTGAAAAAAAAAACTAGAATTTTATCCACATTTCCTACAAAAAGGCCCAAGTGAATGATTATTAATTATTTATATGATTGCAATCTGTCTACCACAGTAAATATCACTCCCAAAATTTATTAAATCTGTCATTGATGCCAGCAGAAAAGTAACTTTTTATGATTCAAGAATTTTGAAATTCATCAACTGCATCACTCATCTGAAAAAATAATAACTTGAAATTTGAAACTTGAACTTTGAAAAAGTACCAAGAAATACCATCATAAATTTTACATTGAACTGCTACTTTGAATTTTTCGGGGCATTTTCGAGGCACAATACAAGGAAATTGGAGGGGTCAAAATTAAAATTCAATGACTGTGAACTAGTCTTTAAAATTTCTTCAAGAGGCTACAAAACTTTAACTTACTAAAAGTTGACAACAAATACATATTTCTTCCATTTTTTCAAAAACCGTGCTGTTCCCATTTGGAAACCCATGTTAATATTAAAAATCCGGGGGCACAGGTTATTATGTTAATTAATTCGCAAAAAAACGGAATTGCTATTTCTGTAAAACAATCAAATTAGAAGGAAGTGATCGATCACCAACAAACGTATGTTGAATTTTCACAGGTATATGTTTGGAACTACCCTAGGTAGTAAAATTATTGGAAAAAATGGTTCAAACATTCAGAAAATACTACATTTTTACGATTTGTTGAAACAAATATATACAAATAGAAATTTTTCAAACAATTCTAAAATATATTAAATAAGGAATATTATTGTTTCAATACAAGGATGTAGGGTAAATTTTCGATTTTTTATGCATTTTTTATCATTCTTTCCGTTTTTATAAACAAAAAACTAACCATTTATTGAAATCAATTTTCACGTTCTCCGAGAAAAATTCGCGCTATTTCTACAATTATTATAAACTTCCTTGGGCAAAGTTTGGTTAGTGCTACCATGCGAGGGAAAAGAAAAAAAAAACAACTAAAAAAAATGTTATAATTGAGCCATTGTTTAATTTGGTTAAACTGTTATTATTGGTATTCATTGTCATTCTGTATTTTCGCTGTAAAAGCGCTCATGAATTTCGCCTTTCTTTTTGGTATTAAACAGGTAGTGCACATTTGAGGAGGTTGTTCAAGTAGTTAGGAAGGTAGAGGGCATTTATGGAGGTTGGTTAGGCGTTTAGGAAGATAGCGCGCATTTAGGGAGATTAAACAGGCAGTCAGGAGAATAGCATGCATGTAGGGAGGTTCGGCGGGCAGTTAAGAAGGTCATTTATTGAGGCAGATTTTTGCTAAATCTCGAAAAAGGAATATTTTCCTTCAAATAGAAGTGTTCTAATAGAGTCTTTTTCTCACCTCACCCTTGACTCACTTCAAAGATTTCACAAGTTAATGATGCGCATTTTGCTTTATAATTTGAATTAAATAACATTCTACTGGGAAAAATTTAATAAAGAAACTTAAATCATAGACATTAGTCATTCTTGAAAGGAAGATATCGCACATGAAATATGACAGTTTTCAAGGTTACGTTGCAAATCCGAAGTTTTCTACTGCGCATGCACAAGAAGCGCGGGACTATTCAAAATGATATAATATACACTTGCAATATTAGGTTCATATAACATTTTTTCAAGAATCTAGGTATTTCTATAATTCAATTTAATTTGTTATGAATAAGAATAAGAAACTTTTGTTAACATTTATCTGTGTAACTATTCATAGTATTTATCGATTTCAAATATGCCCGAGCTTCTCGGCACATGCGCAGTTGAGAACGTCGGCAACCGCCGATAGCCATCTATCGGATTTAAACAAACTATAAAAAGGAACTCTTAATAAGAGTTCATGTAGAGCCTAAAGTTCTAAATGATCCCAAGTTTCAGTTGAGCCACAACATTACTGAACCCTCAGTTTTTTCTGTGCATTTAAGGTGGTTAGTTAAGCGGTTAGAAAGTTAACGGACATATAGTAAGTTGGAAGGGTATTTAGGAAGGCATGGGGCATTTGGGCAGGTAGGCTGTTTAGTTAGAAAGCCAACTGGTATTTAGGAAGGTTAAGCAGATAGTTAGGACATCTATGGAGGAAAGAAGTATTCAGGAGGGTCAAACGAGCAGTTAGGAGGGTATCGGGCACTTGGGGAATAAGATCAGGCAGTTAGGAAGGTTTCCAGAATTCTGATAAGTTAATGGGGCAGTTCGGAAGGTATCTGGCATTTGTAGAGGTAGGTTATGCTGTAGTAGCGAGCACTTGGGTAGGTTCGTTAAGAAGATAGAAAGTCAGCGGGCATTTAGTAACTCGGGCGTGGATTTAGAAAGGTATCCGGAATTTGGGCAAGGCTGGTTAGACAGTTAGCAAGGTATCAGGCATTTGGGGAGGTTAAGCGGGCAGTTTGGAAGACAGAGAGAATTTAGGGAGACTGGTTGGGTAGTTAGGGAGGTAGGTTATGTATTCAAGAAAGTATTGGGCATTTATGGAGGTTAGGCGAGCATTTATAATAGAACCTCGGATATTTAGGGAGGTTAAGCGGGCAGTTATAACGGTTGCGGGTATTTGGAGGGGTTGGTTAGGCCATTAGTGAGAAAGCGGACATTGAAGGAGGTTGATCAGGCAGTTAAAAAGATAGAGAGTATTTAGAGAGGTTGGGAAAGCATTTAGGGATGTTGCTGGCATTTGGGAGATTGGTTAGATAGTGAGGAAGGGCATTTATTTCATCACATTGTTAAATCTCTGAGGAGATATGATTTTTCTTTGAGAAGAAACAAAAAATGCCACAACTAACGTAATACATCCAAAGATTTTACTTTATACCAGAGTATGAATCTCAGGATTGAAGAGTCTTCAGAGCCACATAAAGAATTTTTTGACATATCAAAGACCTTTTTTTTTAAGCCAACACAAGTTCCGCGAGGATAAGCGAAATTGAACCGTCACGGTTCTATTGCAATTGTTCGCGAAACGAATTAACGGAATACACGCAATGCACTTCAACTTATTCAAGAGTGCCAACCTATCTCAGTCTCGCATGTGAAGCTAATATATGTTGCCGCGGCATGAACGAAACAGTTCGCTGGGTTTAGTGACCACACGGGAAAAACTTTTGACCCTAAAAGTCTCAACTCCTGATTCCCAGGCTTATCAACCGGAAGGAAAGTTTTAAAATATCTTGGATACCGCAATACTTTTAAAGAAACATCGTAATCTTGTAATCTTCATCAAGTATCTTTTGTAACAAATTTTAATTTCTCAATCCATGAAAATATGGAATAGAAATAAATAACTGTCCATTTTTCCGGCATGATTATGCACCATGCAGTAGGAAGGAAAGATTCGTTTTTAATTTGAAAATCAAGTCATACAATAATCCAATCGAAAAAAAATCGGTGGGACGAAATTATCGAATATCTCGCACTCATTATTGTTGAATGCCTGATTGGTTGCATACCGTATGAATATGCTTCAAAAATCAAGTTTCTGGCAGGGGTTAAGAATCCCTCAAAATAAAAAAAGGCTACTATTCATAACTCCTTGACCATTATAAATGAGGTAATATGAATATATCTCTTAATAAAGATTAAGATTTTTCTGCATCATCAATCTAGTGAGTCAACATTTCTAAACAAGTAATTCTATTTGAAGATACAATTTATTCATGAGTGTTTCTAATTATTGATAAAAGAGATGAGCAACATTGAGTTATGGACGAAAAATTAGAACATCTTAATTTACGAAGAGAACACATAGTCGTTACCGGTGACAACAAAATTACCGGTACCGACAAAGAAATTTCTGGAAAAATTTTGAATGATTCAGGTTTTATTCTGAAAGATTAAATTCAAGCCTTGAAAATTTCAAAATATTACATTCTTTAAATTTTTGCAGGTTTTTGACATTTGTTAGGAAATTAATTATTGTGAAAGATTTTAAGAAGTTTCATAAGTTCTGCAAAGATTTGAAAAGAATGTGAATCTTGAGAAAATGTCAACAAAAAAAAACAAATTGTAGATTTTGGAAAATATCGAACCAAAAATTTCAAAGGTTTTTAAAATTTTCGAAATTTTTTGACAAAATAAAAAAATTTCCTAAGATTTCTGGAGATTTGTGATTCTTGTACTCTTGCACAGTTAAATTAACACTTTCAAATTATCTACTAAATTACTGAAAATGTCACACATGTTTCATGTTTATGCTTTTTGCTAGAAATTAGTATTTTTTATAGAATTCTAATATGAAATCATGAAATTTCGAAGAACACATCAAATTTCTACAAATTTCAGTTCGTGCAAGTTTTTCGATTTTATCCGGATATCCGGAAATATTCACGACTTTTGACCAATTTTAGATTATGTTGTTGTTTTTACTAGGGATTTAAGCAATCAAACGTTTCATTGAAATTTTTGTCAATGATAAAGAATATTGTCCTTGCTTCTCCTTCCTATTATTTTAGATAATAGATACTGAGGAATACAAAAATTTTTGTATCATCATTAATTTTAAATTTGCGTAAGAAAAAAATCGTGCGCGTGTTTACTTTCTAGTAATAACTGAATAAAATAAATTAAGTAATAATTAGTGAAGTAATAAGAAGGGAGGGATTAAACAAAGTGAAAACTAAAGTGAGTCCATTCTATCGCGTAATAAACCATGCAAAATGATGATTGACCATCAATTTAAAATCGGATCAAATGAAAAAATATGTCAACCGTAAAATTACAATCCATAGTTCAGATCAATCATTGGGTAAAAAGGGTTTTCTAAAATGTATACAAATTTATTTTTCCTTACTTTGCAATTATTTAATTATATTTTTTCAAACATTTTTTTTCACTTCAATTAATGATCAAACCATATAAATCACAGGAATTCCCTGAAGTTATCGTCAAAGTGAATAGAACAATCAGTATTTTAAATTATTGAACTCCGCACCTTATTAGTTCGTATAATCAATAATTACGTTTGCTGAGTGATATCGGAATTTTAGATTCTCACAATTAAATAAATCAAAGTATTCCTTAATAATAAACCCATGGTCTCTCTAGATTTGAACGAGTGAATATTTTACTAGTTGAATTAGTAATTTAGTATGAATGACTGATGAAATAATCATATTTCAACATTTCACTTACGGAGTAGTAAAAAATAACAATTTTATTACAATAAAATCAATTAGTGAATATATTGACTCACTCTGTACTGATTTCAGTTACTAATAAATTATTGAACATTTTTGTCGATTGTTTTTTATGTCAATGGTGAATGTAAAAAGATCATTATTATTTAGTATTATTTCTAACGTGAACATAAACTAAGGTAAAATAGTCATTGCTTCAAAATAGCAAAATTATCATTATTATTTTAACTATTTGATTTCATTAAAAATATTATTTCTATTGAGAGATATTTAAAACAAGGTAGAATAGATGTATCGTGAATATTCATAATTTTTCCATTTTCAAGCAAAAAATTGTAAATACTTTTTATGATGGCGAATGTAATGGATCCTGTATACAAGTTTCACAACGTTGACTTTATATTATTTCAATAAAGTTAAAAATGTAACACAATCAAATTTATTCATAAGATACCTACTAATTCTCCAACAAATTTTCAGCATTTCACTCATTTATTTATTTTGAACCATTTATATTTATTGATTTTATATCTACCTGAAGAGTTTCCTGCTTGAAATGTAATGTATATTGCGTTATTCATGTAATAAAAAATTTAGGAATATTTATATAATGCGGGAAGAGTTCTGGTTAACTTGTTTCATTATTCAGTACGAATATTTTTTGTATTAAAATCTGTTGTATAAGAAATTCTGATTTCCCTGCTTTAAATGTTTTTCTGATCGCAGAAGTAGAATTAAATTGATATATTTTTTTTCTCTTATTTTCAAGAAACTTTCAATTTGCCTCATTTTCTTCGTTCTTTCTCTTGAATTCGAACTAAATTAATAGAACTCGATAAGAAAATTCAACTATTTTTGGTGGATAGAATTGAGAAGTCTAATATTCTACTTTTCGTTTAAAATATATCTCTTTTTTTTAATAATTCTACTATTTGATTGAAAATTAAATTATTTCGATGAAAATTCAACTGTTTTTAAAAATGTGATCTTTTCTATTCCAATACTCAACTGTTCTGTTGGACGTTCCTCTTTATGGAAAAATAATTCGTCTTCTGGGACTGAAAATTATACTTTTAATCAAAAAAACCCATCTATTTAGGACAGGGATCCGTCCAAAACTATCGCTTCGTTACGTTACGTTATCCAGAAAGTACCGAATCTTTTGTTTACTTTTCGTTACGTTTTGACAGATTGGAACAAAATTAAAAACGAAATTGTTATAACTTGATATTTTACCTGTCTGCCTTTTAATATTCATATCAGGTGCACAAGGATTCGAATAAACTATTTTTTTCAAAATACGCGTGATTAAAAAATTTCGTTACAATTTCGGTATTTTGAATAACGTAACCTAAGTCGAGTGAATATAGTTACGTTTTGGCAGTATGGAAACAGAACGAAAATCACGAAAGTATTTTGTTTCGTTTCGGTCGGATCCCTGATTTAGGATGAAGGTTAATTTGAACTTTAAACAAATAAGGGTCCACTATTATACTCTCGGTTCAAAATTCATCTCTTTTGGTTGAAAATTTGATTACTTTGTTGAAAATTTAACCATTTTTTAAAAAGTCATTTTTTTGTTTGAAAAAACAACTAATTGGTTGAAAGTTGAACTACTTTGCAAAAACATTATTTTCTTTGTTTGAGATTCATATTTTTGGTTGAAAATGAAACTGTTTGATCCAAAATTAATCTGTTTTGGTTAATAACTATATTGATTAAAACTCGTCTTAAAGCACCAACTATTAAACTTTTCTTTATAATTAATTTTTAGTGGTTAAAAATTCAACTATCTCGTTGAAAAGTGAACTACGTGGTAGAAGGCTGAGCCACTTTGTTGAAAATTCATTTTTTGTTGAAGATTCATTTTGTGGTTGAAAATTTATAACTTACGGTAGAAATTTCATACCATTTGGTTAAAGATTCGTCTCTCTGATTCAGATTTAATCCTCTGCGGTAGAAATTTGACATCTTCCGGTTAAGAATGTAACTGTTTATTTCAAAATTAGTCTGTTTTAGTTGATGATCAACTATGTATTTTATTGAAAATTCGCCTATTTTGGTTAAATTCAACTCTTTATTATTCAAAAGGAAAATTTTTTCTGGTTGGAGTATCAACTATAAAATTTGTTGTAAAAATTCATCATTATTAAACGAAAATGCCACAACCCTGATTAAAAGTTTGAACTACATTGCTAATAATTTTTTTTTTCAAGTTCCATCTCTCTGGTTATAATTGTAACTATTTAGTTGAAAATTCGTCTTTTTTATTTAAACTTCAACTATTTCATTTCTAGTTAGAAATTGAACTATTGGGTTGAAAATTCATTCATTTGTTGAAAATTCTTCATTTTTGGCAAAAAATGTATTGATCTTGTTGCTATGCAAATCCAACCAATTTAATATCAAATTAAACTATTCTTTTGAAAAGTAACTTTTTCGTGAAAAATTCATGTTTTTGGTTTAAAAATTCAACCGCTCTGTGAAAAATTCGTCGTGATGACTCGGTCATTCAATGATTAAGTTTAATTTTTTTTCTTTCATAACTAAAAAATCTTTCGTAATGTAAAAGTCAACCATTTTCTTGAAAATGCGTCTTTTTGGTTTGAGCATCCCTCTTTTGTTTTTTTTGTAAATTCATATATTTTGTTAACAATTCATCTTTTCGGGTATAAAAGTCAATGCTTTTATAAATATTCAATTGGAGGTACATTTAATTTCGTTTTTAATGAGCATTTTCAATTAAAATTACTGAAAATTTGACTGAGTTTTTTAATTTCGAGCTAATTCAGCAGCTGAATTCCAAACTACCTGCGAAAGCTGATATGACATTTTCGCTCGTTGTTGGCTGAAGTTCTAATAGTGAAATTGAACGTACTTTCAATATACATATTTACAGGAAAAAGATATTAGATTGGAAAAATATAATTATGTTGTTGAATTTTTAATAAAATAGTTTAATTTTCAAAACATAGTTTAATTTTCAACCAAACATGAATTGTTAATTAAAAACTTCATTTTCATTCGAATAGTCCAATTTTCTACCAAATTGTTGAATTTTCAAGCCATAAAGACGAATTGTCTGTTTTGAATTTTCAACCCGAAAATATTAGTTTTCTATAAAAAAGCTAATTTACGACCAAACAATGGATTTTTCAACTACAATGATGAATCTTCAAGCAAGCAGTTTCATTTTTAAACAAAGAAAATGGACTTCAAACAAGAAGATTGATTTTCTCCAAAAAAAAGCCAAAAGACATGAATTTTTAACCAGAATAGATGCATTTTTACTATACAGAATCAATTTTCAACCAAAAATGGAATAGTTAAATTTTCAATCACGAAAAATGATTCTCAACAAAAAATGTATTTTTAGTGAAATGGTTAGATTTTTAATCAAAAAGTTGATTTATTATCCAAGAAGATTAATTTGTCACCAAAAAGAACTCATCAACAAAATACATGAATTTCCACCCAACTAATTGAATTTTCAACTTAAAAATATGAATTTTCAACCAAATAGTTGAATTTTCAACTGACGAAGATAAATTTTTAACCACAATTGTAGTAGGTAAATTGTCAGTTGAAAAAATTCATTTTCAATGACAAATTAAACGAATATTCAACGTAGTTGTTGCGTTTCCAACGAACTAATCAAACTTTTGAATAAACAATCAAATTTTTAATCTAGCCAGATAAATTACGAACTCAAAATATGATAGTTTCCTGTTCAACCAAAAAAATAGCTTTTAGCTTAGTTCTATTATTTCAGTTTAGAAAAGCGGAAAATAACAATAAAAAGATCATGTCTTAAGAATATAATTGAAAGTATTTTCATACTAGTATCAAATAGTTTTAACTCATTATGCACTGCTTGATTGACGCTGATATGAAATTCGATTTATATTTCGTATTTAAAAAAAGAAGGGGTGTCAGAGAAAGTGTGACGTGACATTTTCATCGGGGGGGGGGGGGGGGGGGGTATTACTAAAAAGCTTATCGATCAATAATTAATAATTATTCATTCACAAGCTTATTAATAATACGTAATTCGACTTTGTCCCCCAGCGAGTACATTACATTTTCCTATAAGCTGTCATAACTAACGTCGGTTACACGTGGTGGTTGCTCTGGACCGTCACTTTATTTTCATAGTATTTATAACCGTCTCTTGTAGTGGAAAGTTGGAACGAGACAACTTTGATGGAAGGTTTTTCCTCGAACCGTTCATATAAATTTATAAACGTTCAACAAACTCCCATGAAACCTATCAAAACTCATTGAAAAACGTAATTGCCTTCTTCAGGCAGGCTTCATTAAATAATTTACAGTGCAAAAAATTATTCCGGCTTTATTTTTTCAGACAACCAAGGAGATGATTTTTTAACCAAGAAAATCCATTTTTTGAACAAAAAGATGAACTATCAGCAAAATATGAATTTGCAATCAATGGCTCAAATTTGTAACTAAAAAATATCATTTTTTGATCAAATAGTTGAACATTTAACTGAAAATGATCAATTTTCAGCCAAAAATGGAATAGTTCAATTTCAATTTAAAAATTGATTTATATATAAATTGATAATAGGCTCCTTAACCAAAAAAAAAATAGCCTCCAGCGGAGAATATTTATTATATAACTATATAGTTGTAAAGCCATCTTTAGCGAAGTTCGTGAACTTTGTAGAAATGTATTTTCAACTGCAAAAGATAAATTTTCATTCAAAAATAAAATCGTTGAATTTTTAATTTCAAAAACTAATTTTCAAGCAAAAAAAAATTTCATTCAGTTGAATTCAACTAAAAAAGAAGAATTTTTCACAAAATACATTAATTTTCTATTGATAGTGGAATTTTCAAATGGATAAAATAATTGTTTAGCCAAAAATAAAAAAGTGAGATTTTCAGATGAGAAAAATTAATTTTTATTTTTAGAAAACACGAATTTTAGATTAATGTTCTACCTTGAAAGATGAATTCTATGAATACTAAAAAAAAAAAAAGAAACTTCAACAGAATAGTCGAATTTTCAACCAAAGAGATAAATTTTCAAATAATACGATCAATCATAAAAAAAATGAATTTTCAAGGAGAGAGTTTAACATTCGACCAAATACTTGAATTTCCAACTAAAAATGTGTAAAAAAGAAGATAAAATAAAAAAGATACATTTTTAACCAAAGACGGAATAGTTCAATTTTCAGTTAAAAAAATTAATTCTTAATCAAAAATGTAACGAATTTACAACAAATTAGTTCAGCTGCCAACAAAAGAGATGAATCTTAAACCAAAAAAAAATGAATTTTCAACTATGTGTTTCTACTTTTAACCAAGTAGTTAATTTTCGACCAAAGAAATGACTTTTTAACAAAATAGTTGAATTTTTAACAATATCATTGAATTTGTAACCAAATAGTAGAATTTCACACCAAATCGGATCAATACAGAAACAAACATATAATAGTAGACTTTTCAACAACAACAAAATTAATTTTGACCAAGAATAGTTTGATTTTTTTTCAGAAATACAGATTAAAAATCATTTTCGGAAAAATCCAAGAAGTTTTTGAAATTTTTTCGTTCCAATACTTTAAATCTTATTTCCAACTCGAATTTTTATTCCCGGTTAATTCCCGATTATTTCCTAGTGTTCTTGGTTGGTAAAACCTGCTTTTGTATCCTAAATGTGTCGGAATTGTCCGAACATTTCTGAAAGAGAAGAATAGCGTCAGGTTATACGTAGAATTCTAGACGCTCCCTAATGAGTTAAAAAATAAATATTTCGACAGATTAGACATAATTTTTACTTGATAAAAAAACTGTGGATAGACTATGCATAACTTTTTCACCTGGACATGAAGGAATTAAATGAGAATACTCGCCAGGTCTTACGTCTGTGATCGATCGAATCTTATGCTATGTCGAGCGTCTCGTGTAATCAAATGGTAACCGATTCGCATGGGTTCAAAGGGTTCCATTTACGTACTTAATGAGTTCCTTTGTATTCAAACTGTGTCAGAAACAATTACAAAAGCAAAGATAGATCAAATGTATGTAACTAACGGGTTTAAAATAGGCTGTAACTTTATAATCAATTTTGTAGACTATATCCGAAGACATTATTATGCTGATTTACTTCAATTCTCAAAAGTAAATGTAGTTAAAAATTCAAATGAATAAAGAGTGCTCAAGACAGGATATCGACGTTAATACACATAAATCGAGAACGAATAAAATTATTTAAAAACTTACGCCATTCTATCCAGGCCAACTGAATTGAAATTTTTAGTATCCAACAATATTGTTAATAATAGATCAGCGGAAAAATGCACTGTGGACGTGAGTTTTTTCAATTTTTTAGAATTATGAACTATTAAAACGATCATAAGAAATTAATCTGCTCAATACTTCATCAGAATCTACACATTTCACTAATTGAACGCAAACACTGCTAGATGGCTTCTATTCATGAATATCAGATAATAATTAAAAATCATATCAAGAAAAAATTTAAGCAATATTTACATATTTTTCTTAAACATAAACCAGTCAAATGAATTCAGAAAGAAATTCTACCTTAGGAGCATTAAAAATATTAAAAAATGAGACTAATTTAATTAGTTAACTATCAAGACTCGAAATCCTCTTCTGTTTGACAATAAACCACAATTACTTGTCGGGTTCAAGTCAATTTTCTTATCTAAAAAAAGTGGTGTAACAATTAGTCTCGAAGATCTCGCAATCATTTTTGTTGAAACCCTGATTGACTTGTCATTACTTCAAGTTATTCTACATCTTAAACTTTCTATTTTTCAAATTGAATCCACAAATAATCCCTTCGAATAAGAAAAATTATAGAAAACATTAAGCTGTTTGAGAAACACTCTGCTAATAGGTAGATCTTTACATGAATTTTGTAAACAATTTATTCTTGTTCTTAGCAATTTTATTTCAGAATAGAGTTGGAAACTCTTAGAATAATGCTATGAAGTTGCGATTTTTTCTGAAACTTTCAACTTTTTGTCTACTTTTTACTTAGTGAGATAATAATCATTGCAAGTTAACAAATTTTATTGTTAGAAGAATTTATTATGTTTCACATAGCTATCTTTTCTTAGAATAATACTAGAAATCTGAACATTCTTTTGGAACTTTTAGCTCTTTTTCGATTTTTTATTTAGGAAGAAATAACTAAATATCACTCATATAGAAAATTTGAAATATATTTCAAAAATATGTTTTATTCCAGAAAAATATATTCACGAAAAGGAAGAGATACCTTAAAAATGATTCTCTACGTTATCTATTTATTATTTTTTATAACTAATAAACCACAGTAAAGTTGAAAATATCAGAGAAAACCGCAACTTTCTATCAATTATCTAAGAAGAGATAGTGATAAGCCAATAATAGAATTTTAAACAATTATGTTTATCAACTGACATTAATTATTATCATCACACTAAGTGAGAAGTTGACAAAAAGTGGAAAATTGCAGAAAAAAATTGCAACTATCTAGCATTACAGTAGGAGGAGGTAGTTTTAAACGATAATGGTTTGTTTAAAAAAATACGTTTGTTAAATTTTATAAATTTTTACCTCGCTTTAAGAAAAAAGGGAACAAAATTTTGAATATTTCAGAAAAAAACGCAACTCTCTAGCATTTGTAGAAAAGAATATTATTTAAAATAATTCTACAATGTTTAAACGGAAATATTTTTGTTAACTTTGATTAAATATCAACTCACTCTGAGTGAAAAGTTGACAATGAGTGGAAAATTTCAGAAAAAGTCATAACTATCTAGAATCTCTTTAAGAGTAGATGGTTATAAATAATAATAATTTGTTCAAACATTCATTTTTGTTAAATTGCTTTGATTTTTACGTCGCTCTGAGTAAAAAGTTGACAAAAAATTAAATATTTGAAAAAAAACGCAGTTCTCTAGAATAATTTGAAGACAATATTATTCAAATTAAAAATAAATTGTTTGAACAATTATTCTTGTTAACTTCAATTAAGTATTACCTCACTCTATCAGAAAAGTGGACAAAAACGGGAAAATTTCAGAAAAAAACTGCACCTTTCTGGCATTTCTTAAGAGATTATTATTATAAATAATAACAATTATTTCTGTTCAGTTTTTTTATTAATGCCTTGCTTCAACTGAAAAGATAATAATAAGTTAAATAATTCGAAAAACCCCTGTTATATTTTCAGGTTTTTTGGGACCCTAAAAACAAACTTATAGGAGTGATATTTCAAAATAAATTATTCATTTGTATTTCTTAGCTGATTCTCAAGAAAAATGATGAGCATTTTTTTCTAATGGGAAATACGTATTAAACTTCATACTGCTTGGGTAATCTCTAAATATGATATTTAAGAAAAAACGCATTTATTTGTTTGTGGATTCGACCAAATTTGCCGGCTATTTTCATGAAAATTAAGAAAAAAAATTTTAATACAGTTTTGGGCAACCGAACTACACATGTTGTAACTTTCATAATTCTGTTAAACATGTACACTGGAACCTGGATTTCCGTAAACTGGATTTGTGCGTTCCTAGAATTTCTGTCCCCGGCATTTTGTTGATCAGGGGAGCTGTGGGACCAAGAGAGAGGCAGTACTCAGTCAAGCGTGACGAACAGTATGAGAGCCGCACTCTCAGCGCGTTAGTTGCATCACGATGCATTATGCGTCCCTCTATTTGTATCGAAGGTCGTTGCGAGCGATGCTTGAAACCCTGCACAAACTCCGGTGCCAGTGTAATATAGAAACTATTGTTAGAAAATGAACATTTGGAATGGTTCATATACGGAAGCCAAGTGTAATTGAATTGGTAGAAAGTTTCTGTAAAAAAAACTGTTCTTGTAGCAATGAGCAGTAATTTTTGGTAGTTATCGTTTTCACTAATAATAATGAAAGTAACGAGTGGCTGTAGCGAAAAAGCCGGCATGGCAGTTCGGC
>CAKNXH010001668.1:0-88621 GCA_932178445.1 Andricus quercusramuli | reverse complement strand
ATGTAGGTTGTTCCCGCATGAGCTGGACAATTAGATAGTATGTGTCCTAGATGCTCGGGGTGTTCATGACACGCTCTGCAGCTATCATCGGGAATATCTTGGCTCAAAATGTGGCGACGGTATGCTAGAGTGGAAATGACACCATCTTGACATGCCAAAATGAAGCTCTCTGTGCCTGACTTCAATCCGGGTGATCTAAGGAAAGCAATCGTCAGCTCATACGACATCGACTGATCTTCCACATTTCTGTGGAAGATGCCGTGCATCTTCTTGTCGAGGAGCTCTTCGCGGAAGTTTTTCTCCTGTGCTTTCTTAATCCGGGCCTTCAGGAGTGAGTATTTAAGATGGATAAGATTTGATGCATTTCGCTCACCCCTGATATTGAAGTCAAGGCCGAGTGTTTCAGCAGCCTCTTCTGCTGCTTTGTAAAGAAACGCCCCTTTGCCTACTTCTTCGTGTTTTCTGACCATTTTAAGAAGAGGATCTTGTCCATTTGCGACAATATGTGCTGTACCCAGAATAATCCTGTTGTGAAGACATTCAAGATTCAGTATTCCACGACCACCTTGACGGCGTGAGATGTAAAGTCGTGGAACAGAAGACTTAATGTGCATGCTTTTGTTCATGTGCATAACCTTTCGGGACCCGATGTCGAGGGATCTAAGCTCGTCCTTCGTCCATGGAACTACTCCAAATGAATAGAGTACTACTGGGACGGCAAGCATGTTCGTTGCAGATACTTTGTTCCTCGCCGACAGTTCGGAAGACCATATCTGTCGGAAGAGATGTTTGTATCTGCATCGGAGAGTATCCTTTATAGATGTTACGTCCTGAATGCGGCTTTGTGGCACGCCCAGGTATGTATAGGTCTCTCCAGCGCAAAGGTGTCGTATAGCGCTTCTGTCAACGAGTTCAGGATCTTCGAGGATGCCGTTAAGTTTTCCTTTCTTCAAATTAACCTTGGCGCATTTCTCTAACTCGAACTCTATTCCAATCTCTTGAGTGTACTCTGTGACAATTATTAGAGCTAGATGTAGTTTCTCTTGATTTCTAGCATAGAGCTTAAGATCATCCATGTAAAATACATGAGTTACCTTATGCTTTCGATTTCCAGGTTTGCCACAGAGGTACCCTTCGGAATGGCGAAGTGCGAGAGATAGTGGCAATAATGTGAGGCAAAAGAGGAGAGGGCTCATGGTGTCGCCCTGAAATACACCTCTCTGAAAGGTGATACTGTTAGTGATCACACGATATTTTCCAGATAAGATGGTAAATCTGGTTTTCCAAAGCGGCATTAATCTCTCTATGTATCTCACGATGTGTGGATGAACCTTCAAGCTTTCCAACAGACAGATGATATGTCTATGGGAGGTTGAATCAAAAGCTTTTCGGTAATCTATCCAGGCCATCGATAGAGCTCGTTGATAGGATGCTGCATCTTTACAGACACATCTATCGATGAGCAGGTTCTCCCGACATCCTGCTACGCCTTTCTTCGAGCCACGTTGTTCATACATCTCTCGCCACACAGGTTCAATTGTCCGAAGAATCCTATCATTTAGGATGGCTGTGAAGATCTTATACAGTGTGTTCAGACAAGTTATTGGCCTGTAATTCTTAGGGTCAGCTAAGTTGCCCGTCTTTGGCAGGAGCACTGTGCGCCCTTCCACCAACCACTCCGGAATAGGCTCTTCCGACTTTAGATATGAGGTGAAAATTCGGGCCAGATGCTGGTGGGTTGAAGGAAACTTCTTCCACCAGAAGGTCTTGATACCATCTGGTCCCGGAGCGGGAAAGTTCTTCATGCCTTTTAATACGTTTTTCACCTCCTCGGTAGTGATAGGTGGGCATTCTTCCTCAGGTGTTATGAGGGCATTGCACAGCTCCTTGAAGCTATTTATGTTCTTTGAGTCTTCTTGAAGTGGAAGCTGGACCTCGTAGACTTCTCTCCAAAATGCTTCGATCTCCTCTGGTTTGGGCGGATGGTCGACAGTAATTGGAGGGTCTTGGAAGAGTTTAGATGGATGAGATGAAAATTGTTGATTTTCTCTGACCCACCTCTCTCTCCGCTCTAGACTTCTCCTAGCGTTAGATAGTATTCGTATTCTGTCAACAATATGCTGTCTGATGGTCATTAGCTTTGATTTGTTGATTGTGTGATGACGGATCCGCAGTTCGCGCGCGAACCGTCGAACCTTGGCAGTGAAATTCCTGCCAGATGTTATGTAGTCAATCACACACTGAATGCGGGACGCGTACTGTCTAGCCCAGCCTATCTTTGTGCTGAGTTGATGCATTCTTCTTTTGGTCTTATGATCAACCGTTGGTTTTGTTTTACGGCTTGCATCTGCCAAAGTTCTCGCTGCATTGTACACACCACAACTGATAGTCGAGAGGTCGGATTCTTCGGAAAAATCTCCACGAAGTTCATCATCCAATTCAGTCAGATCTTTGGGCTTGGGAGAAACCTGAATGTTGATGTTTCTCCGGGTCCTGAAGCATCGTTCTTCCTCTATTGGATGCCTGTTCGCGGTTGGTCTCAGTGTCGCTTCTCTTTCTCTGTTGCCGGCTTGTGCTGGATGCGGTTGAGTAGGCACTCCGCTTATATAACCCCTTTTCCTAAGGTTCTCGGCATGGTTTCGCAGACGTTGTTGCGAAAAGTCTGAGAGCTCTGGGTGTTTCTCGCATCACAGAGCATGCAGTCGTGCCATGTAACCTTCTCGTTCAGGGACCATACTGGCATCGTAGAACTCCAGCAGGCCGTCATTGAGTTGATCCGTCCACTTAAAAGTAACAAGATTCCGCCGGTCAATCGCATTGACTCCGTCTTGATTGGCTACCCCAACTGTAGGGTAGTCGGCATTGTTGTCCGACCCATTGTCGGGAGCCCTGCGCGTTCGATTGTTTTGAACCGCACTTACTACAACTATGTTTGGTGTTGTCATTGTTGTTCCCACGAGTAGCTAGGGAAAGGGTTCGTCCATCCTTGTAGAGCCCCGCATGCAAGGATAAGGCTGTATACTCTGAGAGTCGCCGATTTCCCAGAATCACCGTTAGAGACACCTCACCCAGGTGACATTCAGCTTTCGGCACGGTTCTCACGCCTTCGCTTGGTGGTTATTCCTTCGGGACCATCCCTGGACAGTTGTCCGCGACTGCTTATTAATTATTGTAACCATATTCAGCAGAAACCCTTGGTACAGGGACCCTCTATCCGCAACCCGAGGACGCGTTCGGAGGCTTTGTCATAAGCCCTTCGGTTCTATTCCAAAGGAATCAAAACCGATGATTATATATATGTATGTATGTATGTATGTATGTATGTATATATATATTCGTTAATCCGACTGCTTGATTAAAACTTGATTTTTTGTTGTTAAAAATGTATTTCGCTTGGTAGAAATTGCCTGACCAATTTTTTTATTTTCCCTAACTACTGATTTTCTAAGACCAAAATTCTAATCTCATTAATCTTAATCTTCCATAAGCGGAATGAAACGGGATGGAACAATTTCAAATGATAATTTCAAAATATTAAATTCATTATCCTTGACAATAATTTAAAGTTCTTCTTTTAGAAACTCCCTCACTTTCGTAAGATTTTTCTCAAAATTCCCTTATTTTTTCCTGATTTCCAATTTTCCCTGACCTACGACTCTAGAAAAGAAAAAAAGAAGTTACAGTAGGAAAATATAAATAGGTTTTAACCTTCTGTAAATTGATAATTTTTTTCAATATTTCAAACGTTTTACTTTATCTTTCAGAGATTGAGTGAGCAACCGGTGTACGAACTCACAGCGAATTAATAGAATTTTTAATTAAAAGACATCATGATTGCCTTTGGATGGTACTCTGTACGAGTAATGAAGTTGCTCTTCGAAAAGGGGATGTCCACTGTAAAAAAAGAAAACGTATATATAAAGGAACGTCAGCAAATGTAGAATTAACATAGACGGTCAATTTTAATATAAAATCATAAAAAGTGAACCGTTCTTAGAATTTATATTTAAAAAAATATACCCCGAGGGTCGTAAGTGAAAGTTTTCTCCATCATATGTATTAAGAAATGTATATAATTTCCGGATTTAAGATTTCAAACCAAAAAGACAGGTTTGTACCAAAGTCCCCATTTTTTAGTCAACTTTCTTCTAAGGTTTGCTCTTTCGTGAAACGCAAAATTACGGACCTATTTAGTAACAAAATTAATAAGTTCTCGCTAGTTGTATTCTAAAATGCAAGCAAAGAAAATTACTCAAAAATGTATTATATTAAATTTAAGTGTTTTATTATCTGTTTTAGTTAGTAGAGCAAGGTTATATAAATCATAAAAAATGAAAATTTGTACTTGAAGTATGTTCAAACTGTTACAGAATTTTCATCACCTCCTAATTTTTGTTTCGAGGTGACCAAAACATTGTTTGAAGGACTTTTTGAAAGTGAGAATAATTTGAAGCTTCAAAACTTATTTTTGAATATTCAACAATAATTAAAAAAATGTCTCGCCTATAAATGGCCTATAATATAATATCCGTTTCTCACTTCAACTCGTGCTCTGTTCGGAACTTTTTGGAATTTTTCATTGAAATTTTCAGGGAATGTGCTTTTGGAAGTCCTTTACTCCATAGAGAAACCGAAATATACAAATATGTTTTTGAAAAATAAATTCGTTTTTTTTTTTTTTTTGGTACAAAATTAATCTTCTTGCTAGAAAATTCACCGTTTTGGTTGAAAATTTAACTATTTGGTTAAAAACTCAACTATTTGGTAAAAAATTCATCTTCTTAGTTGAAACTTCAACTATTTGCTTGAAAGTTCAACTAGTTTGTTAAAAAATTATATTTTGTGTTGAACACTATTCTTTAAAATTCATGGCTTTATGATTCATCATTTCAGTGGAAACTCAACTCTTATCTTTAAAATGTAATTATTCTGTTGAAAATTCGTTTTTTTTTTGTTGATAATCAATTTCATTAACTAACAATGTAACTTTTTCATTTTTCGTGAAAAATTGATAATTTTTATTTAAAAGTTGATATTATATAAATGTAATGAATTTCATGAATTTCATTAAAAATTTGCCTTTTTGGTCGAAAATTAATCTTCGTGGTTGAAAATTCATCGTTTTTGGTTAAAAATGCAACGTTTTGGTTCTGAATTAATCTGGATTGGTTGACAGTTCAAAAATTTGGCATGAGAATAAACTGTTCGGTGAAAAAGGAACTTTTTCGTTGAAAATTTATATTTTTGGATTGGAAATTCAACCGCGCTGTAGTTAATTCGTCCTTTTGGCTTTCAAATTTACCAATTTTGTTAAAAATTGATGTATTTTATCAAAAATCAGCGTTTTTTGATGAAACATTATTATATTTGTTGCAAAATTCATCTCTTTTATTGAAAATATAAATATTTTGTTAAAAATGATTACTTTTTTGGCTGAGAATTAATTCTTTTTAACTAACAATGTAACTATTCCATTTTTTATGAAAAATTGATATTTTTACTGAAAATGGATATTTTCCTGTTGCAATTTTTTTCATTTTATTCAAAATTTATATTTGCTTACCTCTTTGGATTAAAATTTAACTGTCTTGCAGAAAATTCGTGGTTTTTTCTTTAAAATTATTCTTTTAATCTGAAAATTGTACTATTACATTTTTGGTTGAAAAATTATCCTTTATACGTTGAAAATTCAACTGCTTGGTTAAAAATTGATCTTTTTTAGTTGGAAATTCAACTATTCGGTTGAAAATTGGTCTTTTTATTCGAAAATTTAATTATTTGGTTGACAATTCGTGTATTTTGACTTTAGGTCTTATGAATTCAGAGAGTTCCATATTCCACTCAATATGATATTTACATAAATTTTATTTGAAAGAATTTATTCCTCTATACTTATCCCTTTTCTGTAAAAAATAACCCTCTTTCCTACTTTTCAATAAAATTTCAGCTACGTTACTTTTCAGGGAAGGGGGGGGGGGGTATAAGACAAAACTACAGTTGTCAACGAGGGGAGTGGGCAGGGCGTCAAAAAAAGCCTGAAATCGACGACCCCTTCTTGTATCCAGACCCTCAATTTTTGGTTTTGGCAGTGCGTTATCAGTACAGTTCGTTGAATTTCTCACAACTTAGTATTCGCCATCGCAATCATGGTATTGCCAGTCTGACTCGAATATATTGACAGGTTATTTACCGCTACCGGACATTCGAGCAAGCGAACCGTCAGGAAGATAATCGAGGAGTTTCACGCCCGTAATAAACTACTATACAAGGTGATTGGACGGGAGAATGGTTTAATTAATTGGGGTTAAATAACTGACTATAAAATAGTTGGCGTGTCGAGCTGAGCGTTCGCTTAAAATGAAAACGAACCTCCTCGCTTCTATAGGAGTGATATCGGCTGATTGTGAGAGTTCAGCCCAACGGTGGTTAGGCACCTTTAATGAGGTTGATAATGGGATCGTTTTATGTATAGCATGGACCTCATTGATTTCGTGGTAAACTTAATCGTACTGCGGTAGTGATGAAAATTCCGTTTTTATTTTCCCTCGGTATTTTTCTTCTATTTTTCTTCACTCTCATTTTTTTTTACTTTCGCTAGAGCCCACGCTTACCTGGTCTGGTCATTAGACTTGAAGGGTACACTTGCCTCGCAAAATTTAACCTTCGACCTAAATTCACAAAATATGTCAAATATTAATCTCTGCTCAGCTAGGTTTAAATCCTCGTTATATTTCTCGTTAAATGAAATTTTATCAACTCGACCCAGTTTTTATTTCATACAAAGTAAACAAGCGTTTTACAATTAACCTTTTTCATGAAATGAGGAAAACTGATATATAGATTCGTTTGATTCATTTTGATTCCCTTGGCCTGTAGCACTTTATTATGAGCTCAAGGAAATTCCACTATTTAAAAAAAAAAATTAATTAATTTGCAATTAATCAAATAATGCAAATATCAGATTTGGGCAAAAAATTGTACATTCTTCAAGGAAATCAAATGCTCAAATGACATTATCTCGTTGCATGAAAATTTTCAAATTGAAATACTTAAACTTAAATATATATAATACCTAAACTCTGGTAAAAACAACATTTAGGCGTATCATATTTATTTTTTAGAACTTTATTCTATCGTTGAATGAAGTGCTGATTGCAAATTTTATGGAAAATATTATATTCAAAGGGAAGTTCAAAACTTTTAAAATCATTTTATACTAATAATAATAAAATAGCGCGTCAAGCGCGCTTTTTACACGTTTCTTATTTTGATTACCTAATTATCAAATTGAATTTAAACTGCTATAAAATATAATTAATGATCATGAATTAAAATTAATATTTAAATAGCTACATTCACTTTCATCAAATGTTAATGTCAATTTAATTTTTATTCATTCCAATATGAGATATTATCTCAGCAGGAATTAGAAGCAAAGACAAAAATTTTGAACATCTTTTTGAAATAGGTCTATCGTGAAGATTTTTAATTGAAGATCCTTCAATTTTTTATGCTTATAATTTCAAATTATATATTTTTGAATGTTTTTTTGAGAAGACATAATATAATTAATTTTTAATAGTTAATTTGCTGAATCAAAAAATCTTCATTTTTAGTGACGTATGAATACAAATTCCTAAATTTTCATAATTTTTGAGATCGAAGAATTTCGAATATAGAGCATCGAAATGACATAATTTTTAATTGTAAAACTTGAAACTTACATAATTTTTCATTGTAAAACCTAAGACTTGCTTAATTTTTAAAATCAAAAATCCAGTTTTCACTTCTAGATCTTTCAAACTGGAGAATTGTCGAATGTAAATCATAGTTGAAGAATTTCAAATTGTAAACCCTAAAAATTGCAAAAATGTTGAAGTTTAATTCTCAAAACTGAAAACCCTCCAATTTTCTCAATTGACAATTAAAATTTCTACGATGTTAAAGACTTATAATATTAAAACCTGTGTGAATAGAAATTCTCAAATTGTGATTATTTGAATAATTTTGAACATCAAAAGTTAGGATTTTTCAATTATAAATTTTCCAAAATAATGAAATCTCAAATATTTTAATTAATCAAAATTCCAGAATTTTTAACTCCAAAACTTAGAAGTTGCACAATTGTTAATTACAAATTTTCAAAATTAAAAGCTCTTCAATTCGGAAGACTTAAAATTCGAAGTTCTAAAATTTGCAACGACTACAATTAAAAATTCTCCGATTTCAACGATTTTCAGTTCAAAATTCTTCAATTGAAAGAAACTGAAAATACAGATTCTTGAATTGTGATGATTAAACTGATTTTAGGGATCAGAAGTAAATTTTTTTCAATTCTTAATCTTCTAAAAAAAATCTTCCAGAACTTAAAACTTGTATAACTTTCAATTGTAAATTTGAAAAATCAAAAACTCATCAATTTTATAGATCTACAATTTAAAATTCTACAATTTTGATCAGTTACAAGTAAGAATTCTTGAATTTTAAAAATATAGAATTGCAGATTATTTAAATTTTGCATGCTATCTCGAAATAGATCAATTTTGAAGATATAAAATTGTAATTTTTTTAATTGTATAGATTTTCAATGACTAATTCTTTAATTTTAAACAGTAAAAATAACAGCGTTCATCTATTTTCTGTGAATTCTTATAATTTCTAACATAAATTTCCGTATATAAAGCAGGAACTTCGCAGGAATTAAAAGTTTCTAGAATCAATCACTGGAAATGTAACAATTAATTTACTATTTCCACAAGAAAACTATAGCTCTAATGAGCTTCTTTTTTTAAGGAGCTTCCCCAACTTGTATCTAATTTTGAGAGATCCTAAAGTCAGATAATTCAAACTAAAAAATTTGTATTCAATCGAAACAACTTCATGTGGAAACTGAATTTTATAATATGTCATACTGACGTATACTAATAGGGATAACTGGAAAGTCCTCAAAGATAAAATTGGAAAATTGGAAAATTCCCGAATATTATGGAATTGCCGTCAAACAAAAATCCTGAACTCAAAAATTTGAGAAAAATCAAATTCCCAACGGTTCATAATGTTACCAAATTTGAAAATTCTCGAAGAAAATTGTCGAAATATAAAATATCCTAACTAGAAAATTGCCGGTTATAAAATTTCCGAATTTTAACAATTAGAAAAACTGTGTTTGTTAAATATTATTTATTTATTGAAAATAAAATAATGAAATGTGCATAGTCTTTCTTTAAATTGCAAAAATTTCTTCGAAAATCGAGTTGTTGATTTAAAAATAAATTAAAAACAAACTTCGAATTGAATCCTGCAAGGTTTGTTTAAATTAAGGAACTTCGAATATTTCATAATTCGGCAATTTTATGTCAGGAACTTTCCAATTCGGTAATGTTATAAACTGTTCGGGAATTTTCCAATTCGGGATTTCTATTATTCGGAATTTTTCAGCCGCCCCTACTAATAAATTGTCAAACTGGGTGGCAGAAAAAAAATCGAGAGACAAATGCACGCGATGATAAGTGAGCGCAAAAATAAGAAAGCGGTAACTATATTTGGGATTTGCCACCAGATTCACAATCTTTTTCAATTAAATATATTTGCAGCAAATGGCAATCAGGGTTCAAATTCCAAATATAATTACCACTTTCTTATTTTGCATAGCATTTATATTTATTCATACATTTATTTATTTATATAATAAAAATATTGATAAATATTCAAAAACCTTTTTTGAGATGTTATAAAAAATGCTCCTTAATATGTATTTCCCATTAGTTAATTTTTCTAATTAATAAGGCTGCCCTGGAAGAAATAAAAGTATTTGTGACTGCGCTAATAAATCCTCGTAGGCTGGGTACATTTGAAACCTCTGAAAATTTGAATGATGTGCCATTCCTTTTGATGAGATTTCATTTCGAGCAACACAATAATAAATATGGAAACCCTGAGCGATTATTCGCCACTGAAAGGGTTACCTTTGGTGCGTATTGGTTTTTGCCGCAGGCAAGAAAAGAAGGTCTGAGCTAATTTGAAGATTTTTTCTACAATGTAACCTTTTTCGAATATTGAATCCACGTAAAAACCTTCAATAATGAACTCTTAATTCTCATAAAATACGTTTTTAAAAAACGCGTTATAAATTTGAGATACATGCTAGAAGCCACGGTTGGTTAGAAGGGTGGGGGTCGGTGAAAGTAACGTTACGAATAAATAACATTAATTACGTTTCCTGATAATAAATTTTACAGAATTCTGTTTTTCTCTGTTTTCAAGAAACATGCTTTTGGTTGAAAAGTCTTCTATTATAATTTTGGTTCGGAATTCAACTCGTTTGGTCAAAAATGCTAGTATTTGGCTGTATATTTCATTATGTTGTTGAAACTGAAACTATTTTGTTTAAAAGTCATATTTTCTAGACAGAAATTCAGCTACTTCGTTAAGAGTCGAACTACTTTGTTAAAAATTAATTTTTTCAATATTCATCTTTTTTGTTCAAAATTCTTCTGCTTGGTTGAGAATTAATTTTTTTAACTAACAGTGTAACTATTCTATTTTTGTTTGATGGACGACGTGGGAAGAGGGGGAGGGGGGTCAAAAGTACACTGAAACCTGGAATGAAGAAGGGTTTTGGGCATAGCTTGCATTGGGATTGATCTTAAGTCCAGAGAATCCAAACGTAAACACGCAGGGCCGTGTGAATCATTTTTGGTGGGGTTGGACGCATGGCGCAACCTGATTCAATTAATGCGCCGAGAGTGCGGCCCTCATACTGTTTGTCGCGCTTGGCTGAGTACCGCCTCTCCCAGTCTCGTGGCTTTTGGACCAACCCTGAAGTTAAATTATTTCGAAATCTAAAAATCGTTTTTGGTAGCTTACGCACTGCACTTTAAAAACTGTAACATTTTACGCAAAGTTTTTTAACAGGATATTCCGCGGCTATATTGTGAGATAAAGCTGTTTACTTCAGCCTTAGAATTTCCGCTGAAAGTTTAAAAGAAAACACCCTGAAAGACTGTCATTCTTTTGGACGTAAAAAGATGAAAGGTAAGGCTTGTGGCGACAAAGTAAAAGAACGTCGTTAACATCTTATTTCGCCGCATCTAAGACAATCTTGTTAACTCATGCATCGCGTCTTTTCTCGAACAATAACGTGACGGATTTGATAGTGTGCAGGAAATTCAAACTTATGATTTCTCATCTCTTTTTACAAAAGCTCTGAAAAAATTTTTGCAAACTGAATTGGATCATTTAATTATTGTTAAGAAAAATAATTTCAAAATATTATTTTTACTAGATTGGGTAAATTATTAAATATCCAGCAGTGTCTCCTACAAGTATATGCGTTCATTTGTTGATGCTCTTTATCGAAGTGTTTCGAGACAGATCTGTATCATCTTCAAAAGTTTGGGCCCCTCACTTCTTTCTATTGCAACTAACTGAAAAAAATGTGCGTTTTTTAATAAAAATCATCTGGAAGCTTAAATTCTTCTGAATTCAACGATATAATTAATTTTATCCTACAAAATTTTTGTCAATTGTTAGAGGGCAAAACATTCTAAAAAGCGGGGTTTTTCGGCCTTCTTTTTCCGGGTTGACGTTCACCTAATCCCAGAACGAGGTAGAGGTAAGGAAAAATCTGAAAAATTCAGTTATTCTTTCCACACTATTTAATGCAATACATTTTTCAATATTCTGAAATATTTCATAATCAACTTTTTATGGAGATTTATTTACAAATACTTTATTTAGAGAACAAATGAAGATAGGAAGCCGTTTTATGGCTTCGAATGAGCAGTTTTGTGATGCGAGTGTGGTGCAATAATTAAATTTATGATGAAATCATTTTTACGCGAAAAAATATAATTTGTAATATTTCTGACTTTAATCAGTGTTGGCACGTGGTACGGCACAGCAGAACAAGTGGTAGACAAAAAATACCCTTTCGGCGAAAATAGTAACGCAGTCGGCTTGCTTCTGGAGTTGCTATTGTCATCGAAAAGATTCTTTTTTGCTACTAATTGTGCTGCTGTGATGGCCCACGCGCGAAAACTGAATAAGGTTAGAAATATTCAAAATAATGTTTCCTGCCTACCTTTACTTGTTGTCAAGATTTTTTCAGATTTTTCCTAATGTCGAGCTAGTTCTAGGAACAAATGAAAGTCGACGCTTCAAAAAGGAGGCCAATAACTTCTGACCAACATTTTTCAGGACAAAGATGATATCCTTGAATTAGAAAGACTTTAAGCTTTCAGCTGCTTTTCATTAAACAGTTGACTTTTTTTAACGAGTTGCAATCAAAAGAAGTGAGTGTTATACTTTAGTATAACACCCGTCGGTCAACCGCGCGCTCGATCCACCGTTCGCCAGTGGTAACGACCGGCTTCAGTCAGACGGCGCGTCACGCGACAGTCCGTGGAGCGGTTCAGCTTGTTCATATTTATTCACTGTATTAAGAAAAAAATAAATAATCCTATCAAATGATGAAAGACCAAGAATATATTCTCACCTCATCAGAAAGTTGAAAATAGTTACGACAAAATTATAAATTATTTACATTCATTCTGGTAAAAATGTTTCCAAAGACAGAAAATTGTAAAAATAAAAAAAGAATTGCCAAAATCAAAAAACATAACATTTGAAAAGGTAGACATAATCGAATTAATTCTTCAGGAAAAAACCTGGACTATTCAAGAATTGCAGTAAAAATGTGTATATTATAATAACAAGAATCTTAGGATAACATCCTGGATTATAACCAACTTTAATTGGTTACAGTTTTAGGTAATTATTAGAGACAAACGTGTCACAATTACAATTTATAAGTTACAAAAGTTTGTTTGAAGGTTAATTTAGGACGTCATATGATATTTTCAGCCGGGAAAATGAAATTATTCTGGACAAATCAAAATAAAATTGTAAATTATTATTTTAATTGGTGCAATGAGTTATGCACCAGTGGTGCCTAATCTTTGGATATCTATTCTATAATTTACTGAATCTTATATCTTTTTATGTAAATCATCTCGGAAGTCAATCTTTTGTCAAGGTTCTGTTCTATGTTTCAAATTTTAACGTTTTTAATATTTAAATTATAATTTTCAGAATATAAACAAGCCCGATTAGCTAAAGATGTGTTATTTATTTTTCGTTCTACAGATTTCTTATGTTTCTGGACTCTAACTTTCAAATGTCGACCAGTTTTTCCGATATATATCATATTACAATCCAAACATAATATTCTATAAATAAAATACACTTTGTCTGATTTATTAATTAGGTTTATTACATTTGGAAAACGAATTTTATTTAAAGTATTTTTAACACTTATTCATTTAATTAGTGCAGCTCAGATACCCAATACTTTTTTAATGAAGAATTTCTATTAATTAAAAAAAGGGAAAGGTCACAAAATAGTTAGTTAAGCTTAAAGGTTAAATACGACGTTCGAATTACTTGCCATTTCTTTTGATGAGATTATCTTCGATAAGATTTAAAGGTTGAACAAGTTATTATTTTTGGTCCAGACTAACAAAATCATTTTTTTTCTCATAAAAATGAAAACTTAAAAAGTATTACTCCGCACTTGACCGGTTAAACTTTAAGCAACTCGAATAATTTCTACATTTAGCCGTTTAAAAATGTATACATTTGTAGAAAATTCAACAATTTGGTTTCAATTTCATTTCTGTCTTAACTGATGAATCTTTCTCGGTTGTAAGTTCAAATCCTTTTGTAGAAGTTGCATATTTTTTGGTACAAAATACACGAATTAGAAAAAAACATATTTGATCAAAACTGTGAAATAAGTTGTTTTTTATTCCCCCATAGAATGATATATCCAAATACTAAATAATTCTGACAACAGGATCTGAACATTTCTTGAAATATTGCCTAATTTGAATTGTAATTCGTTACATTTGAATAAATGAGGGATCTTCTTTTCGACAAAATCAAGAAAATGTAATGAATTTTTTCCGTGGTAATTCTTTTGGGTTAAATAATCTACTATTATATTTTACGAAATTGAAGTTTGCCATAGATACGGATTTGAAACTTTTGTAATTAATGAAAAAAAAACTAAACGTCGGATCAAAAAACTATAAACCCCATTGGATTTGTTTCGGAAATATATCGGTGTGCATTTTTTGTTTAAACAATCTAACAATTACATAATTTTTTATTTTCATGCAATTGTTATGAACAAACTAAGTCTTGGATCGAAGAACCAAGTACACCATTGCATTCATCTCGGAAATATCTAGGTGTGGTTCTTTTTGTAATTTTTTCGAACCATTTCTTAAAAAATTATAGCACTTATTGATTGGCGTGCATTTGCTGTATGCCTGCAGATATGGATTTGAAACTTGTGTAATTAATTTAATAAAAACTAAGAGTCATATCCTAAAAATAAAACGACCATCAGATTTGTCTCGGAAATATCTCGTTGTGGATTTGTTTCAACAATTTGTCAAAGAACTTCATCATTTGTTGATGCTTATGCAAATATTATAAACAAAGCGCCGGTTCAGAAACCCAATTGCACCATTGCATTCGACACGGATATATCTCGGTGTGCATTTTTTGTCTGTTTGAACAATTTGTAAAAAAATTAGATCATTTTTTGTGTTCATGCAATTTTTGTAAACAAACCAAGCCTCGGATCGAAAACCCAAGTATACTATTGCATTCGTCTCGGAAATATGTAGGTATTATTTTCTCTGTTTTTTTTTCAACCATTTGTTAAGCAATAAGAGCATTTGTTGTTTAGCGTGCATTTGCTCTATGCCTGTAAATATGGATTTGACATTTTTCTAATTTATTTTGTTTATAACAATTTCATAAGCACGGAAAATTATGTAATTGTTTAACAAATTGTTTAAGCAAAAAATAAAAAATGCACATTGATATATTTCCGATAGAAATCTAATGGTCTTTTTAGTTTTTGTATATGACTCTTAGTTTTCTTTCAATTAATTACAAAAGTTTCAAATCCATATCTACAGGCATACAGCAAATACATGCTAAACAACAAATGCTCTAATTATTTAACGAATGATTGACCAAAAATACAATGGAAATCACACCTACATATTTTCGAAACCAATGCAACGGTTCACTTCGTTTTTCGATCCAGGGCTTAATTTGTTTATAACAATTGAGCAAACATAAAAAATGACGTGATTGCTCAACACATTGTTTCAACAAAAAATTAGTATCGTATTATTTCCGAGACAAATCAAGTGATGTTTTTAGTTTTAAGATATGACTCTCTTTCTTTTTTATTAATCACAAAAGATTCAAATCCATATCTACAAGCATACAGCAAATGCACGCCCAACAACAAATGCTATAACTTTTCAAGAAATAGTTGGCAAAAAAAATACAAAAAGAATCACAGCTAGATATTTCCGAGAAGAATGCCATGGTTTACTTGGTTTTCCGATCCTAGGTTTAGTTTGTTTATAAAAATCGCATAAACATAAAAATATTATGTAATTGTTCAAAAAATTGTTTAAACAACCACAATAAAATGCACACCAATATATTTCCGATACAAACCTTATGGTGTTTTTAGTTTTTGGATATGACTCTTAGATTTTTTTAAATTAATTACAAAAGTTTTAAATTCATATCTGTGGAAAACTTCAATGTCGTTATATAGAATTATTATTTTTATAGAATTTTATTATTTGATTAAAAATTTCACAATTTTGTTGAAGAGTCATCTTTTCTTTCGAAAATTCAAATATTTTGTTAGGGCAGTTGTCTTTTTGGGTTGAAAATTCAAGTGCGTATTTTTGTGGAAAATTCAACTATTGGATGAGAACTCATATGTTCGTGTCGAAAATTCAACTTTCTATAGAAAATTCAATACTTTGGCTGCAATTTTATTTCTTTCTCGACTGCAAAATTCTTCTTGGTTGAAAATTCACCTCTTTCTGTACAAATGTCATCTTTTTCGTTTGAAAATTCAACTGTTTCTTTGAAAATTAATCCATTCTGTTTAAGGGTTTCACTATTCTGTAGAAAATTCGTCTTTTTTGTTTGAATTCAAATGCTTATAATTCAAAATGAAATGTCTTTGGTATAAATATTAACAATTACATTTTTCGTTGGAAATTAACTTTTTGGATGTGAAATTTATTTGTTTCATTGGTTCAAAAGTCCTCTTTTTCAGAAAAAAATTCCAAGAACTTGGTTGAAGGTTTAACAACTTTGTTAGAAATTTATTTTTAGGTTCAAGATTAATTATTTTAGTGGAAAAAGTCTCTCTCCAGTTAAAAATTTAACCACTCAATTGAAATTTTTTTTTGTTGAAAATTAACTTTTCTAAATGAAAATTGATGTGCTCGATTTTTTGTTCCAAAGTAATCTTTTTTAGTTGAAAATTAAACTACTTTGTTCTTACTGTTTCTCAAATCGAAAATTCCCCGCATTTTTTACAACAATTATCGTATGCAAGAGGTGCTAGGAGTAGGCAGTTGTAACTCTTGTGAAGTTTACAGTACTTGCCATCGGCTCATATTGCGTGTCGTTCTGGCTCGTTTACGGCATGCTTCTGGCTCGTACAGCAAACTTTAAACACGTTTGGAACTGCCTAATTTCCGCACTTGAAGTACATATACTAATTCCAAAATTCTAGCATTGATATCTTCCTGAGCGATAATCAACTAATGAAAAAAAAGTTCTTCTTTTCAGATTTTTACAAAAAAGAAAATATCTGTTATGTGATATCACGACCTTCAGTTGGAATTTTTTCGAAATAAACTCATCTTTTTTTATCAAAGCTTTTTGATCGTTGATCAGTATCCTCATATCTCTAGAGCAAGATTTTATTTTTGCAAGTAATCCAAAATTCGTTTTTTAATCGCTAACCAAATGCTATCCAAAGCCAATTTTTAAAATACATGCAATTGTAATGTCAAAATGCTCGGTCAATTTTCTCAGAATTGGTTAACCTTTTTACATTAAACTTTATTTTCCCGTTTGTAGAAACTTGATATCTCGGAAGCATGTATTTATTTTATTTTTCAAGAGAAAATTGAATTTCGTATCACAATCCGAAGTCAAGCCTGGTCCAATTTTAGGTTAGTATCACTTTCAGATTGTCAACTTCCACATCGATTTTTTCAAACCTGAATAACTTTTTTTAATCGAACTTTTTCGCCCCTAATTCAGAAACACTTGGCCTTGGAAATGGACATTTGTTATCTGAAAATAGTGATTTCAAATGTGCAGATTTTTTTTTCGCTCTATGACCTAGACATTACTTGAAATTTTACCTGATTAAAAATATGAAATTGGCTACATTGGAATCTATCAAAGATCTGCGTTTGAATGAAAGTTATTGGTTCAGTGGCATTTGTCCCATTACGGGAAAATTTCGCTTTCATTTCTGAATCTTAAAAAATTGTTAGCTTTATGTTAGAAGTGTACCAAATCGAATAATTTTAAATTGAAAGCCTTCACAATTAGACATACTCGAATTTCAAACATTTAATGATCGTTCAACATATTTGGCATGTAAATAGTCTCTCTTTGAGAGAGGTAAAGTTCACCGTTTAATCGCTATTGAATCCTGGGACTTTTGTTTACGTTTTCTTTTGAATTAGTCAAAATTAGAACTAAAGTACTTTGAACATTTTGAATTGAAGTCTCAAACATTGCGCAATACCGATTACTCAGGAAACAAGCAGATGTGTCGACTGACAGCGGTTTCCTGTTTGCGCATTAGGTGCAATCACATGCGAAATCCCTCCGGTAAATGTACTCCTGTTTGCCAATCATAGACGACGCCTGACTAATTACTGATACGAGTAATTAGCTAAAACGGCATCTCAAAGGTTTCAGCTGCTTGAGAGAAAAGTTTGAGTCTCTGTGAACAGTTTCAGTAAAATTGGTACTCGAACCCCTCTAAGAATCAGAAATTAAATTCATTAAATCATTTAACTTTTTTGTTCTTGCGTCAAATTTTGAATACTTTAGGATTGGACGGTTTTCCATTTGGATGATTCAACTCGCACTCTTGTAAATTTCTGTTAGACATGCTATTTTAATTAAATTTTCCAACACAGCTGTCGCTCAAAAGTCTTTAATCAATACTCGGTCTCAAATAATTCAATAGAAATTACTCGACGTGATAATTCTGACATCAAGACCATTCAGATTCAAATCAATTGATAAATAGCACCTACAGGTTCTACTAGGTGAACCATTTGAACAACCTATTAACATAATTAGTTTCATGAAATATACAATACCTACTTTCAGGCCACAAACTTCAAAATAGTGTCGATAGTAACATAAATTTGGAAAAATAGAAAAAATATACTGTCATGCAATTCTTTGAATATTAAATCGAGTCAACTATTTTTGAAATCTGGTATACAATATACATTTTCCATAAAGTTCCATGAAATCTTTTCGAATCTTTCAAAAAACGCTAAAAGCATAGAAATCATTTTAAATATTTGAAGAATATCTGAAATCTGTTTTCACCCTCTAAAATACCTAGAAAACTTGTCAATTTTTTTTAAATCATTTGAAATCTTATAATTTCTGCTAAAATGCTATTATTCTGTTAAATATGGGGAAATTCCTTAAATCCGTAGAAAACGTTGAAAATCCTTGGAAATCCCTTAAAATATAATTTCATTGATTTCTCGACGTTCTCTAAAAATCCATTAGAATCCCTTGCAATTTTTCAAGTACCGTTGATAACCTGGTTATCTTTTTATAACTCTATGTAATACGCTAAGAGCTGTGAAACATTTTTAATCCTATGAATCCCTTCAATATATGGAAATCCCTAAAATGCGTAGAAATCTTTAGAAATCCTCATAAGGAATCTTGAAATTGCATTTTATTTGTTCCATTTAAGTTCTCAAAAAATCTGTTAGAATCCCTTCAAATCTTTAAAATGCGATTAATATCCTGGATGCCTATTAAGAATCCTGTGAAACACGCTAATGGCATTGAAATTTTTTGAAATCTTTTAGGAACACCTGAATCGGCTACGATCCTCTTGAAAAAAAAATTTGAAATCCGTGGAAATCCCTTTATATCTGATCATTCATTTTCAAATTCTATGAATCCCTTGTATATGGCGAAATCCCTTAAATCCGTAGAAATCCTTAGAAATCTTCAAAAGGATCCTTGACATTTCATTCTATTTATTCCTTATAGTTCTCTAGAAATCCGTTTGACTTCAATGAAATCTTTTAAATACCACTGATATCCTGGATATCTTTTCAGGATCCTATCAAATATGCTAAAAGCTTGAAATCTTTCCAAATTTTTATAAAAGATGACTCTTTGAAAATCCCATGAAGTTGTTAGAAATCTGACAGAATCTCCAGAAATGTTTTAAATACTATTGAAATCCTGGATATCTTCTTAGAATCTTATGAAGTGCCCTTAAAGCTTTGAGATCTTTTGAAAATACATAAAATCTGGTAATATTCTCTAAAAATCCTCAACGATTCGTTTATCTTTCTAAATCCTTTAAAATCGTACAGAAATTCATTAAAATATTATAATTCAATTTGAAATCCTATGAATCCCTCAAACATGGTGAAATCCTCAAAGTCCGTAAATATCCTTAGGAATCCCTTGGAATTTCATTCTATTTATTTTCTGAAGTTCTTTAGAAATCCGCTTGAATTCCTTGAAATCTATTAAATACTATTCTTTATCTCGCTATCTTCTTAGAACTCTACGAAAAACACTAAAAGCTTTGAAATCTGTTTGAATCTTTTAAGAACATCTAAAATATGTTTAGACCCTCTAAGAACACCTAGAAAACTCGTCAATTTTTTCAAATACTTTGAAATCCTAAAATTTCTATTAAAATCCTATGAATCCCTCAAATGTGGGAAAATCTCTTAAATCCTTAGAAATCCTGAGAAGGATCCTGAAATTACATTTCATTATTTTTCTAAAGTTCTCTAGAAGTCCGTCAGAATCCCACGAAATCTTTCAAATGCTATTGATATCCTGGATATCACTTTAGAATCCTGTGAAATTTTCTGAAATTCTACGAAATTCTTCGAAAACGCTTGCAAAATTTTTAATATCGTTAAATTCTTTGGAATTTGTTTAAATACCCTAAAGCCTTGAAAATCTCTTGAAATCCCTTGAAATTATGAAAATTGCTTAAAACTTATCAAGCTCCTAGTAATCCCACAGAAAAAAGAGTAACATTCCGTAAAAAATCTTTAAACCCGTAATATTTTCCAAAATTTTGTCAAAAATTATGAATTTTTTGATATTTTCTGTGATCCCAATTATTTTGATCATAACCGACATAGCCCCTTGAAATCCCTTGAAACCTACAGAAAATTCATTATAGTTATATGGAATCTTGTAATTTCTTTTGAAATCCTATGAATCCCTCAAATATTGTAAACTTCTTTCAAATCCTCTGAAAGTTTTGTAAGTACCGTTAAAATTTCTTTAAATCTTCGAAATCTGAAGTTCCCCAGAAATTCTAGGAATTTCCCTAAACTCCCTTAAAATCTTTGAAATCCTTACATATTTTTGAAAGCCTTTTAAAACCGCTTCAAATTTCTTAAAAGTCTTCAAATTTTTCGAAATCACGTGAATTGTCTTGAGATTTGTAATATCTCTGAAAATTCATTCAACAGATATAAAAACTTTGAAGTTCTCTGGAATCAGATGAAACTTTCTGAATTCAACTTCAAAAAGGTATTTGATAATCAATAAAAAATGCATGGTTTCCATATTTTCATTTGGAATTAAATAATTTTATATTTGTAAAACATATATTCATTTCAGCGAATTGATTTACATTAGTCTCTCTAATCATTTTTTTTCCTCACTGAAAATTCCTGGAAAATTTCAAGCATACTCCATGTATAAATCACGCGAGTTTGATGTAGTTCAAGGAAAAGTTTGAAGTATTTACAGAAAATTAAATAATTAGGTAGATGTTTTTCGAGAAGCTGAAAGGTTAACTCTGAAATGTCTAGAAATATTTAACAAGACTTCTGTTAATACTTACGCACCAGGGATTCATCACCTCAAATGAACAAGAAAAGGAATATATATTTTATATTGAAGTCTGCTATAATTGAACTTATTTAATTTTTTAAGCCCAAAATCATCTCAAAACTGCGGAAATAGTGTGGTTTTTTACGAAAATAATGAAATAATAGGGCAATAAATTCTTTTGGATAAAATTAACAATATTTCTATAATTTCAAGTTAAAACATATTGCATATTAAGAAAGATAATTGAATTCCCAACCAAAAAAATATTATTTTTTTCCAAAAGAGAGGAATTTCTAACCCAGGAGGACGAATTTTCAACTAAGCAGTTGAGTTTTCAAGTTAAACAGCAAATGTTTTACAAAATGTTTGACTTATGAATCTAATAAGATGCATTTTCAACAGAAAAGATCTTCTTGAACCGCAAAAAATGAACTTTCAACCAAATAGTTTAATTCTCAACCAGAAAGACAAAATTAGACCAAATAGTTGAATCATCAACCAAAGCAGATTGATTATTAATCAGACAGTTGAAGTTTTAACTAAAGCCGATGAATTCTTAAGCGAAACTGACAAATTTTCAACAGAGAAACATTTTTCAGTCAAGAAAGAGAAAAAAATAACGTAAATATGGAATTTCCAAGCAAAAACTGCGAGTTTTCTACAAAATGGTCATATTTTCAATCGAAATAGATCAATTACAAAACAGAAATATGATATTAGACTTCTCAATTTAAAAGAATGAACTTTCAAACAAAAAATAATTAAAATTTTCACCCAAAGAGATGAAATTAGAATAAAAAAAAAAGTAGACTTTTCCATCAAAAATAATTAACTTTGGAACAAGTAAGATTACTTGTCTACCAGAAGCAGAATTTTAAATCCATGAAGACGAATTATCTATAATAAAATCGTTGAATTTTGAAGACATTAAGACTCATTTTCTACAATGAAGTTAGATTAGGAAAACTTCATTCCATACCAAATAGTTGAATTTTTAAGAAAAATTGACAATATTTCTACAAAATAGTTGTATTGTCAAACCCGGAATATGAATTTAAAAAAATTTATCTTTAACCAAATAGTTGAATTTTCTACCAGATTGTTGACATTACAGGCAACAAAAGAATTAATTTTCTATAAAACAATTGAATTATTTATCCGAAAATTTAATTTTTCAACAAAAAACATAATCTTCAACAAAATAATTGGATCCTCAACAAAAAAGATTAATTTTCCACCAAACCAGTTGCATTTTCATCCAAAAAGTATTACTTTTCTACAATGAGATAAATTGTTAATCCAAAGAGACGAATTATCAACAAAACATAAGATAAATAATCTACCGAGATATGCATTTTCAATCCATAAGGATGAATTTTTACTACAAAAAAAGAATAAATTTCTGCCGAAGGAGATAAATTTTTAACTCAAAAAGACGTAAGGTAGATGTCCCAGTAATCGGGACGGTCCCAGTAATCGTGAGTTTTGAAGTGTAAACACCAGAATTAAGTATTTTCCGGATAAAAATACAATCCTAAAATATTTTTAAGTAAGGTTGAACAATGCTTGTTGTGGAAACCAAATTAGTTTTTTCACACAAATAGTGCACATGCGTAAAAAAAATTAATTTGTATTGCCGGTAACGGTGAATTACGAAACTTGGAAAATAGCTTAACATTTTGGTTAGGAAGGCGTCTCTTCGCTTAAGCTTTTACTATGTCAAGAAATTAGTTTATCGGGACGAAAATAATTTTTTTGTAATAAAAAATAATTTTTGTTTCATAAAATAAAGTAAAATCGTAATTTAGTACCTTCTCGTTCAAGAAATATCGGTCACGATTATAGGGACATTTCAAAAGCATAGTTGCTCGAGTAATCGTGACCTGTCACGAAGACTAGGACGACTCTGTCAAAATTTTATTTCCATATTTCGTTACAAATAATAATCTAATTAATTTCAAAAAGGTATGAAATGAAATTGGAGAACTGACTTATTACTGTGAGTAGTAATCGTAATATAAATTAGTGCTTAAAACTGAAAAAAGGTGATGTAAAATATTTGAATGAGTTTAGAGATTTCATTATCAATTTTTGAGTTTATTATCATTTTTCGGTGAACTTGATATTTATTGAGTAATTTTTCATTATATAACATTAATCTATACTGCATTATATAAAGAAAAATGTGTAATAGATATATATTTATTGATAGTTTTAATATTGTGACGTCACTTTTTTAGTCACTGCATTTGATCAAATTTCGTGTGCTACATCTAGCTACTTAAAATGTTGATGATTTTTAATTATAATATTCAGTATTATAAAAGAGTTTCAGCATTGTCGTTATTACTTATCGCGATAAAAATTCTGATAAATATTCATCTCGAATTATTTTTGTGACCACTTTATTTCTTATGAATAAAATATTAATTTTATTCGATAATATTTTTAACTGAAATAAAAACTAAACATTTTAAAAGAAAATTCATTTTCATTATGATTAATTTTCATAGAGTCCATCAGACTTATTAGAACTATCAGAAGATTCGATTTTGAGGTTGTTTCGACGACTTTCATCACAGAGGTCTCAATCAATATAAAACTAACAATACATCTTTCATTTCATTAAAGTATAGTAAAAAAAAATACACTTAAAATACACCTCCAAATTGCTAAAAACTGATTTCAAGAAAACTTAACCTTTTTCACGAAGACTGGGACAACAACTCACGATTACTGGTAGATGACAGATTGGGAAATCACGATAACTGGGACATCGGTGCTTTTTTACTTTTAATTGTTTATAAATAAAAAGTAATATTAAATATAATGTGAGAACAATTTTTATAATATTCTAGGATGTTTATTACTTCAATCAGTACCAATCATTTTTCAAATAATCCTACAAAAAAACAATTTTCTAAACATTTGAAGTCGATGAAATATCTCATGATCACGATTACTGGGATGTTTACCTTATTTTTCACTAAATAATTAAAGTTTTAATCAAGAATGATGAATTCTGAACCAAAGATATAATAGTAGATGATTGAGTTGAAAGTAATGATTCACTTCCAACTGAAAGAAGACCACTTCTCTACCAGAATATAAATTTTTATTTCAGAAGGACAAAGTGTCAACAAAACAGTTGAACTTTTAATTAAAGATATTATTATTATTATTATTATTATTATTGTAGACTGATTCATTTGTCTCCCGTAGCAGTTTGGTTAATTGAAAATAATAAACTTTCAACCTAATAAATTGCCTCTTCTACCAAGATACCAAAATACCTTTTCAGCAAGATAGTTGAATTTTCATCAAAATAATAAAATTTTCAGCCGAAAAATAAAATTTGTAATCAAAAAGATTAATCCTGAACCAAAAACATAATAGTAGCTTTTTCAACCAGAGAAAGAACTTTCAACGAAAAATAGTTGGATTTCTAATTGGTGTCCATTAATTCAGTACGTATTGAAGCGAAAAAACGATAAAAGGAAAGAAAAAATAATTCTTCGAAAGTGGGGACAAAAGTGGAATAGGGGAAAGAGTGTGACCTAAGTGTGACCCAGGTGTGAAAGCTGTCAACTTTAAACACTCACTCACAGTGTTTCTCACATAAAAGAATAGAAGTTTCTTGCATGTTAAAAGGCTTGCACTAATTGCGCTACAGGTACGATAATCGGATAATAACAAAATTATTCTGGTGACACGAGAATAACAGATGGATCGCATGCAGAATACGCTATGTGAAACGGCCGTAAAATACGAGTAGGAAGAGTTGACAAATGTTTACGCTGTGAACTACACGCAAAATCTATGTGTTTCGTGTCACCTGATGTAGAATCTCAAATGGCCTGACTTATTTCTGCGAAACTTAGGTGTGTAATGCCAAACAATTAGCAAACCTCTCCTCATGTCCACCACTTCACTGTCATCAAGTTTTTAGCACCGCAATTTTGTCTTTCTCTTTATTTTAGACCATTTTACCGACTGTTTTACGGAAAAATGTTCATACGAAATTATTTGTTTTCTCGAATTTGCATGCATAGTGCCGCAAATTTGTTTGAATCCACACAAAAATAAATGCGTTTCTTCAATGATATTTCGAGGTTCCGCAAATCCCATACAGTTTAACACGTATTTCCAATAAGAAAAAAGACGTTTTTGTAAATTTTATTCAAAATCATCCATAATAAGTGAATCTAGTTGAAACTCAACATTTCTCATTACAATGGGCAATAGAATGCAAATGAATAATCACTTTTTTTATATCATTCCCGTGAACCAGTGTTATGGCGTCCCATAAAAACCCCCAATAGTGAAAAAGTGGGGTTTGCGAGTTTTTTTGCACTAATTATGATTTTAGTGTGGTTTTTTTTAAAACAAATTGACGTCCCGGAATGTCGAGACGACTAGTTCTCTCTTTTTCAACTCCGTCAATTTTTCGGGGCGACTAGACACAGCCTTATAATAATATCCTCTTAGAATAATGCTAGAAAGTTGCAGTTTTTTTCAAATTTTCCACCTAATGTTCACTTTTCAATTAGAGTGAGGTCATAATTATTCTCACTTAACAAACATAATTTTTTGAACAAATTATCGTTTATAACTACCCTCCCCTATATTTGTGCTTAGTAGTTGCACTTTTAAACAAAAAAAGAAAAACAGATGAATTTTTAACAATATATTTGAATCTTCTACCAAATAGTTTTATTTGCAAATTATATAGGAACATTTTTCATCGAAAAATTGAATAGCAACATTTGCAGATAAAAAAAGTAATTTTCAACCAAAAAAAAGACAAATTTCCAGGTAAAAAGTTAAAACTTTTTTTAATAGTTTCATTTTTAATTAAATACTTCAATTATCAGCCAAAAAGTTTAATTTTCTACCGTAGTAGTTGAATTTCATACATAATTATAGATGAATTTTGAACAAAAAATATTAATTTTTAACCAAAAAGTTCAGTAATGACCGAATAGTTGAATTTTCGACTAAAAAAAATGAATCTGCAACAACAACAAAATGAATTATCAACAAAGTGCTAGAACTTTAAACCAATTAGTTGAATGTTTAATGAAATTTCCAATCCGAACCAGTTTAATTCAACCAAAAGAAAATGAATTCTCAAGTAATTCTCAAGCTTAATTTCCTACCCAAAAATATAAATTTTCAACAAAATGCATGTATTTTAAACCAGAAATATCAATTTTTAATTAAAAATATTAATTTTGGACACAAAATGGAACATTTACATTTACAGTGAAGAAAATTAATTTTCAATTCAAAGAAAAACTAATTTTCAGCGAAATTGTTATATTTTCAACCAAAGAGACGAATCTTCAACCAAAAAATGAATTGGTATCAAAGTAGTTCAACTTCGATCCAAGTTGTTGCACTTTTCCTGGAATTATCTACTTTAGGGCCACTTTTTAACTACAGCAAGGTAATAATTATTTCAAGTTAACAAATATAATTGTCTGAACTATTCATGATTATTTTTCATAATATACTTTTTGAATAATTTTAGATAGTTGCGTCTTTTTTAATCTTTGACTATTTTTCCACTTTCCACTTTTCACTTATAGTGAGGTAATAATTATTGCAATTACCAAACATAATTGTTAAGATACATTATTATTGTTTGTAACTACCTTCATATATATTAATGATTAATATTTGCACTTCCAAACCGAAAATGGAAAAAATATTAATTTTGAACAGGAAAGTTGAATTTTGCACTAAGTAGTTTCATTTTTGAGTAACAAAGAAAAAATTTTCATCCAAAAATGGAATAGTTACAATTTCAGATGAAGAAAATTAATTTTTCACCAAAACATGATAAATTTCCCAGAAAGCAGAAAATACTTAAATTTTTAAATATATAGTTTCACTTTCAACCAAATAGTTTAATTTTCTACCAAATTAGTTGAATTTTATACCTAATTAGATGAACTTTTGACAAAATATATGAATTTTTAATAAAAAAGTTCATTTATGACCAAAAAGTTGAATTTTCACCTAAAACGATAAATCTTCAACAACAAAAAAATGAATTTTCAACAAATTTAGTTCCAACAAAGTTTAATTTTAAGCCAAGGAGTTGATTTTTCAATAAAAAAAATCTCCAACAAAGCATGTAATAGTTAATATTTCGAGAGAAAAATATTCCAATTTTAAATAAAAAACAGTTCGATTCAACCAAAAAAGAAGAAGTTTCAACTAACCAGTTTAATCCTTCAACAATATAGATTAATAATGAACCCAGCAGTTTCATTTTCGAACAAAAAAAATTCAACCAAGAATATTAATTTCCTACCAAATAAGATAAATTTTCAACAAATTACATGAATTTTAAACTGGAAAAGATCAATTTTCAATTCAAAATATCAATATTCAACCCAAAATGGAATAAATACATTTTCGGTTCAGAAAGTTATTTTTCAACCAAAGAAACGGGTTTCCAGGGAAGTAGTTCAATTTTCAACCAAAGAGATAATTTTTTAACTAGAGAAATAAATTTTCAGACAGAAAGTGAAACCAAAAATAATTACTTTTTAACAAATTATTCGCCTCTTCAAAAAAATAATAAATTGTAATCCTATCTTAATAATCCAGTTACAATTTAAGCAAAAAAACGAGAAAAAGGATAAGTTTCTTAAAAACAGTAAACAAAGAATTCTTTAAAAAGGGGAAAAGAGTTAATGGGCGGTTCCTAAACTGTTAAGTTGATCTGATGCCTGAGTTAATCATTCAATTATATCATTGTTCACTAATTGTCAGTAGAGGGAGAGGTGAGTGAAAAATCACTAAATCGTTAAATCCCCTACTCAGGGAAATCCAAAAAAATTTGCTAGTATAAAATTCTATGGATCCAGTGATTTTTTTATCAACCTAAAATGTTTTTGAACCCTAAAAAAACCACCCGCGCAATTTTGCCGATGTAAATTTACCTTCGGGGGTACTTGACATTTCTTTTCATCCCATATTGTGGTAGATCGAAGAATTTTTTCAGTAATCAAGTTATTTGCTCCCAATGATTTTTTTTATAAACTGTGAGATCAAGAGACTGGTGTTTCAACATTTTCGAAAAGCTACCCTCAAAATGACATCGATCTAAATGTACTCGGAGAAATTGTGAGACATTTATTCCCATCTCCGACTTAGGGAAAATGAAAAAATTTTACAATTATCAAGATCTTTGTACCAAATGATTTTTTTATTATGTGAAGGTCTTTAGGAAACTTGCTTCTCAAAGTTACACCGATTTGGGCCCAATGATTTCTTTATCAACTGAGTGACCGAGGAGATTATATTCCAACAGCTTCACAAAACAAACTTCAAAACAACACCGATCAGAATTTCTATGGAAGGATCTTAGAAAATTTTTTCCATCCCCTTCTTAGGGTACTCAAACAATTTTCGCATTGGACTCAATGATTTTTTTATAAACTGAATGACCAGAATGATGATCTGATATGTTCAGAAAACCACCTTCAAGTTGACGAAGTATCAATAGCTTGAAACCTTCTTGAAGATTAACAAAAATTGTATGGAGACAGCTACAAACGTTCTATTGGAATATATCAACTAAAAATCATCCCACGTTTAAACAGATTCATTTTTCTGGGCCTAGTAGTACTGCCAATGCTGTGTTCAAAATTCTTAAAATAAAAGATGCTTTAGAAATTTTTCCTGTTGCAGAAGTTGTTCTCGATAGCTCATGATGAGCATGTTATAAAAAATTGAAAATATAACATTCAACAATGATAACTCTATCAAATATTCCAAATTTAAGACGGAAACGAAAAGAAATTTATAGCTGAAAAATCAGGCCACGAATACATACATTTTTAAGTTCTTCACAAAGAGAAGCTAAATGTATCTTCAAAACTAAAAATGTATGCGTGTTGCTTCAGATACGAGGAGAAAGAATCTAAAGTTACATATATGCAGATGTATCAAATGAAAACGGAAAGACTCCTTAAACCAAGGAAAACTCTATTCCGCATAATATTACACATTTTCATTGTTCTATTCCTGAAAAATTTGAATATATTTTATGGAAATAGGGGACATAATTATAGCAATGCAAAGATGACGCTACATAAGGTGAGATTGCCTCTAATACCTGAATTTGCTTCTAAGGGATTAAATCTCCCTCTATGTACCTACATACAGCTACATCCTTACGTATTCATGAATCTCGAAGTAATGAAAGAAAATAGAAATAATAATAAATAATGAGAATAAAATAAATAAAAGTAGATAAAAAATGATGAAAATAACTTTTGCCGAATAGGGGAGACAACCCTACAGTAGATAATGATCCAAAAGTAGATAATCATTAATTAAAAATATTACGCAGGAAAAAGTTTTTTTTTTAATCAAACAAATTCTCTCTTTGATGTATGGTCAAACAAATATTTTACTGGATTGAATAAATATTTATTCCATTCAAATAAAATTTGCTTGATTCATATACACCATCGTTTAACTTGAACAAAGTTGATTTGAATAAAAAAATTCTATCTTTGATATAGGCTCAAACAAATGGTTGTTTGATTCAAATAAACATTTTTTTGGATGTAATATATGTCATCATTAATTAATTGTGATTATTTGTTAAGGCCCGATACGTGTTAATATATTAAAAGTATAAAGGATTATTTTACTTTCACTTGTGCTTGTAATTATCTAGCGCAAAAAGTCCTAAATATATTTCGGAATGACTCAAAGTTTTCCTAAAATTTCGTAAAATCCTATCAAATAAGAAAAAAATAGACATTCCTTAGATAATTTCTAAACATATCTGCAATCTTAAAAAATCTTGCTGAAACTTCCCGAGAAATCTAGAAAAATGATATTTATACGAGTAAAACCATAAAGCAAATAGACAAAGAACCTTTCAAAATAAATAGTTATAGAAATTTTTATTTTGTATCCAAAATTATTGTTTCCTTTCAATTATAATTTTGCCTAATTTTTTCGTTGTTTCTTGACTGAAAAATCTTTTCTGGTTGAAGATTCAAGAACTTTTTAATTTCGCCTTTTTGGTTTGAAAATGAAACTTTTTCGGTAGAAATTTCATATTTTTTATTGAAGTTGCAACTTTTTGGTTTAAAATTGACATCTTTATTGATTGAACATTCAACTATTTTGGTGAAAATTTAACTATGTTATTATTATTATTATTATACCATTAAGCCATTTCCCTTTCGGGGCAGGCGTGACTTGCTCGGTTGGAAAGTAGTGGGATAGGTATATAGGTGTAAAGTAGGTCGTTATATGGTATAAGGTAGATAGGTATATAGGTATATGTGTTATGGTATAGATATTTTAGATTGATCTGGAGTTTTCGTGTTATTTATTCAAATAACACGTTCACTCCGCAACACTGCTCCGACCCAGGTTGCTGATCAATCTCTCTAGCGATCACCCCAAGTGAGGAGCCTCACAAAATTGTTATGTATGGTTCCCCACTTGGGCCCATTAGTATCCAAGGTCTTTGTTTCAGGCATCATTCACTCTATTGTCACTCTGCTTATAAACTATTTGTCGCCACACATTTCTGTCCTGGCATACTACTCTAGCTTCATTTACGTCCATGCATTTCTTCATGCAAGCTCTTCTGTTCCTATGACTTCTTATGTCTCTTCGGATCAATGTCTCATTTACAGATTCTAACCATTCTTTCGGCGGTCTACCTCTGGGCATTCTGCCATTTACTTTACCTTTATATACTTGCTTCGTCAGTCGTTCATCTTTCATTCTTTCAAGATGTCCGAACCATCTTAACTGATTTCTTTCCCATATGTCAACTAGCGTGTCTCCTGTACCACATTCTTTGAGGATTATCTCGTTTCGGATATGTACTTCGCAAAATGTTGAACTACTACGTTAAAAATTCACTTTTTCTTCGAGATTTATTATTTTTTTTCAAAATTTACCTCTTTTGTGAAAAATGTAACTATTTTTTCAAAAAATAATTCTTTTCACATAAATTACATCTTCTTAGTTGGAATATATTTTTTTGATGATCTTAACTGTTTTTGATTCAAAAGTAAAATCTTTATGGATTAAAATATCAAGTATTACATTTCTCGAATAAACATTTATTTCCTCATTTAATCTCATGGAGCTTAATATAATAATCAAACTGTCATTAATACCAAATTAAATAGTTTTTATTGTTACATAAAAATTATAAATTGAAAAAATGACACATATTGTTAACTTCAAATTTTGTCTTGAACAAACTTTTGTTGATTTCGTGATAGCACAAATTACCCATAAATAATCAAAATCCATATATGGTATAGAATTAGAAGTAGAAAATAAGCGCGGATACATTGTGTGGAAATGGTAAAACTGTGAGTCAAAGCATGTTAAACCACTTATTATATTATATGTACTACTATGTGTAATTGCTTATGTACATTGTATATGTAAAAACTCACAAGAGAATGCATGAAAGAATAGATTGAATTGAAATGAAATGAAATGAATGTAAATTTAGGGTGACAAAAAATGTAAATGCAAAATCATGGTGACTTCGTGAAGCTCTTCGCCTGGGGTGATTGCTAGAGAGATTGATCAGCAACCTGGGTCGGTGCAGTTTCGTGAACCGAACGTGTTGTTCAAATGAGCAACACTGGAATGCTGGATTAATTTCAAAATCAATCCCCCGCCCCTCCTCCTCTTACATATACCGCCTCGTACTTTCCCATTTGCACTTCTTTCATATGAACTCCCTGATCCCTGGCTAGAACCGAGTGAGGCACGGTTACCCCGAAAGGGATTTGGCTTGATGGTATAATAATAATAAACAAAATTCCTAAAATTGTAAAATAGAGTTACGGAAAGGTAGAATCGCCTGAATCCACTTTTCAGCAGAATTGAATTTCGTGCGGAAAACAATTTTTTATGGATATATACACGAATTTGATTTGAAGAAAATTAAGGTTCAAACATTTTCGGTGGAACGAACGAGCTTAGATAACATTTATTACGTTTGCTGATGATAAGTTTCGAAGAATTCTCCTTTTTTTCTCTATTTTTAGGAACCATACTTAATAATAATAATGATACTCTTTCTCCCCTTCTTCTCGTTTTTTCTGCTTAAATGGATACTAAATTAATAGAACTCAACGAGAAAAATCAACTACTTTCGGTTGAAAATTCTAATATATTTATATATTTGAACAGTCTTCTTTTTCTGTCAAAAATTCAACTTGTGGTTTGAAAATTAGACTATTTTTCTAATTCATTTTTTAGTTGCAGATTCCTCTCCTTGATTGAAAATGTAACTGTTGATTTTGTATACAATTGATCTTCTGGATTAAAAAACATCTTTTAAGTTTCAACCCTTCGGTTGAAAATTTATATTTTTTCTTAGTAATTGATCTTTTTAAGCTGAAAATTCATATATTAACTTGAAAGTTCGTCTTTTTTGGTCGAGAACTAATATTCTTGGTTAAAAATTTATCCTTTTTGAATGAAACTGCAACTGTTTGGCTTTACATAATGCAGGTTTGGTTGAAGATTCAACAATATGGTTAAAAATTATACTATTTTCATAAGAATTTAACTCTTTCATAGAAAATTAGGTTTTTTATTTAAAAAATCTTGTTTCCAGGTTGAAAGCTTAACCGTTATGTAGATAATTCGTCCTTCTGGCTTTAAAATGTTGTATTTTTTTTTGTTTTTTATAAAAATGTTTGTATTTTGATAAAAGCTCGTGTTTTGTTGTCAGAAAATTATTCTTCTTGCTAGAAAATTCATCTTTCAGGTTAAAATTGCAAATATTTGTTTGAAAAATCATTTCTTTAGATGAAAATTTAACTGCTGGGTTGGAAGTTAAGGACGTTTGTGAAAAATTCATATTTTTTCAAGTTTCACCTCTTTGGTTTAACACTAGTTTTGTTTTTGGTTGAGAGTTATTTTTATGTGAAAATCGCTGTATTCCATTTTTGGTTAGAAATTTATCATTTATAAGTTGGAAATTCTTTTATTTTGTAAAATATTCATGTATTTTGTTGAAAATCCATCTTTTCGATTAGAAAATTAATCTCACTTGTTGAAAATTCAATATATATTCTGACTCAATATCTTAGGAATTTAAAGTGTTTCATACTGCATTCAATATGGTATTTCCATTATTTTTATTTGAGGGAATTCATTCCTCCATTATATATGGAATTATATATGAAAATAGAGTACTATTTTCATGAAAAATCGCCCCCTTTCCTATGGTTTCATAGTATTTTGGAATACGTTACTTTTCGAGGGGGGGGGGGGGGATTAGACAAAACTACGGTTGTCAATGAGGAAGGACGGGGGTCTGAAGTAGCCGAAAATCGATAACGAAGTATACGATTTCTAATTTCCAAAAATGTTAAGCTCCAAAGTTTTAAAATCCCGAAAAAGTATAAACATTTCATGGGCTTACATTCTGAGTTCAAATCTTACACAGATTATAAGTAACCCCGACGTGCAAATATTCAATCGTAAGCTGTTTTCAATGTCAAACTGCAGGAACGATCAAATAAAATATAATTCTATCAGATGCAAATATTTATCATTATTTTTTAAATTAAATTTTAATTTAACTAAATTTTCGGTAATTCACTCAATTTGGGATTGTACAAATTCCGGTCTTAATTTTTCGAGAATTTAATAATATCGGTGTTTTGAAATTTATGAATTTTCCTGGTTCAACATAATTTCACAGAAAAAAAATCCCAAATATTGAAAAATACTACAAATATAATAAGCAAAACAGAAATATTCTAAAAATAAAATTTCATAGAATTTCAAATTACTAAAGATAAATAAAACTACCGAGAATATTTATTAACGAAATTCAAATATTCCGGAAGTTTAAATTGACAAAACTAGGACAATTCAGAAATTGAAAATTATCAAATTCCCAAAATTGTGCATATAATGATCAAAATCATAAAACTCGAAAAAAAATAAAATAAAACTTCGAAAAGAAATCTACTGATTTCGACAATTAAATCCTTTCGGGAATTGAAAATTTCAGAATTGTGAAGATTCGATGTTCACATTTCTGGCATTTTATAATTCCGATGATTTGAAATTTTTGTATTTGTCTAATTTCATTAATTTTCACCTTTTGAATATATACATTTCGTTAATAAACTTTTTCAGTAATTTCAATCTTTCGGTAGTTTGAAATTTCCGGGATTTTATATGTTCGGAAATTTACCAATTTTGAAAATTTAGTAATTTTGGGCTTTGGAAATTTCCTTCGCTAATTTAAAATTTCGAAAATCGCTTTTTCGGTGAAATCATATAATCCTAAAGGAATAACATAGTTTGGAATAACTGATCGAGATAGCATCAGGCTCTCGATTCTGCAATATAGATATGCTTATATTCCCCTCAATAAGCCTCTTTCCGAATCGGATGTATTTCAATCAATTTATCATAGAGAGATTGAACCTTCACTATTTGAGGAACACTATTATCACTATTTGTTTCCAATATTTTTGATAAATCATTTTTCCACTATGCGTGAATTTCTTCCAAAAACAAGATGCAGACTGAAATTTAAAACAAGCACTACCATGCTACTTCAAATGACTTACATTTTAAAATCCTTTTTTTAGATTTCCTAATACAGGAAATTCTTCATCAGGGTACCGGGCCATCCTTAAATTTGCTTTGTTTTGAAAAAATGTAAGGTTGGTATTGTGACGTACAAAGTTAAGATTTTATGATGAACTTGAGATTAAAATTTAAATTTATCCGTAATCAGTTTTTTTTTAATTACAAAAATTTCCGGAAATATTTCTTATTTTCCTGACAACAATGTATACTATTGAAAAAAATCAGAGGAATACTTGTCCTACAATTAAAAAATCATTCGTTCAAAAACTTAAAAAATCGATAATTTCTTGAGGAAAATCTGTGGAACCTTATTTTTTATATTTAATTGAAATAATATTTGAAAGTTTTCAAGAGAAAAAAAATATTTCTTAAGATTCCTGAGAAAATTTCAACTTACATTTTATGTAGCAAAATTAATGTTTAGAGGAAATCGAAAAAGATGTCAACAAACTTTAAATGATTTCCTACCATTTTCAAAAAGAATGTGAAATATTTTTAAGCAAAAGTTTGTAATTTTGCGAATTAAAACATTTCAGAAAAAAATCGAGTAGTTTAAAGATATATTCAGAAGTTTTGAAAAGATTCAAGAATAATTTTCAATTTAAGATCTAAGAAAATTAAAAACAAATAAGCAAATTAACTTAGAAAGTCAAAAGTAATTCGAAATTTTTCTTTTGTCCTAAAAATTATTTTTCTCTTCAAATTATAATTAGGTTTTAATTTTTTCTCCATAACAAAAAAATCTTTTTCAGTACAAAGTTCAAAATTTTTTTTGACAGTTTGTCTTACTAGGTTGAATTCGAGTGTTTTTTATTTATTTAAAATCCAAATCTTTTTGAATGAAATGTCAACTTTTACATTTTCCGTTGAGAATTCATCTTTTTCTGTTGACAATTCAACAATTTGGTTAAAAATTAACTTTCTTGTAAACTTTGATTTAACATATCTGAAATCTCACTAAATCTTTTTGAATTTTCTCGAGATTCGTGAGAAAACTGAATTTATATCTTTGGAAAATTAAATAAAAATAAACTTGAAAGATAAATAGATATTCGAAATTTTGATCATGTATTAATAATTATTTTACCGATTGAAACGAAAAGCTACTCTCGTAAATATAAAAATAAGGTTCCAGGGACTTTCCTTCAACAAGATTGATCGATTTTTCGATTTAAAAAAAAAACCTATTTTTTAATTATAGAATAAGAAATTCATTTTTTCAAAGTAGAAATCTCACATAGCCACTTCCCGAAAAAAAACAGGTCTGTCCCAGGTTCAGACGTATGCTTTTCCCGGAAAAACCTGCGACAGACCTGGTTTTTTCGGAAAGTGTGCTACGTGGGAATGGTTTTCAGTAAGGTAAGTAATTTTTCTGAAAGTTTCATAATGTTAAAAAATTTGTTAGGGATGAATTTGACCTCATAATCTCAAATTTATCATAAAACTGCAATTGCAATCTAAATATTTAGACAATCAAAATTGCCTAGATATTTAGAAGTTAGAAAGATATTTAATAATAATTGTGAACTTAACATCTCAACAAATTGAAAGCAAGTAAACAAATAAACTTAAAAAATTAATAGTCATTCGAAAGTTGTGTTTTTTATTAAAACTTATTTTTTTCCTTCAAAAATAAAATTGTAAGTTGGGGTATTGTCAATACCCACCTTAAGTTTTTCTTCATCGCGAAGAAAATTCAAAGATCACAAGACACCTTGATAAACAACTTCCTGCCTTTGACAGTATAGAATAGAGATAATTTCAGAAATGAATATTCAAAAAATTTGGAAAGGAAGCCGCAAAAGTAACCTCTGAATATTTTGTTAAAAATCTGTCAAAAATAGGGAATCAATTTCTAACCAAAAGAATTCATGAAGCACTCTAATATTCAGCTGTTTTGTTTCAATAAGAAGTATCGAAACTCAAATGAAGCGGTGCAGTACAGAACTAGATGACCAACCATTTTTTCGAAAATGGGCTTTTTGCATTAAAAATTTTCAAAAAATCGAATACATTTTGTGTTGAAAGGATGTTTTCAAAAGATTTTTTTTTATCAGGGGAGAGTCTCCGGTTGTGGACGCAGTTTTGTTTTCGACCCATAATTTTCTTTTGAGTCCATATGCGAGGATACCTTAGCTAACTTACTGCTGGAGTAAAACCATTGATTCCGTCAACTAAAAAAACTTTACGACCAATTTTGTGAAATCTTCATTTTTGGCACAATAAAAAAATCTTAACCGGTTGTGGGCACCCTCCGAAAATTCGCTAAAAATGGAGATAGTTAAACGAAAACGCACCTAATTCTAAAGAATTTCCAGGTTTATTAATTTTAAAGGCCTTTAGTGGCAAAAATACGTAAACTAAAAGAATAATTTTCAAGTCGAAGAGACGCTTGAAATGAAAAAAATGTGCCCACAACCGGAATTCACTACCATTATCGGTGCATCAAGAAAATGTGACGTTTCATAACTTGCATGTGAACTTGCTACCAGTTAGATCCGGCATATTTGTATTCTGTCAATTGTTACGCATAGGTGCCCACAACCGGAGAGTGCCCGCAACTGGTGACTCTCCCCTACAGTGATAAAAATATTGGTAACATAGCCCTCGAATAAAACTATTTGCCACTTTTTTCAGCACCAAAGTACCAATAAAATTCTAATCTAAAATCTTAAATCTTCATTTTGTACGAAAAGCTACTTCTATAAGGTTGTTTTTCACCTAAATGTTTGCCGTTCGATCAGAAACAATATTTCTTGAAATTTTTCTATTTATAGATGAAGAAACATATACTTTCCTTGTTTTCATAAAACTTTCAATGGAAACCCGTGTGTCACAGTGTGATATCGTCACACTAAATCTTGATTTTCACAGAACAGGATAAGTTTTTTTGGATGCATTTTTTTTTTGCATTCAGCCTCCTCATATCTCGGAAGCAAGCTTCTATTATTTTGTAAAATTGAATATAGGTTTCAAAAGGCCACAAAATTTGAACCTCCAAATTCTTGAATGATTTACTCGGAATTGATTAAGTTCTTCTAATTAAACTCATTTTCTCCCAATTAGGCAGTTCAGTATATCGGGAATAAGTTTTTATTTTTGTTTCAATCAAAAATTGCACTTTTTTTATGATTCGCAAACAAGTTTATTCCAATTTCAAGTTCCTGTCACTTTGAGATTATAAATTGCCACGATCTATTTCTCGGAACTGAATAATACTTTTTAATCACACTTTTTTGGCCGCAATTTGAAAACACTTCAACTCTGGAGGAAGCTTTTATTTTATCTTTGAATATTGATTTCAATTTTACAGAATTTTATTTCGCTTTCCTAAAAACTTCTAATTTCATTCGTTATCTAGTTATGTACTGCAACCTTTCAAATGTAATTTTTTGACCCGAAGCGAGGAAAAAAATTGAATTTTTTGGCGAAATCAAGGGTGCTAAAACGTAAAAAATGGTAGAAAATGTCACATCAATTGATTTACCTAAGGATGGATCATTGATCCCGGAAACCAGCGTCACGAAGAAAAACACTATGATCGCGAGAACAAGCATTGCGACGTCGACGACGCGGCTACATAAACTGGCGTCTGGAATGGTTGAAGCGGCGTCCGACGAAAACAGACCTTTTGCCGCCAACCCTTGGCGCAAGCGCCTCCTCGTAAATACCACTTCATTTCTTGCTAGAATTGGTACTTATTCTCAAAAGGCCAAAAGCTGCCCTTTACCCTAAGCATGACATTTTCCATCCCTAACTTAAGCCTTTAACGGCCGAGTTTTTACATCCTCATCCTAATGAGAAGGTGTTAGTTTTATGTAAAATTTGACTTTGTCGGTTTTCATCAAATCTTGACGTTTTAAGACCCACTGAGTCAGAAAAACGATTTTTACGAAGGTATCTGACAGGCGAACAGTTTGTCTGTCTGCAGAGACGTTAAATTTCGAAACACTTATTAGTTTGGATTGAACTTTGGCACATGTTTTCAAGGCTTAAAAAAAAGAAGAAGTTTGTTAAACAGCCATTTTCGATCAATGGTTCTGGTTTTATCAATCGAAAATGCTTTTGAAGAAATCAAAAATGCAATTTTCCTAGAAAAGCTATGCGCGATATGAAAAAAATGTTCAGAAGCAAAATTGTTTATCTCAAAAATATGAACAAATTTTTTCGACAAAAAAAAAATTAATCAACAAAAATTGTTCATCAAAACCAGGTCTACAAATTTGTTGTAGATTATTCTTTTATAGGACGCACACTTTTTGTTTTAATCCTAAAAAGTAAGATTGAAAATTTAAAAAATTGTAATTTTCGGAAAAAGAACACAAGATTCGAAGAAGGTGCTGAAACAAATGTAGTTTACCCAAATGCGATCTACAAATTGGTTGAAAATAATTTTTCGATAAGACGGGTAGTTTTTGTTTCAATCCTTATATTTTATCTTTAAAAAAGACGTTTTGATCAGATTCTTTTTTGAAATTTTCCGTTTTGTGTCAAAAGTAATCTGTTCGAAAAAAAGACACCTTCGCAGAAATCCTTTTTTCTGACTCAGGGGTCTCAAAACGTGTAGATTTCATAAAAACGAACGAAGCCATATTTGACATAAAACCAATACTCTCTCATTAGAGTGACCATGTAAAAATATATGCCTTTTTTTGTACTTCAAAATGAAAATCTGAATGTCAGTTGTTCCACGGTAGTCAAATTCAGAATTTCCATTTTACAGTTTTCACATTTATTTCAGACCTTTGCTCACCAAATGAAGTTGCGCTGTTGGTCTATTGTTCGCTTAAAAATGATAATGTAAATATGAGTTATCCCGCATAATTCTGCAAATTTTCATTCTGCAGTTTCCACAATGCTAGAGGCGATGAAAAACAGAAATTGTTGGACGGGAAACATTGATTCATGTTCCTTTCGAAATATTTGAAATCTGAATATGATTGTTAACTAAGTTACAATTATTAAAACAATAATTTAAACTAATGTATTTTTCCAATTCAGTTTTTTAATTAGGTTTACTTTTACTGAGAATAGTTTTTACACTTTGGCGCGATACTGTTGAATTCTGTAATAGAATTTATGTTAATAGAATTTGTAATTAATTTAAAAATGATTTACAAAGTATGATCGCTATCGAAAATGTATCTAACTAACTTTTAAAATGTCTACTGATATCACACGTGAAAGGACAATTTTATCACATTGAAAAATAAATATATTCGGAAGCCCCCCTTCTGTGATAGGGGGAAGTTGTGGGAGGCATGGAGCAGAGGGGAATGGAGAACGGCCTCTTCGAGTGGGTAAGGTAGGTATATGAAGAGACAAAATATAGTGTGAGAGGAGGGGTGGGGAATTCGGGGGTGGGGGAGCTCTGAATGGATAGGGGGTTGAGACAAGGATGTCCATGTCCACTTAGCCCAAAACTGTTTGAGATTTTAACTGCGGATATGGAGAATAAGCTAGAGGCCGGGGTAATGGGAGGAGTAAGAGTAGAAAAGGGTTAGGGTATGGTCATATGCATGTGCAGATGATATAGTGTTGCTGGCAAAAAGCGAGGAGGACTTAAAGGAGATGATGAAGAGGTTGAGAAAATACCTAGATAAGAATAGTTTGGACTTGAATGCGGTAAAGTTCAAGGTTATGGTGTTCCGGAAAGGTGGTGAAAGGGATAAGGGAAGTGGAAGTGGAAGGGAAAGACGGTACAAGAGGTGGAAGAGTTTGTGTACCTGAGTCCGTATTTTTTAGTAGAAAATCAATTTTTTTGTTTGAAAATATTTTCTAAATTTATTTCTCAAATTTGAAATTTTTTTTAAACTGAAAATTCAACAACTTGATGGTTGAAAATTCGTTTTATGGCTTAAGATAATCCCTTACTGCAAATTCAACAATTTGGTAGAAAACAAACTATTTGATCAATAGTCAATCTACTTTGTTAAACATTCATTTTTGCAGATAAAGATTTATCATTTTAGACAAAAATTCATTCCTTTATTTCAAAATTTAATTATTTTCTTGATAATGTTCGTTTTTTTCTTGGTTCAAAGTTACTCTATTTTTTAATAAAAAATTACAAACATCACCAACATATTTTATATTATCTTATCCTTACTATTTACAAATATCACAACTATTTAAATTACATAATTCTCATATCTAGATCCTTGCTTCTATATTACACTTCTATATAAATATCCTATTGCATAGCCATTACTTACAGATCTTCACACTTCTAACCTAAGCAGTGACTTATGTTTCCTTTATCTTTATCTCACACTCTCACTTCTATTCTATCCCAATTTTGCCATTTTTCGGCATCCGTTCTTTCATTCTTTCTCATTTGCCCCTCTAGGCACCTGCAACTCTTTTATCCATTCCTCACCCTATCCATCCTCCCCTAGAATCTTTACCACATTCTCTTGCCAGCTTTCTTTATTTTCCATTCCTCTCCTACATCCTTCCCATATATATATTCTGCACTTTTTGTCCATTTTCTATTGCCCCGTCTGTATCCTAAATGCTTTGGTGCATCATTTTCTTTATTCTCTTATACCTTCCATTACATTTTTATTTCTCAATCATCCGTCATCTTTCCATTTATTGTCTTCCCTGTCCTCGCCCTTCAATTCTTTATAGCTTACTCCATTCCCTTGACATATATTTCTAGCACTAAAGAACTCCTTTCTTTCTTCTTTGCATCTTGCTAATTCTATCGCCCTTCCTCTCCCTTCTTCTACCTCCTTCAAACACTTTCTCGCTAGCCATGTCCTCTTCTCCGCTCTTATACTTTATTTATCACCTTACGCTTCTTCTTTCACCGTATATTCAGGCTTAATCCAGTCTACCCCTAGCTCTCATCTTACATGCGTTTTTTGAAAACTCTTAATCCCTTTCCTTTGCTTCCATCCCCATATCTTCACTCCATAACCTAACACCGGCCATACCAGCGTCTCAAAATAAATACATTCTCCTTCTTCAATATTTTTTGAACCCTCTTCTTCCTATTCCCCATATCTGTTTTATCATCCCTGCCGCTTTTTTAGCAATTTTCTTATAAGAGATCTATGTTCTCCATTTGTTATCAAGATTTATCTCAAATATTTCAACTCCTTTACTTCTTCTAGCTTTACTCTCTTCCATCTCACAGTCCATTCTTCTTTCTTCCCCCTCCTCATCTTAGCCTCCTTATCTCTACTTTTCTACATTTAAATTTAACTTTTTCTTATCAAAGTATTTAGAACCCTCGGTGGCTCAGACGATAGCGTGTCGGTTTTCCATGCAGGAGATCTGGGGTTCGATCCCTGAGCCGGACACCAATGGAAAATTTTCTATGTACTTCTACCGGGGCTTCGGTTTTTCGGAACCCACCTTTAACTGTAGGTCCCTTCAGAAAAGGCTGGTATCGGACCAAGGTGGGGCTCCATGTCGAGGGAACTAGCCTTGGAGTTCGAAGCTTGGGGGCTCCTACAGGTGGCACCACGCTCGATGGTTGCTGGCTGATTACGAGTAATGAACACAACAGGACAGTGCTTCGAATCTGTGCATCTACCTGATGACCTCAGAGGAATAGCTCCGTAAACCCCCGCCTGCTGGGGAGGCTGCCGAATGGCAGAGTGGGTGAAGATCACTTTGCCTGATCAACAAAGGAAGACGTCATTTACTGTGCGATAGATATGCCTGGCACCTGAGAGGTATAATCTCAGAACTTTGATAACAACGGAAATCCCGCCGAAATCCAAAAACACTCGGCGGAGGATTACCGGATTCCGAGCACTGCCTTAAGAATAAACACGGGTAAGGCACAATAGGCTTTATAGCTTGAGCACCAGGGGTGGGACCTCACGCCCCCCCCCCTCCCGCCTACATTACAACTAACTAACTATCCGAGTACTTCTTCAATGCTGTTATTAAGCCCGCCATCCCTTCTTCACCAAATAGCATCAAAACTATATATTTATCTTTTTTTAATTGAAAATTCAATTATTTGGTTAAAGCTTGATGTATTTCGTAAGAAATTGGGATTTTTTAGTGAAATCCTCTTGGTCGAAGATTTAACTATTTGTAATAAATTTCAAGGAGTTTTTCGGATCCCAATCATGTGCAAAACTACGCATCTTGCTGACGTTTCGTGAACATTGCAGTTCGCTTCTTCAGGGGTGACCTGAAACATCCAATCAAGTCGTTTTTCAAAACTCCGGAAGGATGAAACGCCAAATCGGATTGGTATTATATCCGTTGTCCCTATTGATGTTATTAGGGTGTTTTAAGATTTCGATTGCTTCTCTATGTATTCTTGGAAAAGTATTGTACGCTTTTGCGATGACGGTTGTTTTGTCAAATAAAATGTTTCTATGTGATGCTCAGCTAGTGCTGATTGCGTGAAATGTTTTAGCCTGACTTTACTTTCATGTTCTTTTACACGCTGGCTCACCGCGCTCCCGGCTTCTCCAATATACATAGACTTTGCGACAAGAACACGGGATTCTATATGCACCCAAGTCACTGAGAGGTGCCATTTTATCTTTGAGCCAATCAAGTTCGACCAGTTCCCACCATGAGGTGGTCCGGCCCATTACAAGCATCGTAGGAACCTCTACTTTTGGCCCAGGATTCAAAGAGAGCGGGACATTTGACGTTCGAACTGATATTTTTATGCAGGTCATGGCAAGGTCAAATGGAGGTCAAATTTGATCTTCACTCAAACCTTGACGTTCAAATCACCTTGAAAATCAAATTCAAGGTCAAGGTCATTTGAAGGGTGGATATTCAAAGTCGTATAACTGCCATTTCCAATTTCTTACAGGAGAGCGGAAAAACGCTCGCATTTTGTTAATTATACAATGTAAAATGCAATGTTCGAAAAATTCTCACAATAAAACTATTGCGAATTTTGACTTGCTCTTTTCGCTGAAATGACGGCATCAGCTCAGAGTTTCGAAATAAAAAATAAAAAAAATTTCGAAAAATTGGCGGTTATACGACTTTGAATATCCACCCTTCATTTGTATTCTGCCTCTGCCTCAGATAACTTTTGTTCGAAACATTTTGCTGTTCCCAACCTCAATTCCGAGCTAACACCCATTATTCAAACATTATCGAAAATGCGACCTTCATTCAAACTTGCCATGACGTTCATAAAAATATCATTCTGAACGTCAAAATCCCGGCTCTTTCAAATCTGGGGTCAAAAGTAGAGGCTCTAATTGGAAAAAATCAGGTCGACCTTCAAAAAACCTTGAAACACGAATGCAGGATCAAGGCCGTCAGTACCAGTAGTTGACCCTCTCTGCCCCCTTGAACTTTTGTCTGAAATATTTTTCTATATCCAACTAAAATTCTGAGTTATTTCGGATAGAAGATTAAAATGGTCCACCCTGTATATAAGAACAACATATCTTGAATCTATTATTTAACTGTTTGGTTAAAATGTTATGTATTTTGTTGGAAATTCGTCTATTTTTTCAGAAAACCTTTTTCTTTCATTGTTAGAAATGCAAATGTCTGGTTGAAAATTAATCTGTGTTTTGGTTGAGGATGAGGGTATTTTGTTTAAAATTTTTAATTTTCATTAAACTCATTCGTTCCTGATTTGAAACAAAAATATTTTTTGGTTGAAATACATGATAATGATTTGATTCAACTCTTACATTATCTATTGTAAATTATTCTTTCTAAGTAGAAAATTTAACTCGTTGGTGGAAAGTTGAACTTTCTTCAAAATTTATATTTTCGGTTGCGGATTCGTAATTTTAGTTTCTAAAATCGATGTCTTTGGTTAAAAATTAAACTAGAGTCTGGAAAATTCGTTTTTTAAATCAAAAATTGATTCCATACATGAAAATTCAAGTATTCCGTTTTAGTTGGAAAATTAATATCTTTGGTTGATAATTCAATTATTGGGTTGAAAACTAAATTGTTTTACATAAAGCTTCTCTTTTCAGCTTTAAAATTTTACATTTTGAATGAATTTTCTTTTTTATCGGCTCAAAAATAATTCCGAATTAAAAATTCAACTCTGCTTTAAAATTCGTCTTTTTTATTTAAAAATTCAGCCACTTTGATAAAAATTTCATCTTTTTCGGTATAAAATGAATCATTTTTTATTGATAAAAATTTTTCATGATTGTTCAGTTTGCCTGTTTTTGATTAATGGAAATCTTCTCTCAGTTAAAATATCAACTATCACATTTTTTGTTAAGAATTCATATGTTTTGGCTGAAAAATGAACTATACTTTTTGAAAACGAAACTGATTTGTTAATTCATAAGAAACAGTGAAGTTTTACAACCCCCCGCACCTTCACTCCAAAACGTCTTAAGTTATTTCTGGGTCACCCCTAAGAAATTGAGGAAAAATGTTCAGTGAGTAAAAATTACGTAAAACAGAGTTAAGTGGGAGAGGGAGGGGGTAAAAGCTTACAAACCTCCATAAAGGGGAGTACGTGGTTCAAAAGTTAAAAAAGAAAAAAAAATTACCTAATTTATGCAGCGCCCCTAATTTGTTTACTGCAACTTGAATTACATTTATTATTTATCAGCGGAAATTAGGTCTAAAATAGGATTGGAATAATAATTCTCACTTTTAATCAGATCTCATATCAACGGATCTGTAATTATATGCAGATCTATAATTTTCTATAGTTCATATCACCATTCAGTGGTGTATTCACGCCAATATTAAAAGCAACGATAGCCCCTAATGACAGTTCAACTCACTTTTCAATTCTTAGAAAATGATATACGAGATATAATAGGCGAGTGACAGGCGTGCATAACTTTCATTCAATTTAAAAGTCTAAATAGAATGAAAAAATTGAGCTTACAAACAATGTATATAGTTAACGAATTATATGATGGAAAAATCAATCGATATATGGGTGATTGGGTATGTAGGGGAAACCTCCCTACAGTAGATAATGATTTACAGTAGATAATCTTAATTAACTGGAAAACTGACAACAAATGTTCATTACTTTTGTTAGTATAACGTTTCAGCAAGGATACTATATCCTCTGACGAACTTTTATTGAAATTTCATAATTAATTAATGCGTGAGAGCAAAAAATTTATTTTTAACCTGAAAAAAAAATTCACCTATTCTTTATTTATACTTTTTAACTTAATAAAACATTTTCATGACATGTTAATACATTAGAATCAAAGCTTGAAGTTTAATGAACAATATTTATAAATACAAAGTGTTTTTTCTTCAATATTTATAAATATTTAAGGACATTTCATTGAATATTACATTTTCCAACAGTAGATAACCAACAGTAGATAATCGGAAAATTACAAGAAATGTCTCTGTCAAAATTGGCAGCTCTGCGACTGTCTCGCAGTTGTTTTGAATTAAAGGTTGTGTTTGTTTGTTTATTTTGATTTGTGAAGTTTTTAAATTCAAATTATTTCAAATGATAAAGTATGAAAATAATGTAAATTATTATTTATTAAAAAGCTCATAAATTTTAATTGTGTTTCAAGGAGCCTTTCGAAAAAGGTATAATTTTTTGGATTAAGGTACGTACAAAAACTGCACTTTTCTGTCATCGCAAGTCAGGTTAAATTGTATGAAGATTAAACATCTTGTACCAATCGCACCAACCTTACGAAATATCAGAGATAAAAAAATGTCAATAATTTAAACTTTTGCGTTTTTTGTAAAATTATCGTAGTTTCAAGTATTATTTACTCAATGAATTGATTTTAATTGTAAGTATACTAATAATAAATTATAATTATCCAGAATTGAGTATTTTAACTTGCCCAGGAGCAATACCAGAAACGATTATCTATTGATGGACAAAGGTGTCAAAATCGTACCATTGACCAGGTCTAATAAAAAAGTTTAATACAGCTAATTGATTAATTTCGTGATATTTTTTTCTATAAGAATACTTAATTAAATATTTAAGCTTTATTTAACAATGATCATCTTTCTTTAATTTTGGAAACTGATGCAGTTAAATGCTGTTGATTTTTTCCCTATCTACTGTAGGGTGGTCTCCCCTATCGATATCAATTCTACACGTTTCTAAATGTCACGCAAAAAGATATGCGACTATGACAAAAACCAAAGAATTTCAAAAATCATTTAAAAATATATGCAGGACAGATACAAATAAACTGAAATGAAAAACAATGAAAAATATAGAAAAATGATCATTTTCACATTTAATTTGAATTTGACTTCAGTGTTTCAAAACACCTACTTATTTTATAGTATTATAAATGTATAGTCTGATATTATTTTGATTCTACTATCATTTTTGCGCATAACAATATATGCCTACAACTTATGCAAAAAATTTCAAATTTAAGGGTAAAATTTTGTATTCTATTGAATTTTAGGGTGCCCAGAATATATAGGATTTCTAAAGAAAATCTTCAGCTGGCGACTTTTTTAATTCTGTAACGGCAGCGTTATAAACAAAGAAATCTGTTTTATTTTTTTTATGTATTTTGGAAAAATATTAGGAATTCGATATAAATAAGAATTGAACCTGGGTAATAAAGTATTTATTAATTTTAGGGGGGTTTCCATTCATTGACACCCCTGCCTCGTCAATAAAAGTAAAGTTATGTTACCCCATCATCTTGTTTTGGAATGAAGCATTTCACGTATTTCTCATAAAATGAAGTATTATCTAAAAGTAATATGAAGGAAATGCAAGAACCATATTTTATAAAAATTTTCAAAAGAATATTTGAATTTTTATCAAAATAGTTCAATTTTCAAATCATTAAGAAAAATTGTCAACGAATAATAAAATAGAGTTTAATTTTCATTTCAAAACCCTGATTGCAAGCTACAAAATACAAATTTTCAATCAAAAAGATGAATATCCATCTGAAATTATGAATTTTCAACCGTAAAGTTCTATTTTTACCAAAAAAATATAACATTTTCACCAAACACATTAATAGTCTACATAAAAAGAAAAATTTACAACAAAATACTTGAATTTCAATTTTTAAGCTGAATTCGAGCAAAAAAGAGGAATTTGAAACAAAAAGGTGGATTGCTTAAACAAAACAGATTAATTTCGAAAAAAATACATGCACATTTCAACAAAATAATAACATGTTTAACCAAACACATGAATTTGTAACTAAAATGATAAATCTTCAAGTAAAAAAGTTGATTTTTAATCAAGTATTTCAACTTTAAACAAAGATGTTGAATTTTCAACCAAAAAGATGAATTCTGAATAAAAACTTCAATACACGATATTTTAACCAACAAATACTTTAATGTTTAATGAAAAAGGAGGAATTCATAAAAAAAGATGTATTTTCATAAAAATTGTTGATTCGTCAATCATGACAAATTAATGTTTGATCAAGCAGTTGCATTTTCAACCAAAAATAATTAATCTTTGCCAAAACGAATACATTCTCAAAGCTAACTAAAATTATTCCTGAACTTTAGAAAAAATTCAAAATTAAACAAATTTTTTGAAACAGTAGCATACCCTAAAGTTTTTGAAAATTGAAGGTTTTATTTTTGATGTCAATTGATTTCTGTTCAAAAGATTTCATTTCCCGTGCGAAATGTTTACATACCCTAAAATTGTGTCAAAATCGTACATCTTTTTTTAAATCTATAGCCAGTTCCGGTGAAAAACATTGTTAAAAAAATCTTATATTCTTTGCAATTCAATAAGTTCACATTAAAATTACCGATTTCCGTTATGGAGCGCAAACCAAACCAAAAGCTGTAAATACGCAATGATTCTGAATAATAATCTGAACATTATTATGATTTTTGGCGGTGAAAAACTGCAACACAACCAATAAATGTTCCAAAATTGTAAAACTTCTTTGAAATCTATATCGATATTTCCAGTGAACTCAGAAAGCTTAAACTGCAAATGTACAAACATGGTCAATCCTTTTTGGAATCTAATGGTATTTTATCAATAGTGCTGATTTTCGGTGTACCTTAGACGCCACCATAACCTAAAATTGTCAACATAATCCTAATCTATCATGCAGCGTGACCAGAAAAAAATTTTTGATACAGATTTTTAACTGATTTTTAAAATCCTCGGCTCTGAAGTATACAACATTATTTAGAAATTTTGCATTTGGAAACTTGTAGTTTGGGTCAGGTGCATGAAAAGCCAAAAAGACTAAATCACTAAATTTATTACTCAAAAAGATGAATCTTCAACCAAGAAGATCAATTTTCTACCAAAAGACGAATTTTTAACGAAATGCATGAATTTCAAACCAAATAGTTAAATTTCCAAGTTAAAATGGAATAATTTCATTTTTAGTTTAAAACTTACTTTCCAACACAAAAAAAAAGAATGAGTGAGCAGTTGAATCCATAAAAAATGAACTTTCAACAAAATATTTGCATTTTCAACAAAAAAGAATAATTCTCTATTAAAAAAAAAACGAAATTCTCAACAAAAGATTTCATTTTGAAGAAAATAGTTTAATTATTTACCAAACTACTAAATTTTCAAGTAAAAAAGACAAGTTTTCTACAAAATCAGTTGTATTTGCAACCCGATGATATGAAGTTTCAACAAAAAAGTTAAAATACACCTTAATAGTTGAATATTCAATCAAAATGAGACAAATTTACAATATAATAGTTGAATTTTCTACCAGATGTGAATTCCTAAAAAAAATGCATATTCAGCAAAGTAGATCAAATTTTAACTTTCGGACAAAATGAATCCAGACAAAATGAATTTTGAACAGAAATCAAATATACTTTTCAACCAAAATAATTAACTTTTAACCAAAAATAGTTTTCTATTTTTCTTTCTTTTCTTTTTCTTTTTTGTTTCTTCTCTTATTGTTCGTAATTAAGCGAAAAAACGAGAAAAAGTGAAATTTGCTTAAAAACGAGGAAAGAAAGAAGAATTCTTTGTGAAAGAGGTGGAACAGGGAATAGGGGAAAGAGTATTATTTAAGTTCAAAATATTACTTCTATTGACCCTCCCCCTTCCCCTTTTATCAAAAATAGTTATTGGCGCGACCGCCACCCTCCTTCCCGTCAAATTACTAAGGTATTTTATGGGCAGCCCCTAAGTACTTCTCCAAAATCATCTTAGAAACAATATATTATCGAAGGAAAAGTGGAAAATGACTACTGGGACTTTGTGTGATCAACTTTTTGACAATCACCCATATAATATATTTTTATTATTATTGAAATTCATCACAGCGCTAAAAATCTTTCAATAGAAGTCCGCAATTTTCCTGATTTTCAGAGCAAAAATGTTCAGTACAAATTTCAAACAGACGAATATTGGCGCGAGTAAAATATCTTTTTATTGTCCGTGAAATCTTTTCATTACGGAAGGTGGAAGATTTTACAGTCTGATGGAAAAATATAAAAAGAATCCCCCTTTTGGTCCTTGATTCTATTTCAATGATTATTATTCTTTTTATCAAATAAAGCCATTTCCAACGTGAAAACTTTTCATTCTTGATTTAAGCCGAAAGCTTCGGCGCGTCTGGCAGCTTATGAAATGCGTTTCATTTGTTCCACAGGGCGCTTTCAATAGGTTTACGCCTCCTTGAATTTCTGTAAAATGTCCACCTAAGGAGCTTACTAATAATTAACCAATCGAGCCAATCCAATAACATTTTTAATTAAAAACATTCATTAAAAACTTCGAGGACGCACAAGCGGGAATAGAAATACACAGAAGATGCAATTCCTTTCAGTATATCCTTTTGTAATGAGGGAAAATAATGAATAAAATGTATTATTATCAAAAATGATTTTCCAAATTACAAACACATAACGAAAAAATTTGTGCAAAAGTCCCCGAGTAAAGAAAAGAGTCCCATTGAGATCCCGGATAAAGTCCCGCTAAAGTATTGGGTATGAGACAAATCAGTATTTTAGTTCAAACTTCACTTAAAAAAATATAAAGATCCAAATAGGAATAAAATCACTATAAATGTTCTATTTTATTTTTTTCAGGATAAAACAGCCGTAATAGATCCGCTCAATTAATTTGCCAATTTTTACAAGCCCTCAGCAATAATGTTCTTGAAAAGAGAACTAAAATAGTTTCATTTTATTTTTTTTCTACATTTTCACAAGTGCTAATGGGATTTTCGTCAGTCTTATTTCTGTGACACTTCAAAAATAATGAACAATAATTTCAAAAAATACCGGAGACTCTTCCGGTACTTTTGTCCTAAGAAAGTCCTGGTGAAACGGGACATATTTTGAACTTCGGGTACTTTTGTCCTAAAAAAAATTTTAGGAGATAAATCCTATCAGCACATGTGAAGATTCCGGAAAAATTAAGATTTCCTTTCCTATTGTCCCTATTTAGATTAAAGAAATTTTTAATTTCTTAACATAATTTAAATATTATCCTCTGCACATTCTATATGCAAATAATAATTTTGTGAGTGTATTCAGGGAAAACTGTATTTTTGCTTCCTGGCGGAGTCCGCGTCATCTGATCCCAGCAATTTTTATGTCGGAATGGGCTTTGATTTCAATTCAGGATATATTATTGTTTCATAGTGAAAAATCTGAAAGAAAATTCCAGAATGATCAAAGAACTATGCGAGAGATGACTGTTGGAGAGAACGAAATAAAATCTAAATAAACGCTGAGATCAAGAAATGTAAAGATATTGGAGAGGGCTGAAAACTTTAAAGAGCGTAGTTTGATTATCGAAAGCGCAAATATCTTAGTGATAATATCGATTAAAAGACAGCTGACGAGCAAATTTATTTATTACTGGCAATATAATTTCTTTTTTCAATTAAAAATTAATTTAATTTAAATTTCTAATTTTAATTTTAAAAATTTAATTTTTTTAAAATTAATGAATTAAATTAATTTAAAAAATATATAATGCAATTATTATTATTATAGATTAGCAGTTCGAACTCGAAAGTTCATTGCCTCACTAACCCGAGACCGCCACACATCTCTATCCTGTGCATCCTCCATCCAGTTTAAGTAATCATGTCCTAGATCTTTTAAATCTTCCCTTACATTTTTCTCCCATCTGTTTCTCGGTCTGCCTAAGGGTCTCTTACCAATCGGCCTCCCTCTTAAAACTTGCGCCACTGTTCTTTCATTTCCCATTCTTGCTACATGCCCCGCCCATCTTAGTTTACGCGCTTTCATTACTCTATTAATATTTGCTGACCCGTAGAGAGCATGCAGCTCATCATTATGCAGTTTTCTCCATTCGCCGGTCTCTTCGTCCCTTTTTGGACCATAGATTTTTCTAAGTACTTTATTCTCAAAAACTCTGAACCTATTTTCCTCTCCCTTCGTCAGCGCCCACGTTTCGCACCCGTACATGACGACCGGCATTATTATTGTTTTGTAGATTCTTACTTTGATGTTTCTAGATAGCAATCGCGATTTTAATAGTGTGTTTGCTGCATAATAGCACCCATTGCCAGCGTGCAGCCGCGCGTTGATTTCCGTTTTAATCTTATTTTCGCTAGTTATGATAGACCCGAGGTATTTAAACTCGCTAACCCTTTCAAATTTCATATTTCCAGCCACTAGATCCCCGTCTTGATTACTTTGTTCGGATCTGCCGACGGTCATATATTTTGTCTTCGATTCGCTAACTTCTAAGCCAATATCTTTGGCTTTTGTGATCAAGATTTCTGCATTTTTAGCTACCGTTTCTTTATCATCCCCTAGTAAGTCGAGATCATCCGCATATCCAAGAATTTATACTATCCCATTGAGGGTAGCACCGGTCGGGTTCGCCTGCACTTGCCTAACCACGTATTCTAAAACCAAGTTAAAAAGGACGCACGAAAGTGCATCGCCCTGTTTCAGGCCATCGCGGATCGAGAACTCTTCAGATAAACTACCGTTTACGCGTATTCTACCCCTACTGCCGCTTAAGCAAATTTCGATAAGTCTAACCAATTTTCTTGGTACACCCAAGAACTTTAGGATCCAGTACATTCGTGCGCGTCTAATAGAGTCGTAAGCTTTTTTGAAATCGATAAATAGCTGATGCACTACTTCTTTAAATTCCCATTTTTTTTCTAGCAGTTGCCTAATTGTAAACATTTGATCGCTTGTAGATCGGTTTCGGCGGAATCCACACTGGTAATCCTCAATGATTTCCTCGGCAAAAGGAGTCAGTCTACTTAGGATTACATTAGACAGGATCTTGTAGCACGAAGATACAAGTGAAATTCCCCGATAATTGTTACAGTCAGTTTTATCGCCTTTTTTAAAGATGGGAATAACGATAGAGGTATTCCATTCTTCCGGCATGCGTTCTGTTTTCCAAACTGCGCGTATTAATTTAATAATTTGTCTTGTGAGGCAAGGGCCTCCATTTTTTATCAGTTCTGACGGTAGGTCGTCGATGCCCGCGGCTTTGTTATTTTTCAACTTCTTTATAGCCATTTTTATTTCTATATCAGCAGGGTCATCAATTAATAGATCAGCAGTGTGGATTTCGCCGAGATTACCTTCAACGGGGGCTTCGCGTACATTTAATAGTTTATCGAAATAGTCTTTCCATAAATTCAGTCTCTCTGTCGCATCGGCTACTAGATTGCCATTTTCGTCCCTCATTACTTCCGTTCTACTTTGAAAGCCTTTCCTTATAAAATTGATTCCCCTGTACATCTCGCGCGGGTTATTCTGTTTATTATGCGTTTCTATTGCTAGTATTTTATTCTTTTCCCACTCCCTTTTCTTGGATCTATAGAGCCTATTTGTACGTTTACTAATCTCGAGATACTTCTTATGTGTTTGATCGCACTTATTTTGTAAACTAATTAGTCTGGCCTTCCGGCGTTTTTCAAACCAGAGTTTGCACTCTTCGTCAAACCATGGTTTGCTTTTTGTTACTTTCTTTAAACCTATCGTAAGTTTCGCGGCTGTCTTTACCGCCTTTTTTATATTGCTCCACAGGGTTTCCGGGTCCTCCTCGTAATTATTGTTATCGTCGCTCTGTTCTTGGAGAGCGTCAAAGCTATTAGAAATCTCAACTTGATAATTTAATGTTTCTGTTGCTGTTATGAATTTATCTATATTGAAACGAACTGTTGGCTCTGTGCGTCCTGTTTTCTTACTGATCGCTAGCCTAGATCTTAGTTTTACTATCACGAGAAAATGGTCTGAATTTAAATCCGCTTCCCTATACGATCTTATATCGAGAATGTTTGTATGACGTCTTCTGTCAATTAGAACGTGATCGATCTGATTATGAGTGTTACCATCTGGTGATCTCCAGGTGGCCTTATGTACATTTTTATGCTTGAAATATGTGCTTTTGACAACAAGGTTCTTTGAAGCTGCAAAGTTTATTACTCTAGTTCCATTGTCGTTACTGACGTCATGCAAACTTTCTGATCCTATTGTTGGCCTATACATCGGTTCTTTTCCAATTTTCGCGTTGAAATCCCCCAATACTATTTTTGCGTCAAAAGTTGAGAACTTGTCAAAAACCTGCTCGATTGTTTCGTAAAAGAGATCTTTAGTGTCTTCGTCTTTGTCCTCGGTGGGGCAGTGCACATTGATTAATACCTGTTTGTTGAAAATACCCTTCAGTACAATGTATGATAACCGATCGTTAATGAATTGCATGTCGATAACCGCTTGCGAGATTCGTTTATTAATAAGAAAACCGGTCCCCAGTCTCCACTCCTTAGCTCCCCAATAGTAAAAAGTATAGTTATCCTTAGAAATTGACGCGAAATCGCCCGGCCAGCAGGTTTCTTGAAGTGCTATTAAGTCAGTTTTGTATTTATTTGCTATCCCAATGAGTTCGCTAAATCCGCCAGTATTTAGACTACGCGCGTTTAGAGTTCCCACCCTTAGATCTTTAACTGTAGTTTTTTGTTTTTGCAAGTTAGCCATGGTAGTTTCAAGATAATCCGCACGTTAGGATCCTATTCCGATCGTAGGTGAGTCCACTGTCCCAGGAGTGATAACCCCCATACCTCCCTAGGTCTAAGTATGGGAGCTTTCCGACTCTGACAAGGACCATGTCAACTTGTCGTCAGACACATTACAGTTTCATCCTCGTATCCTAACGTCCCCCTGCAAGGCAGCGCGCCTATACTGGCATCAGTACCCCTTTGGCCCTATACAGGCGAATCATTCCACACATCCCTTGCGGGCAGTGTCATCGCTGCGGTGTCCAATGGGCAGCAGGATTTTTCCCTTACAAGATTTTTAGTTTTGGTTCGGGGTAGTGTTTCTAGGTGGATACACGCTGCACCCCGGCCTGCCAGGACCCACTCATTGCATATGAACGTGAATGGGTGGGTCCTCCCAAGCCATGGTCATCGTGTTTTCTACCAGTGCTAGGCCAACATCTTAGGCTGGGCTCACCACACCCACGACTGGTTCCTATCGGCTGTCCGCGGCTGCTTATTCTTGTATTCGCAGCTAACCTGAGGGGCTGTTCAGCCTAACGGGCCGTTCCTCTATCCGCAACCCGAGGACGCGCTGCGTAGTGGTGACAGGAACCCACCGAGCAGATATATAATGCAATATAATTTATAATATATATTATATTTATTATTATATTATATTATATTATATATAATATATATGTCACTCGCTCCAATATTCGTCTGTTTGAAATTTGTACTGAACATTTTTGCTCTGATATATTGATAAATTGATGCAATTCATGATTTAGACTTTTCTCTGTCTAGTTGGCAAATTCCAGATCCGAAATAATCTTTGAATCAAAATAGGCTGTATCTAAATAAATTTGTGAGCGCTTGTTTTACATATAAAGTTTCTGATAGAGGAGCTGCTGCCCTCACAAGCGCTTTATTAGAAGATATCGGGTTTATGACATCTGAAGATATGTTCCAAGTAGGAGAAAAGATAGAAATCAGAAAGAAAAGTTAAGCAGAATAATACAAGATGAGGATAGATCAAATTTTCAGACTTTGGAAGACTGATTTTTTTATGGCAGAGAAAATAAGATCTTGTTGATAGAAGTTGATAACGAAAATATCAAACGTCGAAGAACTATCAGGGAAGAGCATGTATCTCTCATCCAAGAGCCTGGTAATAAGTATGTGGGTCATGCAACTGTTGGAAAACCTAAGACAGCATTAAACATTTGCAATACAATTTTCAAATACCTGGATACCAGTAAAATAAAACTGGATCAATTAGCTGCGATAGCTTGCGATGGGACAAACACAGAAAAATATAATGGGATTATTCGGCGTTATGAAATAAAATTTAAAAGAGCACTTCAGTGGCTTGTGTGCCTCTTACATTTCAATGAGCTCTCATCAAGACATTTGATTGAAACTCTGGATGGTTCCACATCTAATGCAGAGACGCTCACTGGACCTCTTGAACGTCAGTTTCCGGATTGCGAAAATCTCCCCGTGGTAAACTTTCATCCAGTCGAAATACCAGTACATTTAAATCTAGCAGATATCAGTGATTCAAGCAAAGATCGAAAGTATCTCTTCGAAATGGCGAAAGATATTTCGAACGGAGAATGCTCTGTCAGCTTAGCAAAACGGAATCCTAGGAAAATTGTTAAATCAAGATGGCTCAATACAGCTAATGGGTTGATGTGACTCTACATTAGCACCTCTAACCTGTGTGAGGTACCAATTGTATTCATCAATTTTATCCTAAAGGTGTATGTCTCACTGTGGTTTCACATCAAGCACACCAACAAATGCGTTTATGGAGGACCTGCCCTTTGGCTTTCAATTGAATGGACGCGCTACATGAAGCAGAAAGAGAAAGCTATTGTGGAAAAACGCATCCAACAAAATAGTCTAAGAGCTGGTGACGTTTTTAGTGAAGTGGGAGTATAAGTCCTAGTTGTTGTCGAATATATGTATCTGGGAAATGACCCTTCTTTTTAAACCCGTAAATGCCAGACTCCCTGTCTGGGGCGTTTCGGCGCCTGAGCCAGGTGAAAAAATTAGAAATTTGAAGTGATAGTATAAGAGTCAATTTTCTTCTAGGATCAATTATTGATACCCCAAGTTTATTATTATTCAGTCGCCAGACCGATAGCTTGGGGATAACATACTGTCAGATTCGATAATTATCAATAAAAAAAACTTGGATTTTGCAGTGATAGTATAAGGTCTGGCGTTTTTAGTAACATAAAGAATAGTATTCACAGGTAGCATTCGTGAAACGACAGACCGAAATTCCGGGGATAACACCTTTAAAATGGCCACGTATCTCGATCCCCGCTCTGACCCACACTTTCGACGAAAATTATTCATTTTCTAACTTAATTTTAAAGGTGTTATCCCCGGAATTTCACCACAAACTAGGACTTATACTCACACTTCACGAAAAACGTCACCAGCTCTCGGACTGAAACATTTATTTAGCTCATCCAGATAACATTCTAGTCTCAATGCTTCATGAACCTGAAAGGTGTGTCCGTGAACTTGCTGTCAGTCGCATTGGAGAAGCAAGGTAGACATCGCAAAAGTTACTTTGCAAAGGAATCCCTAAATTAAACTTAGAAGCCAGTAACTATACCAAATTAATTAATTAGGATGACTGGAAGGAGGCAGAACCACCACTGACGATGGGAATCCCTTATAAAGATCTTCAAAGTTTTGAGAAGGATTATGAACTAGGAGACGAATATGCATGCTTTTTACATTATGATGCTAACACCTATTTCCAATTTGAAATAAATATGATAAGTGAAATAGCAAATGAAAATTCATTTACACAGAGAGCCAAAAAATAGACTTAAAAACATGGAGCATAAAATAAACACCATTTAACTAAGTAAAATAATTTTATTATTATGCCAGTGAATAGCTTGCAGCTGATGTTCAAACAAGCGATGGGCTTGTAGTTCTTTGGACTTGACAAATCTCTGGTCTTAGGGATCAGTACCATGCGTCCTTCCACTAGGCACTGCGGGATGGTTTGTTCTCCGTTTAAGAAAGTAGTAAATATACGAGCTGGATGTTGGTGCGTAGAAGTGAAATTCTTCCAGCAAAAGTTGTTGATTTTATGTGGCCCTGGCGCTGAAAATTTCTTAGTTCTAGCGATAATTTTCATAACTTCTTCAGCAGTAATTAGTGGACATTCTTCCTCCGGAACTTGTAACCTTTGCCTTTGGCAAAAGTTACGAAAAAATGATATATCTGAAGCATCCTCATTTAGCAGATAATTATCTCCGTATACTTGCTCCCAGAAGAATTGAATCTCTTTTCGAGTAGGCAAATTTTTAACGGCACATGACGTTTTATTGAACGGACGGAAAGGATAAGTAGAATAGGTAGAATCTTTCTGAATCCACTTTACTCGCTGTTCAAGGCATTCTTTCGCTTTGGGAAGAGATCTTACTTTTTGCGTCTATTGCTGCTTGATGGTCATCAGGTGTCACTTGTTCAGCGTGTGATTTGCTTTCCTTAGAGGTTCATTTATACTCGAACGCAAAACTGAATGCGAGCGGGCGTTCGCGTTTGCGTCAGGATAGAAACTGTGTTAAGCAATGGTTTGGTTCACACTGGACAAGCGCATCGCCGCAACGCTGACAAAAAGTCTAACCTGACGCGTTTCACAGTTTTGACCGTACGCCTCCACACTGGGGCAAAAGTCGGTTTATACTCGAGCGCAAATGCAAACGCATAGATGCGTTCCACTGTGCTAAACATAGTGGGACCAAACGGATATTTTTCGTTCAAAAAAGTCTACAGACTTCAATGTTGCCTCGATTTGCGATTTGTTCGTTGATAATTAAAGAGCGCTCAATTTCAAAGCGCACCTTGGTCATATATATTTTGAATTTTCATTTATTTATTTTTTTTGTACTCAAAGTATGAGAAACTCGACATTGTCACATAATTATTATTTGCTCTTCAATAGCTGTTCGCATATAATAAGAATCACCTTGAATCCACGCAAGAGTACTCCTAGAATATAAATAATTTGATTATTATATGTTCAAATTATTATAAACAAATTAAATGCACAAATAGGCAGATATCGTAATTGTGGTTGAAAAACATTTTTTCTTAGCTGAAAATGCTTTAAATTATTGTGAGAGTGATTGTTAGTCAGAATATCGATGAATTATTAACAATTATAATTGATATAAACAATTTTTTGCACAAATTTGAAATTTTTAGTTTTTTCAATTGCTGTGTTTCTTTTAGCTTCTGAATTCTTGCAGATATTCTTAAAAATAATATATGTGCAATCATATATTGGTGAAAATCCAACAATTGTCGCTTCTTTAAACAAATGAAATAAATAAATATAAAACTTTGGCACTTTGGCCTGGAAAATAATGTTTTGACTGCAAATCTCTCTAACCAAAATGTAAAGCAGTTATAGTGCAAAAAAATTATTTTCCAGGCCATAGTGCCGAAGCTTTATGTTTACTTATTTCATTTCTTTACAAGATTAACAATTGTTTCATTTTAAGAGATATAATTGAATCTGTGTTATTCTCAAGAATATCTGCATCAATGCAGATGATGAAGGAAAATCCGAAATGGAAAACCAATAATTACAACATTTTCAACAAAAATAGTTTATAAATATTTTAATAGTTATTTTTTTTATAAATTGTTACTGACGATCACTCTCACAATAATTTAAAGTATTTCCAGAAACGGAAAATTTTTTCAAACAAAAATTACAATATTTTTTAAATATATGAAAATTTCGTGATATTGGAAATGAAATAATAACAATAAATAATAAACATTGCGTATTGTTAATTTTAAATATATATAGTGACTGCAAATTTCTCTAACAAAAATTTAAAGTAGTTTTGGTGCAATTGTTGTATTTTCACAAATATAATTAAACATGTATTATTTCTAAGAATATCTGCATCAATTCAAATGATCAAAGGCAAACCACAATTGAAAAAAAAAACCATAAATTCCAAATTTATGCCAAAAATTGTTTGTAACTATTATAATTGTTAATAATTCATGGATATTCTGACTAAAAATCAGTCTCACAATAATTTAATCTCGCATAGTAGTGCGAGATTAAATTGTGCACTCTCATCTTAATTTTATCTCGCATAGTTCTTCTGTGAATTGGAATTTTCCATTGTTGATAACCTTTTGCCAAAAATGGCTGTTTAAAGATCTCGTCCTTTTTTAGGCCTTCACAAAGCCTACATGATACTACAGACATACACCTTCTTGACCCCCATTTTTACTAATAAACTTCATATACATAATCAGGATTTAAAAATTAAAAATGCTTTATTTTCGAAGAAGAATAAAAAGAAATGAAAAAGAAAAGTTGAAAATTTAATAATTACTAAGTTTAAAGAAATATTTGAAAATATTAAAATAGCAAATATTACTAAGTACAAGCCACTTGCATTGTTTTTAATCCATTCAAAATTCTAAGTCGCTACTTGTAAATCAAGAATGGGCCTAGGAATTTTGTCAATAGGACAATGCACGTTTCCTGAAGACGCGAACAATTAAATCAATTACCACACTTTTATATTTCCAGTTTCACCAAATTCTTTCACAAATAAAGTTAATAATTTTGTTGAGAAATTCAGAAACGACATTGGTCAGTTATGGTTGGTCGAAAAAGGTTCTTTAATTGGGCAATCATTGCGTTTCGAAGACGCGAGCAAGCACATCACATACACACATTACTATTTTATTCTTGATATTACTCCTTAACGGTTACACGATTTTTGCCTGAAAAACAGTCATGAGTGATGTTGAAACAGTACAAAATAGAAAAAAATATTTCCAAAGCCTCAGTGATAATTTAACTATTAGAAGAAAGAATATTGAAAAAAAAACATAGACAATCGGGAAAAAATCAAAAAGCTTGATGAACAATATATTTTTTCAAATTCATATATCTTTAATGCTAGATGATACTGTAGTATTCCTTATATGAAAAATGTTTTCCTCATATAAACAGAATACACCGAGTTCTTTGAAACTTTAAAAAGCGGTACTGGTGGGTCATAAAAGGTTCAACAATAGGTCAAGCGATGCGTCTCGAATATGCGAACAAATAGACCAAATATCGTATTGTTATATTAAGAATCTTAACAAACAATATTTCATAACAGAATAAACCATTTCTTTTAAACTTCATGAATTGGTACTGATGAGTCATAAAAGGTTCAACAATAGGTCGATCAATGCGTCTCGAAGTCGTCCACAAATACATCAGATATCGTCTTGCTGTATTTTGAATATCAAGAAAGGTTTTCTCATATGAATAAGGAAACATTTTTTTATATCTCTAATTATAGAAAAGAACCACTTCTAAATGGCCGATCTAGCTCACACACACACATACGGACATGTTTTGAAAATTGTATTTTCGAGCTTCTGGGGTCTAATTTTATTAAAATATATCAAAAACGTTAATGGGAATATTTAAGTCATTACAAACGTCCCTCTATGAGGAAGCAAAATTGATCACATATTGTGATGATGAGGTTCGTAGAAAAGAAATCTGAGACTACAGTCGATGTAATAAAATTACGCGAATATTGATCGTTTTGCATGTCAAATATAGTTCTGTGTGCAATATTACCTTTACGATTTTCGTTTAGTAGACGAGAATATGAAACACGCTACATAAACATTAATATGCCCGAAGCTACTGCACAATTTCCTATTCAGGTTCGTGTTGCAACTCACCGGTTACTGCAAATCAGCACCTTGCTAGAAGCATTCGACGTCATGCTGATTCTTTTGTAACAAAGAAGTGAACAAAGGAATATCACAAAGCTGGAAAAACAAATATTTTGTTGGTATTATTATAAACGTAATTAAAAAACTGACATAGACATTGAAGGTAAATATTTCTTTGAAAATATTAACTCCAGGCCTCGGAATCATTTGAGAAATTCAAACTAGTGTCAATAGTAGCATAACATTTGAGAAATAGTAGCAAAACAAACTAATGCAGTTTCTCAAGTATTGAAGCAAGGGGTTAGCTTTTTTTTAATGTGGCATTTCTATATACATCTCCTATCATTCGCTTGAAAACTTTTCGAATTTTTTAAATCCCCTAAAAGCTTTGAAATCAGTTGAAATCAGTTGAAATCCATTAAGAATACCTCAAATCTGCTGAGATCTTCTAAACATTCCTGGAACACACGCAAATCTGTTTAAATCTTTTGAACATGCGACATTTCCTGAAATACCTAGAAATCTTAAGAATTTTCTTCTAATACCTTGAAATCTTATAATTTCCTTTAAACTACTAGGAATCCCTTAAACATTGTAAACTCGCTTGAAATGTGTAGAAATCCATGGAAATCCCTAGTTTAATTTAAATTTATTTATTCCAGAAATCCTGGTAGAATTCTTTGAAATATTTGGAATATCATAAATATTCTAGGTACCTTTTAAAATTCTTTGAAACCCTTGTAATATTTTGGAATCTTTTGAAATTCCATAAATTTTTAAAGATCTCTCTGGGATTTGAAATTCCTTTTACACTCTAAAATCCTGCACATTATCTTAAATACCTTTAAATCAGTAGAAATACTTAGAAATCCATAGAAATTTAATTTCCTAATTTATTCCTATCAAAATTCTTTAAATCTTCCAAAATCCTTTTAAGCATCTTGAAATCTTGAAAATTTCCGTTAGAATCCCGTTAAATATTTTAAATATCATTGAGAACCAGGATACCTTTTGAACTTCTTTAAATCTTCTAAAATCGTCCTAAATTCTTTGAAAATCTTTACAAATTTTGAAAAAAATTGTCAGTACCCTAAACTCCATTAAAATCCATAGAACTGCTCAGAAAGTGTAGAAAATTAATTTCGATTATTCCCTAAAGTTTTTTAGAAATCTGTTAGCATCCTTTAGAATCTTTTAAATATGATTTTTTTTATACCATTAAGCCATTTCTCTTTCGGGGTAAGCGTGACACTACTCGATTCGGGTAGTGTTTCTAGGTGGATTATTCATTACTAGTACTACTAGTGTGGGCTCACGACACCCACGACGGGCCAACAGCACGCAGTATTCCCGAACGGTCACCCATCCAAGTACTAACCGCGCCCAACACTGCTTAACTTCAGTGATCTAACGAGAACTGGTGTTTTCAGCGTGGTATCGCCGTTGGCTTGATTTCTGAAATATATATTTATATATTGTTATATATGAATATAATAGACATTATATATATTATTCATTAGTTTTTTTTTGCTTTTGATGTTCATTTTCTTGGCCAGAGTAATACGTAATAATTATTAATTATTACTATTGATCAATTACGATGTTGAAGTTTTTTGTCTACTGGTCGTCTCAATATTTTCATAAAATATTGATACTTAAATTGTGAAAAAGAGACAATTGAAAGAATGAGAAAAAAATCAGAGAATTTTTTTCACAATTTAAGTATCAATATTTTATGAAAATATTGAAACGACTAATAGACAAAAAACTTTAACATCATAACTAATTATTTATTAGTATTTATTATATATTTATAGATATTTTTCAAAATAGCATAAACTGTTAAAAATCCTCCGAACTCCCTTCGATTCTGTCGAAATCCCCAGAAATATCTGGAAAACTCTCCAATTTTTTCAAAGCCTTCAAAATTTCTGGAAATTCCTTATGATCATGCGGAAGCTTTAAATTTCTTTTGGCATCCTGTAAATCAATTAAATATTTCAAATTTCTTGAAATCCCTTGAAACCTTGTAAATACGAAAAAAAAATCCTCTGGATTTTCGAAATCTTTTGAACATTTTGAAATTTTACGAAATCATTTGAACTTCCTTAGAAAGTTTTAAATCTCTTCAAATTTTCTATAATCTTACGAAATTCTCTAATATCTCAAAAAAATCATCGGAATCTTTTAGAATACACTATTCTTCCAGATTCTATGAAATATTTAAACACCCTTGATTTTTGTAAAATATTAAATAACTATAATTAATTCATAAGTAATAAATCATAAGGATTATTCTCTGAAATCCTCGAAGACCCCTGAAAATCCCATGAAATGAATGAAATCCACCTAGATATCCAATAAAATCTCACTTTATTTTATTTACTCCCTGAAGTTCTCTAGAAATTCTTTGGAATTCCCTTAAAATTCCGTATAGTCATGGAAATCTTCCGACATCTTTGATACTAATTCAAAATAATTTACAATTTTTTATATCCATTAAAATTTGTTGGAATCTTGTATGATATCCTAAAATGTTTGAAACCGTTAAAAATCCATTGCAGTTTTTTAATTTCTATAAAATCGTATAAAACCGCCTAAGCACGTTACAATCCCTACGTTACTTTAAAATCCCATAAATTATCTCGAAACTTGAAATATCTCTTAATTTTTTTTTTATTTCGAAAACTTCAAAAAGTCACTATCAAGCAATCATACAGTCTGCATTGCAGCCAATTCCCATTCCGACATGTAAATTGCCATAATCAGATGACGTGGACTCCACTTCCTCTGATTATAAAAAATTGGATGAATGTGAAAAATGAATCAAATATTCTGATGACGGGATTCATGGAAACGAAATCTGAAACTATAGTCGATGTCACATAATTACACGAACATTCATCGTTTTACATGTCATATATAGTCCAGCGGGTAAAATTATATTTGAATCTTGCAAGATACCCTAAAATCTTTTAAATCCTTTAAAATCCATCGAAATTTTTTAATTCGTATAATATCGTATTAAATCTCGTAGACCTTGTAGAATCCCTATATATCCTTTGAAAGATTTTCAAAACTCGTGAATTATCTTGAAGGTTGAAATATTTCTTGAAAGTTTTTGAAAAATTTTGAAAACTTCAAACAATGCTCTGAAATAACATGAAACTTCTTCAAATCTCCCAAATTCTTTCAAATCTTTGTAATCCTCTGAAATCCCTTGAAAATCCTTAAAATATTCATTAATAGCATTGAAACCCTATGCAATACTATAAAATACTTTCAAAAATCCCTATTAAAAATCATATAATTTCCAACATTTTTAGAATGATTAAACTTTGAAGGAATATAGTATTTCAAACTCTTCGAATTTTACCGGTGAAAATGACAGTGAATGTTTTTTTTTTTAACAGAAATCTCATTTTATGTTAATAAAATCTATCCAATCAATTGATATGTTACTCTTGATGATTATAGTCATCTTTAAACTTTCTTTAATTTAAATTTAAAATTATAGTTTTGAATGCGCAATTCTCAAATAGTTAGATTTTTGAGGCCTTGAAACTGAAGTTGTTCAGCTTCAAAAGGTCCACTTCTCAAATATTTGTTTTGAAGTTTCTTAATTTTCTAAACCGCAATCAGGAACGTTGCTAAGTTTTTAATATCCAGTTTCTTGTATTAGTTTTGTTATCTAGAAAGAATTAATTTGAAAACTACAGTTATTAATGCTTTTTTAGAATTATTAAATTTTTATGGGCATTATATCTGAACTTGATCAGTTTTGGAGGTTTCTAATTTTTTTATTTTTACTATGCTAATAAAAAAATTTGGTAATTTTTCTGACGACTTCTGACTGTTTGGGTGTCAATTAAAAAAAGTCCTTAAAATTACAAAAAATTAAAACACCTTTAAATCTTGGAAATCCTATTAAAATTCCTTGATTCTTATTAATTTTCTTTTAATAACCCTTGAAATATTATAAAATAATTTTAAAACTTTACCATTCTTTGAAATCTGATAAAATTCCTTGGAAACCCCACGATATTACATGAAATCTGATAATATTTTCTGAAATGCTGGAAAATTTATTGAAATACCTTGAGACATTTTAAAACCTCTTGAAATTATTAAAATCCTCGAAAATCTACTTAAATTCGTTTGAATCCTTTCAAAATCCATTGAAATCTTTTCAAATATCCTAAAGCCTTTCAGTACTTCCAAATCTTCCGACAATCTGGAAAATTCTTTAAAAAAGTATACATTTTTATAATTCCTTAAAATCAATAACATCCTTGGAAATTCCATAATTTTTTTTTGTCTTGAAAATTCCATAGAATCCCTGCGGATCGTCAACACTTGCGATAAATGAGTAAATTTTTTTAAATACTGCATCTCCAAAGTAGCCGAAAAAAGTAAACAGAAGGTATGTCAACAGCGCCGCCTGGTCTCACTACTGACCTCTAAACTCGATTTAAATTGACTTCTGGCGCAATATTCAAGATAAAAAATTATTCCAACAGACATAGGAGTTATAATTTTTATAAAGCTGTAATCAATTATTAAAAAACATAACAAATATATCTCACTCAAAATATTTTTTATACAAACGCTGAAAGAATTAACAAAGCTTTGAATGTAAAATAATGACTCAGGAAATTCCGAAGTAAAATTTAACAAATACCGCCCTCACTTTTCGAGGAAGCTTTCTGACTAAAGGTTGATATTATAAAGCTATTGCCTCTCTGATTCTTTGAGGTGGTCCCCAGGCTCTGAATTATCATTTTAGCACCCTCCTGAACCCACCCACGCAGTAAAAAAAATTTTCTAGAGCTGGAAAGATTCAGTGAATATTTTCTATTCTTATACTTTGATAAAATGACACTATTTAGGAAAAATCTATGTTATTTCTCTTCCGATTTTTCCGAAATAGTGACATTTTTCCGAAGTATAAGAATGGAAAATATTCACTGGATCTTTACAGCTCTAGAGAATTTCGTTTTACTGCACGAGTTGTTTTTTGGGGGTGTTAAAATAACTATCGATAGCCTGAGAAAAACCTCAAAAAATCAAAGAAGCAATAACTTTTATGTTTTGGGAAAATTCTCATTTTTTGGAGGATATGGAGAGAAAATATTCACCGAATGTTTCCATTTCTATAGAATTTAGTTCTGCTGTGTGGATGGGTTGAGAGGGGGGAGGCGGGGTGGCAGAATTACAATGCATAGAATAAGGACCATCTCATATAACCATAAGAGCAATAAAATCACTTTTCCGAAATAGTGTCATTTTTCCGAAGCATATGAATGGAAAATATTCACTGAATCTTTGCAGTCCTAGAGAATTCAGTCTTACTGCGTGAGTGGATTCAGGGGTGTGCTTAAAATAACGATTCACAGCCTAAGAACCACCTCAAAAAATCAGAGGAGCAATAACTTTGATTTTTCCGAATCCTTTCGAAATTGAAGTTTTGAATCCTTTGTAATTTTTTCCAGCTCTATAGAATTGAGTTCTACTGCATGGGTGTTTTGCAGGCGTGTTAGAATGACTATCCGTAACCAGAGAAAAACATCAAAAACTCAGAGAAGCAATATTTTTTATGTTTGAAAAAATCTCATTTTTTGGGAGGATATGAAGCGAAAATATTCACCGAATCTTTCCAGCTCTATAGAATTGACTTCTACTCAGTGGGTGGGTTACGGGGGGTGTTAAAATGACAATCCGTAGCCTAAGGACCATCTCAAATAATCACAGGAGCAACAAAATCTATTTTTCCGAGCAAGTGTCCTTCTTCGAAGTATAAGAATGAAAAATATTCACTGATTCTTTCCAGCCTTATAGAATTTAGATTTACTGCGTGGGTAATTCAGGAGGCTGCTAAAATGCTAAAATAAATCTTACTGCGTGGGGTTTCAAGAAAACGTTCAAGGGGATGTTAGAGCAACAACAGTTATCCGAAAGACCCGCTTAAAAAGTCATATAAACTTCTAGTATTTTTCAAAATAGTTCAAGTTTCCATTTATAGGATTCACAAATATTCACGGAGTTTTTTATGTTGGGGCGATGTTATAATATCAACCCTTAGTCAGGAATCTGTCTCGAAAAGTCAGGGGCTATTTGCCAAATTTCACTTAGGAATTTTTGGAATCATTATTTTACATTCAATGCAATTTTCCTTTTTTATCGTTTTTATAAAATATTATTTCTGAATTAGATGTATTCCTTATGGTTCTCAATAATTTATTACAACTTTATGGAAATGATCACTCCTATGCCTGTTGGAAATTCTTTTCTGAATATTTTTTTTGTTTACTTTTTTTGGGTAGTTTTGGAGATGCAGTATTTCATAAATTTTACATATTTACCGCGAGTATTGGCGATTTGAGCTTCCAAGAGGAAAAAAAATTGCCCCTCAATAATAATAATTCATTGCGCCAGCATTCGGAAATGATTTTTCAGGTGAGTTTTCTAGGTTTGATTACCCCCTACATGAGCTTAAAATATCATCAAATTCTTGAAGTTTATTGATAATATTTGAAAATCGCTTCGAATCTTTGATGTCCTCTGATATCCCTTAATTTATGAAAAAAAATGTAATCCCTTTAAATATTATAAAATCCGTTAAAATCCCGTAAGATAACACCGAATCTGACGATATTTCTTAACATCTCATGAAACATTTTAAGTCATATGAAAGCCTTCAAGTTCCTCAGAAATTTAGTAAGATTCCTCATTGAGAGCCTTCAAAATACCTTTGGATTATTGAAAGCATCGATAATCTGATAAGATTCCTTAAATACTTTTAAATCATTGTAGATCTAGAAAATCCTCGGAAATTCCTTATATTCTTTCAAAACACCCTGAAACCTTTCAGGTCTTTTAAAATCCTTCTAAATCTCCCGAAATTTTAGGAAATTCTTCGAAACCAAATACAATTTTTTTGAATTTCTTAAAATCGCTAACATCTTTGGACTATGACATACATAATGATCTTGATTTTTTTGCTTATTCCACAACAAAATTGATATTTTTCATGCAAAAATGGACAATCTGTGAATTTGTTTATAAATATTGTTTAAATAATTAGAAGTTCTCGTTAATTGGACAAATATGACAAGAGAGAGTTATTCATAAGACATTTCTACTTTTTTCTACACAAAAATAAGACTATTCATGCAAAAGTGGACAAAATGTACATTTGTTCATAAAAATTGTTATACGCTAGCAAAGTATCATGAGAAGGAGTCATCGGCAATGCATTTTCAGTTGAATTCGATAAAAAAATGAAGACTATTCTCGGAAAGATTGTTCAAGTGTGCTTTTATTGAAAAAAATTTTAAGTTATATTTTTATCAACTTCAACAAAATGAAGTACAGCTAGAAGTCATTGAAAACACATTTGAAGTTGGTTTCGCAAGAAAATTGGACCTAATAGTGGGATAATGTTGAAAATATGAATTTGTTTATAAACATTGTTTAAATAATTTATAGTTGTTAATTTGAAAAAAATTACAGCAAGAAATTACATAAACACAAGAAATGCAGCAATTACATAAGAAATAAATTTTTGGTTGATTCTGCAAATAAATCCTTTTTTATTTCATTTTTACATATTTTTTTATTATTATTTTTCCTTTTAAATACTGGTCGAACATCAGCTATTTTTAACTAATCACAATGAAGTATAGTTTTTCTCATATATTTTATATAAAAACTATGAATTTCAAGCAACGGATCATTGTGAATCGTGAGAAAATGTTTTTTTTCAAAAAATTGTTTAAAACATTTTTTTAACTTTTTTCTTATCCTAACCTACTGTAATTTATCGCTAGATAGTTATTATATTGACTTAAGCTCTTTCTTGCCTAATTTGAAGATCTGAGAAAAGGTACATCTGAAAAGTTGCGAAAAAATATTGTTTATTTTGTTGTTAAATAAAAACTTGTTGTCCGCTCAAAGTGAATTCTCCGCCTCGACTACCTTGTTGGAAGTATAAAAATGAAGAGAAAAAAAGATAGAAATTGGGGGATAGGAAAGGATATAACTATTCTATATATCTCTCAGTGGTTCACTTTGCGTCTCTAAAACGCTATCTTTTCCTATCTCAAATCTCTATAATTTTCTATCTCTCTTTCTACCTTTCGTGACCAAGGACTCTTATCTTTTTCTGTCCCTTATTCTACCTATCTGTTACAAATTACATTCTTTTTCAATCTCTTGCTCTATTTTTTGTAACCGAGGACCCTTTTATTTTTCTTTAGTTCATTCTATTTCTTTAATATAAATTTAAATCTTTGTCTATCTCTTTTCCTATCTTTCTCGATTGAGTACTCTTATCATTTTATATCTCTCAAAATTCGGGAATCCATCGAAAAGTTAGGAAATTTAATCAAGAAATTAATTCGAAGTGGAGGAAAACAATGTGACGTCCATGATGATCTTTCCACTTCAAATTTATTTCCAAACCTTAGTCGACAACTAGGTCTTACTTAGCAAAACAGTTTGCCGGGCTTCTACTTAGGGGCCATCCATTAACCACGTTGACAATTTTCACCACTTTTTGACCCCCCTTCCCTCCTCTCGTGGACAGCCGTCGAATTTTGACGACCCCCCCCCCCCTGCATACTCCGTCCACGTGGACATATTTTATGAAAATATATATATATATATCATGGGTCGTGAAAATATTCTTAGTTTTTCATGTGTGGAATGTTGCCATACCTCCCCCTAAACTGTCCACGTAGTATATGGATGGCCCATCATGGGCCTGATGACTGATTTCAATTTTTGGTTACTTTTATCATCAGCCTCCTAGCGGCAAAAACTTCAGCTTGACGTGAATAGGTAAAGGATAGGGTGCGATAGAGAAGAGACGATTACAAAAGATAGACGGAAATTTAGATTGAAAAATGAAATAGGAAAAGATAGACGTTGATAGATAAGTGATAGGATGAGATAGAGAAGAGGATATTGAAAAAGATATGTGTGAATTTAGATTGAAAAAGAAAAAGAAAAAGATCAAAGTTGATGGATGTATGATAGAATGAGATACGGAAGGGGATATTGAAAAAGACAGACGTGATTTTAGATTGACAAAGATATAGAAAAAGAGAGGAGTTGATAAATGCAGGATGCGATGAGATAGAGAGGAGATTAAAAAATATAGACGGAGATTCAGATTGCTAAAAAGATGGAAAAATATTGACATGGATATATAAAGAATAAGATAAGTTAGACATGAGGGTATTGAAAAAGATTGACGTGAATTTAGATTGACAAAGAGATGGAAAAAGATAGACGTTTATAGATGTAGGATACGATGACATGGAGAAGAGGAGATTAAAAAAGAAAAACGAGAATTTAGATTGATAGAGAGATAGAACAATATTCATGTGGAAATATGAAGGATGGGATGAGATAGAGAAGAAGGTATTGAAAAAGATAGACGTGAATTAAAATTGACAAAGAGATAGAAAAAGATAAACGATTATAGATGTAGGATAAGATGGGATTGAGAAGAGGAGATTAAAAAAGATAGACACGAATTTAGATTGACAGTGAGATAGAACAATATTGATGTGGGAAGATCAAGGATGGAATGAGGTAGAGAAGAAGGTATTGAGAAAAATTAACCTGAATTAAAATTGACAAAGGGATGGAAAATGATAGACGTTGATAGAGGTAGGATAAGATGAGACAAATAAGAGGAGATTAAAAAAGATACACTGGAATTTATATTAACAGAGAGACAGAAAAAGATGGACGTTGATAGATCTAGGATACGACGAGATAGAGCAGAGAATATTAAAAAAGATTCAAGGAACTTTAGATTAAACGAGAGGTAGAAGAAGATTTTCGTCGATAGATGAAGAATAGCATCAGATAGAGAAGAGGGGATTGAAAAAGATAGACGTTAAATCAGATGAACAAACAGATAGAATAAGATAGACCTTGATATACGTAGAATATGATGTGATAAAGAAAAGGAGATTGAAAAAGATAAACGGGAATTAACATTCAGGATGGGTGAAGAAATTGATCAAAAAGATAGGCATTAATTCAGATTGAAAAATAGATAGAAAAAAATAGACATTAATATATGTAGTATAGGTAGAGAAAGAAAAGACGGAAATTTAAATTGGTAGAGAGATAGTAAAAGATTGACGTGAATGGATGAAGAATAGGATGGAGGTAAGGGGATTAAGAAAGATATACGTGAATTTATATTGAGAAAGAGATAGAGGAAAAATAGACGTTGATATATGTAGTATACAATGAGATGCAGAAAGAAGATCAAAAAAGATTTAAGGAAATTTAAATTAACCGAGAGATAGCAAAATATTGAAGTGGGTAGATGAAGGATAGGATGAGATAGGGAAAAGAGATTGAGAAAGGTAGACGGCAATTTTGATCAACAGAAATAGAAATAGATTGTCGTGAATAGATGAAGGATAGTATGGGATAGAGAGAAGAGGATCGAAAAACATATACGTGAATTAAGATTAATAAAGAGATAGAAAAAGATAGATGTTGATAGACCTAGGATAGGATGAGATAAAGAAGAGGAAATTAAAAAAGATAAACGAAAATTTAGATTGACAGAGAGATAGAAAAATATAGACATTGATAGATGTAGGATACGATGAGATAGAGGAGAGGAGATTAAAAAATATAGACGTACATTTAGATTGATAGAGAAAAAGATAGAATGGGATACATTTTTTTCGTTCCCTAGAGGTAGAGAATATTGAAAAAGTAAACATTCACTGCTCACTATCTCAATTGTGATTATGGTAAAAATTGCCTCTTCTCAAGATAAATCGCTAGATTACACGATATTAAGGAACGACTCCAAGATATTCCTTAATTACACTCACCGTCGAAATTACGAAAACGTGCCCTCGTGTCGATCGTTGAAAACCACAAGATCGATACAGAGCTGAGGATCGATTTCAATTTAGCCTCGTTAAGCGAAGCACGCGCTCAGGGCTAACGAGCTTTCGAAAGTCATAGCTAGCAAGTTGGCTCGCGAGGCTCAAAACTTATTCTAATCTCTAGAACAAACCTGTAATCTCGCTCAATAAAATGTACACCCTTTCTCGTTCCAGCGGTACCTACCTTATATTAGGGTGCCTAATGAAATCCTTTTTTTTAGGTTTTCTAAAATCGTGACTCGGAATAGGCGTTGATTCAGTGAAGTGACCCGGTGGGGGGGGGGGGGCGGAGGTCGGAAAATCGTATAACCAATTTTTTACGGGTTATAATGATTCGCATTCCCAGTTCAATTTGGATATTGAATTCTTATTAATTGAAATAAAATAATGTTTAGTTCATCTATTAATCAAACAATTTGATCAAATTTTTTTCGAACTTATAGGCTTCTTATTTCTTGTCTGAAAAAAGTTTAGGTTCTTTCCTTTATATATCTATATTCTTCAGTTTAAAACAATGGACATATTATTATTTATTCGTATAAATTAGCGTTCACAAGTGGAATGGGATTCACCAACCATTTTGAATTTTAAAGGATTGCAATGGATTTTAACAGCTGTGAAGGGAATTCAAGGAATTTCCAAGGATTTTAATTATTTTACGGAACTCAAAAAACGATTTGATTGAAGAAACAAAATTTTGGTTAGTTCAACTACACAATATGGTTATAATATGGACAACAAAATATTTGGGTGACCCAAACAAATTTTTTTGTTGGTGTAACCAAATATTTTGGTACATGGAGTATTTGATTGATTCAGCAAAAAAATGTGGTTAGATCAATCATATATTTGGATAAAACCACTAAAAATTGTTTGATTTAACCAAATTTTCATTTATATCCAAGAAAAGTTTTTTTGTTTAAAAAAAAAGTGCTGAGTAAATGCTCAAATCTTTTAAACGTTTGAAGGAACTATGAATGATTTTGAAGTTTTTAAATGATATTGAATAATATTAAACCCTTTAATTAATTAAACTAAAAAAAACTAATTAGGCTTCATGAGGACTTTCAAACAGTTTATAGGATTTAAAAGGTCTTAGGGTATTTTTAATTGTGACTCAAAAGGCACTTCAGATAATGTTGCAGATTTCAAAGGATTTTTCTGATGATTTCGTGTAATTTCTAAGAAATTTCAATAGGCATGAAATAATTCCAACCATTTTATATTTTTATTTTCGAAGAATTTCATAAAAATTAAGGAATTCCACAGAATTTAAAAAATTTGACGGTAATTTCAAACATTTCGGTTAATATGCGGTTTGAATGAATTTCCTTCCATTTCGAAAGGATTTTACAAGATTTATAAGATCTTAGGATATTTAAAAAGATTCCAAGGGATCTTAGTGTATTCCCAAGATTCACAAATATTTTAAAGGATTTCTGAGGGATTATACCAGATTTTGAGAATTTCAGTAATTCCAAGGGCCTTTGAAGGCTCTCAATAAGGTATTTCACGCAATTGCCTAGAAACACAAAGAATTTCATAGGAATTCAAATATTTCTAGAGATTTCAAGGAATATCATCAGATTTCATGTAATTTCACGGAGTTTCAACGGATTTTATCAAATTTCTATGGATTCCAAAGAATTTGTTAACTCGAATTGAGGGATTCCAAAGGATTTAATCGATTTTAGGATGTTTCAAAAGATTCCCAGGAATTTTAAAGCGAAAAAAAAGATCAAATGTTTCGATATATTTGAGGGTATTTCCAAGGATTCTATGGCATTTTCAAGAGAATTAAAATCTTTGATGGAACTTCCAAGGATGTTGCTGATTTTAATATATTCAGAAAAATTGTAAAACGCTTTTAAGAATTTCCTTAAATTTTCAATGATTTTAAAGTATTTTATAGGATTCATATGATTTTAAGATATTCTAGAAGATTCTAAGAGATTTTAGAGGACTTCTAAGATTTTTAAATATTTCACAGGATTTTTGAGGAATTTTATCATATTTTCGAGGATTTCAGTAATTGCAAGGGATTTTAAAGGCTTTCAATAAGTTATTTGACTAAATTTCCCAGGATCTCAAAGGAATTGAAATATTTCAACAGATTTCAAGGAATATCATCAGATTTCATGTAATGTTGCGGGATTTAAACGATTTTATAATATTCCAATGAATTTCAAAGAATCTATTCACAAGAATTAAGGAATTTCAGATAATTTCAGAGATTTGAAAAAATTTCCAAATATCATCAATAGATTTCAAGAATTTGAAAAGATTTTAAGTGATTTAAAAAGATTTTAAAGATTTCAAGTTGTTTTTAAAAATTCCCAGAAATTTTCAAGTACTGAAAAAAGTGCAAGGTATTTTAAAATACTTAAAAGTATTTGTGATGTATTTCGAAGGATTCCATGGAATTTTCAGGAGAATTAAAAACTTTGAAGAAGATTTGGAAACTCTTGATTCTTGAGGAATTTTATTAGATTTTCGAGAATTTTTAAATAACTGTTACAATTGTAGGACAAGAATTGTTCAATTTTTTTTCAAGCAGTAGAGATTGCTGTCAGTAAAGAAAGTAAAATTTCCTTAAAGTTTCACGAATAAAACGAATGGTTAAGGATGCATTTGACCACTCAGTCTCAACTTTATTATATAATCCGAATTTAAAGGTTAATAGCCATGTTTGAAACATTTTTTTCATAAAGAAAACAATATGAGGATCACATGACCCTAAAAAATCCTACATTTTACAAGATAGAATTTTTAAAATTGTAAAAATTAAATTTAAACAAATGAAATGCCAATTTTCGCCATAAAAACCGGATGGAGTTCCGAATAGCGTAAACCGCCGATTTTTTTGAGACTCCGTATGCTTATGTATTTTGACGCGCTGTATGCGAAAATGATAGTGAAAATGTGCAGAAATTTGATTTTCACGGTGAAACCATGAAAAAACCATAAAAATCATGGTTTTTTGCGATTATCTCAGCTAATATGGAAAATAAAAAAAAATGTCTCAAACAAAAGTTGTAGACATCATTGAAATACACATTTTTTGTCTTAAACATTTTTTTCTGCGGGTGATAGTTTTCGAGAAAATCAAATATATCGATTTTCATTTTTAAAAAACCCATATACCACGAGTGTTCGGTTAAATTGCAAAATAGGGGCGTCACCTCTATTTCGGCTGCAAAAATTTTTGTTTGGGGAACCAAGTTATACAATCTTTAAATGAACTATTAATGAAGGGATTTGATAAGGCAGAAGTTGAAAATTATTGTTACTTTTCTTATAAAAACGAGTCAAATATGGGTGTGTCACGATATGAGAATTTTCGTATTTTCCTGATCGTTTAAAAGAAGGTCGTGTGTGGTTTTAGTTATTTTTTGTGCCCTGCCACAGGGGTGCCTTCCCGCCCCCACGACAGGCTGGAAAGGGGGTGGTGTGAGACCTTAGTTATTTTTTGTGCCATGTCACAGGGGTGCCTTCCCGCCCCCACGACAGGCTGGAAAGGGGGTTGTGTGAGACCTTAGTTATTTTTTGTGCCATGTCACAGGGGTGCCTTCCCGCCCCCACAACACCTTGGAAAGGGAGTCGTGTGTGACATAAGTTATTTTTGTAACCTGCCACAGGGGTGCCTTCCCACCCCCACGACAGGCTGGAAAAGGGGTTGTCTGAGACCTTAGTTATTTTTTGTGCCATGTTACAGGGGTGCCTTCCCGCCCCCACGACAGGCTGGAAAGGGGGTGGTGTGAGACCTTAGTTATTTTTTGTGCCATGTCACAGGGGTGCCTTCCCGCCCCCACGACAGGCTGGAAAGGGGGTTGTGTGAGACTTTAGTTATTTTTTGTGCCCGGTCACAGGGGTGCCTCCCCCCCCCACAACACCTTGGAAAGGGAGTCGTGTGACATAAGTTATTTTTGTAACCTGCCACAGGGGTGCCTTCCCGCCCCCACGACAGGCTGGAAAGGGGGTTGTGTGAGACCTTAGTTAATTTTTGTGCTCTGTCACAGGGGCGCCTTCCCGTCCCACACAACACCTGGGAAAGGGAGTCGTATGTGACATAAGTTATTTCTGTGACCTGTCACAGGGTGAAGAGCGTAGATAGGTACCAAACCGAAACCAATGGAGATACGATTGTAATCCTTATATCGTTTATTTCCTCGAAAACTGTCACTCGCAGAAAAAAATATTTTAAACAAAAAATGTGTATTTCAATGATGTCTACAACTTTTGTTTGAAACATTTTTTTTTATTTTGCATATTAGCTGAGATAATCACAAAAAACCATGATTTTTATGGTTTTTTCATGGTTTCACCATGAAAATCAAATTTCCGCACATTTTCACTATCATTTTCGTAATCAGCGCGTCAAAATACATAAGTATACGGAGCCTAAAAAAAATCAGCGGTTTACGCTATTCGGAACTCCACCCTAAAAACCTCCATAGTGATCTCTAAATATATATTTTTGTAATCTAACAAAAGTAGGGGCACATTTTCTCACAAAAATAAAGAAATTACCGATTGAAGGTTTCAGAAAATGTAAAAACAAGAAGGATTTCATGAAGCACCCTACTACTTGTCCTTCCTGAAAAATAGAAATAAAACAAAAGCTAGAATGTGTACCAAAGCTGCTGAAAATCATCTTTTTTTGGAAATGAATCATAACCATAATATAATTAAAAATATGATTTATTCCGTTTCATTCAGTGATTCTAATCACACATAGTATACATGGTCATATATTAACAATTTTATTAAAATCTTTCATGAACGAAGAGCTCACAACACGAAATATCCACCTGCTTTCCAGGATGCCTCTATTTTAATTACATTTTTTATGAAACTGTAAAAAACGAGGGAAACGTAAACGTTTCCGTTAAAAGCTCTCCAAAGATCTATATGACTGTGTACAGAAAATATTCTCAACTATCCATTAAAAATGGTTTCCTTCGTCCTGTTGGCTCTTCACATCAAGCTTACATTATAAATATTCTTATCTTTAATTAAAGAATTATTATTACTGTAACATTCTGTTTTAATAACAAAGCCTTGATTTTAGAAAAGTGTACGATTTGAGTGACAAGTTTTTGATTAGATATGAATCCTATTAAATACCTTCAATTAATTTGTAATACTTCCAAAAAAATTATTATTAATTAATCTAATCTTCGATGGGTTCATTTATTACTACTTAATCAATAATCTTCTCGAAAAATAATTCTTAGTTTTACATAACTTGCACTTGATAACTAATTAATAAACAACGTAATTTAATTCAGGATTTGAAGTAAACATTTATCAAAATTCAGTATGGAAATATGTACAATTCAATTTTTTGAACATTTTATCACACTGACTAGCGGATCCTGTGAACGAAACGGTTACGTAATTGCCTGGTCGTAAAGTGACCCTCCTAACGGACCGCGTGCCCGTAAAATGACCACATAGTCACCGTTCCGTTCACTGGATCCGCTAGTGCATATTATCATCCTTTTTCATATTTACTCACAATTACACATAGAACTCAGCACACTTTATATATTTTTACACATTTATATTTATTTGTATTCGTATTTATTCATGTATTAAAAAATTAAAAATTGAAAGCTGTCTACGGCATCCCGAGGTGCAATACTGTGCGATAGCCGCACATAGCTTTTAATTTATATTTTTTTACTGTGTGCATGAATACAAATAAATATATATAAAAGTTTGAAAAGATAAAATAGTGATGTGAAAAAGACATGTGAAATTGTGAATAAACGTGAAAGAGGATGAAAATGTGCCCCAGTGGGCACCGTCAGCGGAACGGTCACTGGTCACTATGTGGTTACTTTACGTACGGTCACTCGATTCCGTAACCATTCCGTCCACCAGGACCGCTAGGGCATATTTTCATCCTTTTTCACATTTATTCACAATTTCACACACAACTCAACAAACTTTTTATATTTCTATACATATATATTTATCTATTCAAGTGTTTAAAAAAATCACAAATTGAAAACTATGTGCGGCAACCCAACGCACAATATTGCACGTTGTGTTGCCGCACACAGCTTTTTATTATTAATTTTTTTAATGTGAATAAATAAAAGTACATAAATATAGATGAGTGAAAAAATTTTTAAATTTAAAGTTATAAATTAAATTGACCGTTGACGCGGTCCGGTAGGGAATTTTTAAATTATGAGCTCTTAAATTTTGTAATTTTGTAATTCCGTTATAAGAAAATTAATACTTTTAGGAACAGTTTCCAAAACTAATAGAATTCGTAAATCTATATAATAGATTCTAAATCTGTAGCACACACGAACTCTCAATGAAATAAATATTTTAACCATTTTTCTCATTAGCGCGAAGAATCGACACTCCAACAAATGATTACCGTACCTCGAGAAAATAGAATTTCTAGTTTACGAGCACTTTAAAAATCTAGTTAAAACTCCTCTGATAGAACTAGCTGACTCTAAAATTGGTAATAAAATTGAAGTACGGGCTTGAAAGCCTTACAGAGTTAAGAAAGGGTACCATTTTCTAGCTGTAAAAATCTGTGCCGAACACGTCTGTCTTAAATTATATGTATATATTAACCTAAACACCAGAATTCGCTTTCTAAAATCGACTTGTTTTTAAAGTCACGCGATTTCCTTTACCCCAATGTAACTCGTACGCGACACTAATAATTTACAATGTCGATTTCCGTTCCTCTCATCGCACTGAGTCACGAATCTGTGAAAAGAATCGGCCTAACCGGAAACAAACTTTAAATTAGTTAACAAGTAATTTCTTTACAAGACTGTACTTCTAAAATAAAACAGGTGAAAGCGAATATAAATTGCTGCAATGATGTATAACTTGATGATGTATAATGTGATGTTGTATATTCATAAATTTATCACATATTTTAGTCCAGGCATCTTGTAGTTTTTATCGCTTTAAATTGGGAAAGCGCATTTTTTTGATAAAGTTAAAGAGTCAGTTTTCCGTGAAAAAAGGAATTAAAAAAATTATTCTTTCCAGAATTTATGAACATTGTTGAAGGAAATTATGTTGACGAATATTTTACTAAATAAAAAAAAAATAAAAATTGCAGGCAGGGAGAATCCAACAAGCAACCTTCCAGAGAAGAAGCCGAAACGCTACTGCCTGAGCTACCGGCCGATTTGAAGTGTTTTTCGTCAAACTCTATAAGACCAGTGGCGAATATTTCAAGGTCGAATTTCTTTAAAACGGTTTTGGCAAATTTATATTCAGGTGGTGAGTTTTCATTTAAAAAAGTATGAAATTGTTAGTGGTTCGGATGCAAATTCCAAATTCGCTAGAAACGACTACTATATTTCACGGAAATATTTTAAAACAAAATTTCAAAAATCTTGTTTACGTAGGAACCTTTTCCAATGCATTTTTGGGGAAAACGTCCAAATTCAAAATTAAACTAGACAAAATTATAAGAAAATTAAAAGAAGATAGAACCTTTTATCTTGAATAGGCATCGAGTTATGATCCTTCAAATTACCCGGAGTTTTCTAAAAGTATCTGAAAAATCTAATTCTACGTGTTTTCAAGTATTTTTCAACTAATTTTGAATTCTTCAAACAATCATTATTTGTTTAAACAATTTTTCCCCCTGTAAATCCTGAAAAGTTATTATTTTTCGGGATAAATGATAAAGTTGATGAATGTCAAGAGTAACTTTTCTTGTTTATCATATTTATTAATTATTTTGATCGTTTTCATTTTCTTAAGAAAATTGTTCCCCTTAATCCATGAAAAGTTATTATTTTCTGAAATTAAATACACAGTTAACGAATGTGGAGAATAATATACTTTTCTAAGGATATTTGCCATTCATTTAAACAATTTTTAGTTGTTTAAATAATTTTTTTCTCTGCAAAGCGTGAAAAGTTATTATTTTCTGGAATTAATAACACAATTAACGAATTTGGAGAGATCTTTGGTTAAGGATATTTAGAAATTATTTAAACTTTAGTTAGAGCAAGCAAATTTAATGGTTTAAACAAGTGTTTTTTTTTTAATTACGGTTTACGTTCTGAGATAATAAAATACTGAATAATGAGCGACATAGTGTAGGAGATTCGAAAGGAACCTTTCTTTAACTTTTTCTATGCAAAGGAGCAATTCTATGATTATTAATTGTCTAACAATTGCAAACTACCTTAAGCAACAACTATTACTCCTACTATTCGTTATTTGTTTTATTAATTGCAGAAAATAATCACTTTTCTCAATTTACATGGAAAAAATATTGTTTAAACAAATAATTATTGCTTACACAATTTAAAATCAGTTGAAAAATACTTGAAATCTTGTCACTCATCAAATAAAAATAATTAATGCTGCGAAAATTCCAAAAAATGCCGTCTTTAGCACGAACTTTATATAAAATTGTAATTTTGTATTCTTAAAGACATCTTCCGGTCACATTGCAAGGGGATTGAGGGGGTCAAAATTAAAATTTAACGCGTGAAAATAATTCTTTCAACGATTCTTAAGCGGTGACTAATTTTGAATTTACAAGAAGTTAATAAGAACTATTTTTTTTCAAAAATCGAACTTTTCCCGTTTTAAACCATTTGAAGAATTAAAAGTCGAATTTTCAAATTTTAGCTATATTATATATAGTTGTTTAGTTATTTGTTTATTGATTCCTTTAGTATCAAAATTTAAAAAGAATTGTTTGGTTCTTGACAAACAGTTGAAACATTTTTCGCATTTTAATTACAAATAATAAAATGTTGTGAAACTAATGCCTTCAATAACTATTTTTAAATAATGGATAAACAATTGAATTCGGTTAATTTATAATTTGTTCTTCATTCACTGTTGACAACAGATATTCTGGAGATAACTTGCACTCAGAAAATGAATAAAATGTGCGCAAAATTGATAGTGTAAAGAGTATTATTTAAATAATTGTTGAACAATTCATCTCTTAAGAGGAAAATAAAAAATGTGTATTTCTATAGAATTACAGATAAATATATATGCCACTAAAATGATTCAATAGGGTCGAAATTACATTTGTCAGTACAGAAAGTTTCTTCCGAAAGGTAAGGGTGAAGGTTGCATGGTTGCATGTGTCCTATGGGAACTTGACAAATAATCTTTCTTTTCATTTACGCAGAATTTCAAGATCTATAACTTTTCCTCTGGCGGAATTAACATTACTTCTTCCAGAAAGGACCTTTTTCGAAAAAACTGAACATGAGTAATTTGCCCTGACCAATGGGTAAAAAATGGTCACATTTGGGAGGTCATAACTAATGACCTAACTGAGCTAGACCATTGTTTATATTTTTTAATTGCTGGAGATTACCTCTAGTTTAATGCTATTTTTTATTTTTTTCAGAATTTTGTCTAGTTTAGTTTTGCTGTTGAGAAACTTTGCTCTAAAATGCCGTGGGAAGGGTAAATCTACGCAAACACGATTGTAGCAACAAAAAAACGCGCTCTATATCTAGTTATAACTGTCAAAAGGCCTCTTTTCCTACGAGATGCCTGGACTGTTTATAATATGGTGATACATAACAGTGACGTCTTCATTCTATGATTATGACGGCTTTTCAGGCCTGTGTGACAAGTTGAGCGGCATTGAAATCCCGTCCTTTTGTTACCCGTTGTGCTCGCCTCGTAAATCCCTGAAATCCAGGGACTGAATGTCGTCGCGAAATTTTCGCATTCACTTTCTAAAGTTGAAGTCGTTGTTAAAATTGTTTTATATACAGATGAGTTTTGGATTAGCGAATAATTGAATAACGACCAACCAAAGATATGTGGCAATCGTCACATACTCGGACAGGTTTTGCCGAATTTGGTAAAGCTATCGTGTTGTCGCTGCACGCGCTGCAAAAAATATTTCCACAGTTTCGACAATGGTGCTGTAACAGAAATTTATGTCTTCGATTACTTTCAAAACGAAAATTTAAACTTTGATATTTCTTGGAAACTGTTTTTCCAAAATTGCCTCAGTAAATTAGATCAGAAAATTGGAAAAAGAAGCATAAAGCAGTTTTATTCCTTTCCTCAAAAAATAAATCACTCCGATAAATGTCGTATGTATAGTGGCTGACCATAAACTCGCTTTACCACTTAAGTAGATGACGTACTTTATATCCAGTCTCGCATATTTCTTCAGCCTTACACGATTTGCATAAGATAATTAGACATTTATCTTTTTAGAATCTTCCCTTTCTCGAAATAATATTATAAACAATATTTCCTGTTTATATGACAAGGGATCTAAAATTCTTGAGAATACCATCAAAAAGAAACTGAATTTCACAAACAGATTTTTCCAGAAATAATTAAAAAGGTTAGAAATAATTGCTGTGTCTACCGGAAGGGTGATTTTAAATTCTCGGTTATTCTTATGACTAAATTTGATTTTTTCATGGTCTTTTTGAAAAAGTTCGAAAGATTATAATGATTTCAAACAATGCTGGAAGATTTCAAGAGATTTCTGAACGTTTAAAAAGAATTCAAAGATTGCTGATTTGAAACAGGGAATTTTTGAAAAAAAAATTATTATTCTGCATTGGAAGATCAGATATTTTTTTGTGATATGAAAATTACTATTCTTTACGGAAATTCCCTATAACAAGATCTAAATTATAATTTTTCACGGACATTTTTTGTTCTAGGTGACAATTGCATTTATTACTGAAACTTCCCTTTTCCAAGTCAGAATTATACTTATACATGATATTTTCAATTATAATTTTAAAATATAGTAACTCTTCGTTTTTTTTAATTTAGAAGAGGTAAGTTTAAACATGTGGTAAATTTCTATTCGCAAAAAAAAAAAAAATTTTAATTAGAACAAATTCAGATTTGGAAGAAGGAATTTTCCAAACCTGACGAGTCCTGACTTGGAACAGGTATTTTTTTGTGAATTTCCTTTTTATAAATAAGAATAATTATTATTTTCTAAAATTTTCCGTTCCATGTTAAAAATTACATGTTCCAAGACCAAGTTATAATTCTTGACGAAATTTTCTGTTCCGAAGTAAAAATTATGATTCTTGACAGGATTTTTTAAATATTTCATTTATTTGTTCAGCGTGTCCAAACTCAAAATTTCAATTATTTTAGAAAATTATCTATACCAAGTAACAATGAAATTAATTTCCAAAATTCCCTGTTCCAAGTCAGAATTATATTAATATACAAATTTTTTAATTAGAATTGAGAAATATAGTATCTCCCTTTTTCAAAAATTTGGAAGAAGAAAGTTTCAAATTGTGATGAATTCTGACTTGGAATAGGGATTGTTTTAGGTTCCCTCCTTCTAAATTAGAATTAAGATTCTTTTTCAAAGTTCCCGTTCCATGTAAAAACTTCCTCCATAACTCAAAACTATAATTCTTTAATCAAATTCTCTGTCCCAAAGAAAAACTTATAAACCATCAAAATAATTTTTATTGTTGCTGAAATTCCATATCCCAAACTCAAAACTATAATTCCTAATTCTCTGTCTCAAAGTAAAACTTATGGATCATCACGGATGTTTATGCCACAAATTACAAATTAAATTTCTAGTATTTTATGCCGTAATTCAGAATTACAATTATTCTTGAAAATTCGATGTTTCAAGTCAGGATGATTGTAATTCTTCACGTGATTTGGTTATATTGCGTTTCTTTATTCCCCGTCCCAACGCAAAATTATAAATCTTTTTAGAAAATCCCGTTCCGCGTCATATATTTCCTATTCTACGTCAAATTATAATTCTTTACGGAAATTCTGTTCTAAATTAAAAATTAAAATTCTTAGCGAAATTTCCTGCTCTAGACTGAACCTCAGCGTGGTCCGAAAATTACATATTTTTTATTTTAATCGATCAATATTAACCTGAGCTCCCAGGCCTTGTTATATATTTTTGAATGAAAGTTTAATCACCTCTTAAAGAATTTTCAACTAATAATTTACACCCAATAATTTTTAATTTTGACGCCCCCAACCCCCTTGTATTATGCACGGAAAATGTCCAAAAAAATGCGAAATATCAGTTTTATGTAAAATCCACGCCAAATTTTTCGGGATAAGTAATACAGTGGAATAATTTCAAGAATAATATTTCTAAATTAACGTATTTGGTAGTTATTCAAACAATTTTCATTTGCCCAAACAATTTTTCCCTCGTTAATCGCAAAAAGTTTTTTTATGGGATTAATTAAACAATTAAATAATGTTCAAAGTAATATTCTTTTTCAGGATATTTGGCAATTTTCTGAACAATTTTCATTTGTTTAAACAATTGTTTAATCCTGTAAATCGTGAAAAGTTATTAATTTCTGAAATTAATGTCGCAGGTAATGAAAGTTAAAAGTGATATTGTTTATGAAAGACCGTTTGCAATTACTTAAACAATTAATATCAATTGCTACTATTCATAGGAAAGATAGAAAAGTTCTAGTTTAAAAAAATTATTAATGTTTAAGCAATTAGGATATAACTTCTGAAATAAGAAAATACTAAATAATAAGCGGCATAGTATAAGAGATTTAAAAAAAATAAACAAGAATTTTCTCCACCTTTCATATAAGAAGGCGCAAGTGGATGATTATTAATTGTTTGAATAATTGCAAAACTGTCTTCCATTGTAAATATCACGTTTGACATTCATTAACTGCGTTATTGATTACACAAAGTAGTAAGGTTTCTATAGTCCACACGCAGAATTATAATTCTATTAGAAAATTCCCTGTACTAAGTTACAATTGAATTCACTTTCAAAATTCCCTGTTACAAGTCAGAATTATATTTATTTACGAAATATTCTATTATAATTCAGAAATATAGTAACTCATTTTTTTCAAAATTTGAAAGAGGAAAGTTTCAAGTTTTGACGAATTCCAAGTTTTGACGAATTCCAACTTTTATTGTTATTATAATTCTTTTAGAAAATTCCCTATTCCAAGTAGAGAATTAAATCACATTCCCGATCATTTTCCGGTTTTTCCGATTTTTTGGTCAGCTAAAGTCAGGGTTAAGGTAGAGGTCCTCACTTCTTTTGATTGCAACTCGCCAAAAAAATCTCTGAATTGTTTAAGAAAAAGTATCTGAAAGTAAAAAATAGGGTTTTTCGGCCTTCTTTTCCAAAGGCCGACTTTCACCTGTTCTCAGAAAGCGATCGAGATTAGAAAAAATCTGAAAAAATTCACGTATGTTCTTTCAACATTCTTTAATGCAATATATTTTCCAAAATCCTGAAATATTCAATAATTTAATTCGTATATATGTTTACAAATATCTTGTCTTGAGAACGAATGAAGATGGGAAGCCATTCATTGGCTCCAAATGTACAGTTTTCTAATTCGAGTGCAGTGCAATAATTAAATTTATTGACAAACAATTGTTAGGCTAGAAGTGCTGGGCCGTGGACGGTACAGCGGGAAAAGTGTTAGAAAAAAATACCCTTTCAATAACAATATGAACTCTGTTATTACATCTCTTACAATGATTTCATCTTAAGTTTAATTATTGCACTGCACTCGCATTACAAAACTGAACATTTGGAGTTATTAAGGTGCTTCAAACGAGTTGGTTCTTAGAATAATACAAAATACGGGTACAAGGATGAATTGTTTGATGTGATATTTTGCCCATGTGCATGATTCGAGCCCATTTTCGAAAAATTTTCTTTTTGTTTGATTTTTTTTTTGTTGGCTAAAAATAAGCTGTACATTCCCGATAGTTTGTCGCCCATTCATAGGCGCAGAAAACACAGCTTATTTTCAATCAAAAAAAAAAACTAGACCATTTTTCGAAAAAAGGGCTCAAGTCAAGTACATGTATAAGTCATTAGATTATGGGATAAAAAATGACATCAAACAATTCATCCTTATAGCCGCATTTTGTATTATTCTAACAAACGGATCGTTTGAAGCATCTTAACTGGCTTCCTATCTTTATTCGTTCTCAAGACAAAGTATTTGTAAATAAATCCAAACAAATCTAAAAAATAAAGCCAAAAATCAAAATTAAGTATTAATTCAAAAATTATTAAAGTAAGTTAAAATGGTCGTGGGGTGTTTTACATCCCAGTGTGTCAAACAAGGGTTAAAGAATTCTGAAAGAATTTCTGTGAATTTTTTCAGATTTTTCCTAACGTCGACTTTTTTCTGGAAACACGTACAATTCGACGCTTAAAAAGGGAGTCCGAAACCCCCTGTTTTTGGGATGTTTTGTACTCTGACTACAGACAAATTTTGTTAGGTTGAAAGTAATCATATCGCTGATGCTTTTACTTAAATAATTCGGAGATTTTTTTTCAGCAAGTTGCTATCAAAAGAGGTGAGGGGCCTCGATTTTTGGCCCCGTCTTCAGACACCCTGATAATTGAGAAAGAGAATAACGGAAAAGGGATCTCAAATAAATTAGAGAATACTTTCAAAGAAGACGAAAATCTTATGAAATAAATGTTAGGAGCCTTATAATTCATTCCTGCATTCGTGTGCGCTTATTTCGACGCCACGCCGTTAAGCCGATGGGAGATATTTTCGTGATCGAGGAGGTTGGACAGAGTGGGTCGCGCTAAATTTTACATCCAAATTGAATTCTCCCAAATAAGATAGGACACCTCACCTCCATACCTCCGTACCTCCATACCGCTAATACCGGGTGCAAGGAAGGGCTCGAATAATATCTTCCCGATAACCGATTCGCCCACGAAGTTAATTATTGAACCGTCCCATCAAGGTGACTTATGGCCGAGGAGTATAGTAGATTAGTGTCTGTAACTTTGCGCTGCCAAGCCTCAACCTTACCGCAGTTCCTTATCTGCCACAAGTCCGGATGCTTACAGACACTTCAGAGGATGTATAAATCAGTCTAAGATCAAAATCGGGAACATCTACCAGCCCAGTGATTCGTCGTTGTAGCGCCCCAGCAGACCTCGTGACCGTAAAGTGACCACATAGTGACCGATTCGTTCACTGGGCCCGCTAGGGCACATTTACATTATTTTTTCACATTTATCCACAATTTCACATAGAAAGTACGTTACCAATTTGAGGGGGAGGGGTCACGCTCAAAACTTCGGTTTGTAACAGGGGAGGGGGGTCAGTTAAAGTGACGTTACAAACTAAGATAACATTTAGCACGTTTTTTGATGATAAATTTAAAATAATTATTCTTATTTTACTGTTTTTAAGAAACATACCCTTTCTCCCTTCTGCTCGGTTTTTCGAATAAATTCGAAATAAATATAATTAAATGAATTAATTATTATTTTGTTGAAAATGCAACTATTTTCTTGAGAAGTCATATTTCTTGGTAAGAAATTCAGCTGCTTGGTTAAAAGTTGAACTACTTTGTAGAAACATTCATCTTGTTTGTTGGAAATATAACTAGTTTGTTGAAAATTAATTTTGTTGTTGTTGTTGAGAATTAATTTTTCAACTAACAATGTAAATATTCCATTTTTGGTTGAAATATGATATTTTTTTGAAAATTGATCTTCTTTACTTCAAAATTCATCCTTTTGGATTAAAAATATAACTTTTGGGGTCTATTTAACCTGGTTGGTTTGAGGATTGAACAATTTGGTATAAAATTGAACTATTCAGTTGAAAATAAACTTCTAAAAAAAATTAAACTATTTTTATGAAAATTCAACAATTTTGTTAAAAATTTGTGTATTTTGTTGAAAATTCGTGTTTTTTTGTGAAACATTAAAAAATCATCTCTTGGGTTGAACTCTTTTGCTGAAAATTACTTTTTGCAAGATTCATAATTTTAGTTGAAAATTCATCTCTTACGTAGAAAATGTAAATATTTTTTTTAAATTCATTTTTTTTTGTTGATAATTAATATTTTTGACTAACAACGTAACTTTACCATTTTTGGTTGGAAGTTGATATTTTTATCGAAAATTAATCTTTTCTAGTTAAAGATTCAGGTAATTTGTTAAATAATCGTCTTTTTTGGTCGAAAATTAATATTTTTAAATGAAAGTTCATTCTTTCACGTTAAAAATGCAAATGTTTTGGTCTGTATTATTTGGATTTGGTTAAAGATTTAACAATTTGGTAGAAAATTAACGTTTTTGTTAAAAAATAATATTTTCGGGTTCAAAGTTCAACAGCTTTGTAGAGAATTCGTCCTTTCAGCTTTAAAATTCAACCGTTCGGTTGAAAATTCATGTTTGTGGTAGAAGATTAATCTTCTGACTAGAAAATTCATCATTTTAGTTGAAAATTTAACTATTTGCTTAAGATTGCATCTTTTTAGTTGAAAATTCAACTATTGGGCGAAAATTGAACTGTTTTGTTAAAACCTCATATTTAATATATAGAATTCCTGAAAAAAAAACAACAAGAATTCAACGATCAAATTTGTACAAACACCACAAAATGCTCCTATTGCAATTCCTGAAAAACAAAATAAAAAAATTTGTTTTTTTTT
>CAKNXH010001667.1:276245-314258 GCA_932178445.1 Andricus quercusramuli | reverse complement strand
ATAACTTAGGTCACACATGACCCCCTTTCCAACGCGGCATGGGGGGGGCGAGAAGGCACCCCTATGTCTGGCCACAGAAATAACATAGGTTTCACACGAACCCCTTTCCAACGTGTCATGGGGGGGCGGGAAGGCACCCCTGTGACCGGTCACAGAAATAACGTAGGACGCACACCATCCCCATTTCTTCCCTAAAGTTTCGTGAAAACATATCTTTTGTATTTCTGTGATTTTTAATATTTAATGTCCACCCAGCCTTCCAGGAATTTTTCATACAATTTAAGTCGCAGCCCTGAACATGTTGCAGTATTTCTGTGATTTTTCATATTTATCGTCTATTTTCTCGAAAACTATCAGTCGTAGGCTAAAAACATATTCAACATAAAATATGTATTTTTAAAAGATCTACAACTTTTGTTTAAAACTTTTTTGTAAATTTTTCTTATTTACTGAAATAAACGGAAAAACATGAAATTTTCATAGTTTTTTGGGGGTTTGACCTTGAAAATCAAATTTTCGGGTATTTTCACTATCATATTCGTGATCAGCGCGTCAAAATACATAGGTATACGGAGTTTCAATTTAATCGGAGGTAAGCGCTTTTCGGAACTTTATCCCAAAATTCTATAATTTTTTATTATTTTCATTCGAAATTTCTCCGATTTCGAAGATTCAGAATTGAAAACTTGACTTTTGATCTTTAAAATCATCAAAATTGAAGACATTTTTATTAATACGTATCTAACATTCAAGTATTTTTAATTGTAACTCTTTAAAGTTGTGGTAGAACTTTGAATTGTGAATCTTTAGAATTGAAAGGTTGACAATTTTTTCTCTGTAATTTTGATGATTTACATACGAAATTTCTTCAATTTGGAAGTTTTAGAATTGAAAACTTAACTTATGATCTTCCAAATTATGAAAATTCAAGCATTTTTATTTATGCATCTTTAAAATTGAAGTGTTTTTAATTCTAAGTATTTACAATTAAAAAGTGAACAAGTTTCCAGCTTTACATTTAAAATTGATGTAATTTTGATGATTTACATTCGAAATTTCTTTAATTCTTTTAAGAAAATCCTATTACGATATAAAATCCCACATTATTAACTTATTAATTTTATTCTTTTATTCTATTTCCTGCTGGGATAAAATCATATATTTAAATGAAAGTTATAGATTACTGAAAGCCAATCAAAATTAAAATTTCAGGAAAGGGGATGAAGCTATTGTAATATTGACTTTAATTTATTATTGTAAATTATAGTTTATAGTACTTTAAATTAAAGCATATAATTCAATTTGACAATTAAGCAGTCAAAAATAAGAATAATAGTGGGCTGGTAGTGCAATATTTTTGCTAGTATCTGAGTAGTATTAAAGTTTAGATTAAAACATTTAATATCCAGATAGCTGTCTCAATCTGCCCATAGTTAGATATAAAATATTGATCTTTAATATACATTTTTCGCAGTACAGAATTCACTTATTCACAGCCAAGATAGATAGTATACAATGACCTGGATTCCTATATCCAATTGGAGTTAAGTGGAATGAGCAGAATGTAAATTAAAGAGAGGATTATAGGAATTTGAGTTCCATCCAATTTATACCTTTAAATGCTGATTCATAATTGTAATCACAAATTTTGTTAATGGGCATCATAAATGATTGCAATCTCTGAAAATATTTTAGCGAAATGTACGATCCATTTATATCATCTAATTAATGCAGAGATCGCAACCCCTCCTTTTCCCGTGAATATGAACAATCCCCCAAACACCTAAAATAGAGAATTCTTACCCAAATTTCCCCTTAGCACTTCTTTTTACAAAGTTTCGATTCATTTTTTTAAGGAAATATTTGATTTTTCAACCAAAAAACATTTGTTAGACAAAAAAAAGAGAAGTTTACTAAATTGTTGAATTTTCAATCCAAAAACACGATATTTCTACAAAACAGTTGAATTTTCAACAAAAAAAGTTCATTTTTAACCAAATATTTACATTTTCTAGTCAAAAACACGAATTTCCAACTACATAGTTTAATTTTCAAACGAAGAGATTCATTTTGAACTGAAGTGATGAATCTTCCACCAGAAAATAATGTATTTTTAATAAAGTTTTTAAGCTTTCAATCAAGTAATAGAATTTTCAAACGAGAAAGATTTTTTAGTTAAGAAAAATAAAATTTCAACCAAAGAATTGTATTTTTTACCAAATGATTTGCTTTTTTACCAAAAAAAAGTCGAATTTTCAATAAAACAGTTATATTTCCAACCATAAATAGTGGCATTTTAGCAAAATTGTTGAATTTTTAATAAAATAATTAAATTTACAACAGAACAATTAAATACTTACATTTCTATTTTCAGAATCTTCGACCAAGAGAACAAATTTTTAACAAATTAGTTGAACTTTTAACCAAGTAGTTGATTTTTCAACCAAAAAATATGAATTCTTATCAAAAGATTTAATATTCCATATTTCAAGCAAAAAAGATTTTCATTTTAAATAAATAACAGTTAAATTCAAGAAAAAAGGCCAATTTTCTTCCAAACAATTGAATTTTCAGCAAAAAAGTTAATTTTTAAACAAATGGTTGAATTTTCGAAACCAAAAAGCCGATTTTTCAACAAAATGGTTGAATTTTCTGCCAAGAAGGATAAATTTCCAACAAAATGGTTGAGTTTTCAGGAAAATGATGAAATTTTCAACAACACCAAAATGAATTCTCAACCAAAAATTTTAATTTTTCATCCATTTTTTCAATTATTGATCTGCTTAAATTTTTGAAACCATTCAAATTTAAGAGTTTTTATTTACTGGGCTTTAAAATTTAAGAGATATGAATTGTAAGTATTCAAGATTTGATAATTTGAAATTTTTTGATTTGTAAATTTGTTTTAATTGAAGAGTTTCTAGTTTTGACGATTTAAAATTTAAAATCCTGTAATTTCGGGAAAATCCTCCTTTTTAACTAAAATTAAATTACTGAACCGCTATGATCCTTGCAAATGTTTTATAAAATATCACGTAAGGAAGGAATAGTATTAATTTTCATTTCGCTTCTTGATTTTGTATTAATGAATTGAGCTAATTTCTGTTTAGCTCTTGGTACGCGAGGGTGCAAACTTGAATGTGGCAGACAAGGATGGAGACACTCCCCTCCATGAAGCTCTACGTCATCACACCCTCTCACAGCTACGTCAACTCCAGGATGTTCAGGATGTTGGTCGTCTTTTAATGGGTTTGGGTGCCCAGGGTCAGGATAAGAAAAGCAGCTCCTTTATTGCCTGCTTCCTTGCAGCCCATGGCGCCGATCTAGAGCTCAAAAACAAAAAAGGACAGGCTCCTCTCGACCTCTGTCCGGACCCGAATCTCTGTAAAACACTCACCACGTGTTACAAGGACACTGAATCGTTAGTAACAACAATTAAATTAAAAATTTATGAATTCAAATTACTGATTAGAGGCGCCTGGATGGTCCCCCGATTCTACTTTCCTTTAGTTTTTATTATACCGAATTTCATTTGACCTGCTTTCTATTTTTCTGAGTTACTGTTTAACCTAATATTAATTTTTCGGAATTACCGGAAAAATAGAAATTAGGGTAAACTGTTATTCGTTCAAACAGGCTACAGGGAAGTCTTTAGTCTTTTTTTAGGGTTTCGTAGCCACGGGCAGAAACCCTTATGACATGAGAAGAGGGGAAGTGTGCGGAAATAAGGCATAAGGAAGTTGAGTAAAGGACGGTTGGGGACGTAGAGGAAATAAGGGAAAATGAGAGTGGAGGCAGCAGAAGTGTGGCGAAATAAGGACAGGGGAAGGTAGGGTAAGTGAAGGAAAATCAGTGGGGAGTAGGGTAAATAGGGGAAGTAGGGAAAATTAGGGGAAATGGAGTGAAATAATGGGTAAGTAGAGGAAGTGAAGGGAAATTAGGAAGGGGAAGTAGGGGCAATGATTGGAAGTGAGGGAGAATAGTGAAGGAACTGAAGGGATGGATGAAGGAAGTAGTGGAGAAAGAAGTTCGGGAAGTGATGGGTGAAGAAGTAAAGGGTAAAGTGAGGGGAGCGGAAGTAGGGGAAGCGGTGAAAAATGAGGGGTGTGGAAGCAGGAGAAATGATGGGAGTAGAAGTAGCAGAAATTAGGGAGGAGAAATAAGGGGAACTAGGAGAAATAATTGGGACTGAGGGAGGGTAGTAATGGAAGTGAAGGGAGGACTAGTAGGGTAGTGTGGGTGAGTAGGGGGGGGGAAGTGATGGCTGGGGAAGGGAAGTAGGGGAAGTATAGTGTTAGCTGGGGAAGTGAGAAGAGGGGGAAATAAAGGTGGATGAAGCTCTGAAGGGAAGAGGAAGTATTGATGTAGTGGGGAAAGATGCTAAGTAGGGGAGTAGGGGAGGGGAAGTTTTGAACGACTTAATTAACGCTTTAATAAGCTACAAAACCTCTTTTTGTAGGCATGTTGCGCCTACTTTGACTGAATTTTTTTGAAATCTTTTAGGGTATTTAAATAGATGCCAAAAAATGTGTAATAGATTTCAATAATTTGAAGGCTTTAAAAGGTTTTAAAGAAAAAATGTTTTTAAAGAATTTCCTAGACTTTCGGAAAAATTAAACAATGTTATAGAATCTATAAGGATTGAGGATATTTTTAAAGATTTCAAGAGATTTCATAAGATTTCCAAGGATTTGAATAATTTTAAGAGGTTTTAAAAGCCTTTAAGGTATTTTAATACATTTTTCAGGATTTCAGGAAATATTGTCAGATTTCATGTAATGTCATGCGATTTTATAATATTTTAATGGATTTCAAAAGAATTTATTCACGAGAATTGAGAGATTACATATGATTTCATAGATTTTTAAATATTTCAATGTTCAAAATATCTTAAGAGTATTTTCAATAACATTAAATTATTTGCAGTGATTCCAAAGGATTTTAATCATTTTACAGTATTTTTAAAAATTCCAAGGAATTTTCGAGAACTTTAGAATGTTTTGTGGGATTTCAAAATAATAGAAAATATTTAAAATATCTTTTATGACATGTTAAAAATATTTCGAAGAATTTTTTATTTATCTCAATAATTTGAAGGGATTTCAAAGGATTTTATATATTTTAGGATATTTTAAAAGATTCTAAGGCATTTTCAAGAAATTAAAGAAATTCCAAGGGATTTTCAAGAATTTTAATCATTTTAGGGGATTTGAAAAACTTTTCATTGAGATTACCTATAAGGTTATAAGATATTTGAAAAGATTTCGAAGGATTTTATAAGATTTCCGAAGATTTCAATGGTTTTCTGTGATTTTAAAAGCTCACGAGGTATTTTAACAATTTTTCCAGGATTTCGAAAAATATCAAATTGCATAGAATTTCAAGGGATTTTAATGGATTTCAAAGAATTTAATCACAAGAAATGGGGAATTTCGTAGGGTTACAGAGATTTGAAGAGATTTTCAAATATTTTTTGCAATACATTTGAATTTAAAAAAAGAATTACTTTTTCCAATACATTTAAATTTTTATAAATTTACACAATTCTACTCTAATCACTCTAATATTACTGATATTGGAAATTTTTTGAATTTTTTTTCAAATTCTTTTGATTTTAACTTGAATTTTTTTTAAGTCTTATGAATCAAATTCTTTTAAATTCAATACATATGTCACATTATTAATGCACATTAGTCACTTTTGGTCACTGTTTTTATTTAAATAGGTCACTTTTTCACTTTTTTCAAGTAATTTATGCTGTGGCAAGCCTGAGAATAATAAATTAGAAATTTATAAATTCAAACTGGAAATTGTTTTATTTCATTTATAAGAGATTATCTATTAAAAATGTTGCAAGATTAAAATTTGAATCTTTGAATATTAATGGTCAGGAAAAATGAATATCGGTAAAATAAAAGTTTGGGGAATATTGAACATTTTCCCTAAACTTTGAAACTGTATATAGAAGTGTAGTTGTAGAGATTTATTTTTCAACTTAACGAGCACGTTTTTCCCCTGTTTTACGATAATTTCTTGTTACAGCCATGACATCGAACCTGTAAGTTCGTCAGCGACGATTGACGAGTGCCTGGTGTGCTCTGATGGAAAACGAGAAGTTCTTTTTGGTCCATGTGGGCACGTCGCCTGCTGTAACGCATGTGCGCCGAGAGTCAAGAAGTGTTTGATCTGCCGAGAGAATGTCATGTCCAGAGGAAAAGTAATTATCACAATTTAGGATTTTACACTCCCCAACTTTAAAAAAGCAAACAAATTTAAATTTAAATAATATTTTATCAAATAATTAATTTGAATTAAAAGATGAAGTTGATTTAAAACAAGTAAACATTTCTTCTACCTACAGATTTATTTTAATAATAATGATTATCTATTAAAGAGAACCTTAGGAGTGAGCTTCTATGCAAGCAAGCAAGTAAGCTTTATGATTGATTTTTAAATTAAAGAATTTAAAATCTAAATCTATTAAATTTGTAAAATAAATTGTTAAAATATTTTCAAATTTCAAAAAGTAATGAAATTTCCAAATTTAAGCTATTCGAAATTTTTCGATTTAAAATTAAATGTGCTCAAGATCTCATTCAAATCAAAAACATGATCAAAATATAAATATAGTTTGAAAGTGTTCCCATTTTAATATTAATCAAATTGTTTGAGCTAAGGAAAAAGAATTTGACTGTTCACATCCGCAAAGAGTGAAAAAACATTTTTTTAAATCGAATAATTCAATTTAATGAATTAATCGGTTAAATTTAAAAAATCCTATTGTTTCTAAAATTATGGAGAGTTTTCCATATGTACGGTTTTTACTATTGAAAAAATTAAGAAATTAGACATTCAAAAAGCAATTGTTTACACAATTTACAATGTTTGAAAAATGTGCAAAAAACATGTTTTTTATTGAGTCATATACATATGGATACATGTATCCATTTTGGAAAAAGTTGAATGTGAAATTTCTTAAGCTTAAACGAATGAAACAGATTAACATTTTAATTTTTCGGGAAAAAAGGTTTCGTGATTTAGGAATTTTTTATTTATTTTCCTTTGCTGTTTTGAAACGTTTTAAAACCAATGAAAACAAATTTTATTGTTCACTAGAAAAAACTGTACGTTTAGAAAAATTGCACACAATTTTTGAACAACTAGGAAAGTTTTTTGAATTTTCAAATCAAATTAATCTGTTAAATTAAAAAAAAATCCAATTGGTTCCAAAATTATGGAGAGTTTTCCATATGTACAGTTTATATTATTGAAAAAAGTTAGAGATTAGAAATTCAAAAACAAATTTTTTACTCAATTTACAGTGTTTGGAAAATGTGCGAAAAACATGTTTTTTTATTAAGTTTATTTTTTTATTAATTTGTCTATCAAGTATCCATTTTGGAAAAAGTTGAATATGAAATTTCTTCAGCTTAAACCAAAGAAACACATTAACATTTTGATTTTTCGGGAAAAAAGTTTTCGAGATTTAGGAATTTGTTATTTTTTTTTTTTGCTGTTTTGAAACGTTTTAAAATCAACGAAAAAAATTTTCTTATTATTGTTCACTAGCAAAAACTGTACGTTTAGAAAAATTCGACACAATTTTTGAACCACTAGGAAATTTTTTTGAATTTTTAAATCAAAAAAGAGAACAGAGGATATTTATCGTATACTGACTTCAATTTTTTTTTACTTTCTTGAGATGTCTACCTGAAAATTTTTCCTTCTTCCTTAATATTATATTATTCTTTATTGTAAAATTTCAAATTGGGCTTTTTCGCATGTAAGTTGATCTTCAAAATTCAACAATTGAAGCTTATTTAGTAAAATAATTTAATTTGAAAAAATTAAACGTACAAAATTTCAAATTTTAAGCATTTTAATGTAAAAGTTATCGATTCAAAATGTTTAACAGAGAAGTTAATAAAAAAGTATTGAGAACAAAACAATTTCAAATTTGTAAACATTTGAAATCGAAAGGTTTTTAAATAAGAAATTAAAGTTGTGAGAATTGAAATTCAAGCATTTTTTATTTTAAGTTTTTTTTAGGTTGAGAAATTTTTTATTTTGACCAATTTAAAAAAAAATCCTAAAAGTGATTATCAAATTAGAAGCAAAATAAGTAATAATTTTAACGCTTTAAAATAAAGACTCAAAAATGTGTAGTTTTAGATAGTTTCAAGTGATGGAAACTAGAAAAAGTTAATGTTGGGTTAGACATTAATGGTATACCTATTAAATAAATATTAGGACAAAATTTAATGAAATAAGTTTCGATACGATTTTAGTCAGGCTTTTTACAATTAAATTTAAACATGTGCTGACATGTTTTATTTTAATAATAATTTCTCAAAAATATTACTCTGGGCTATATAAAATTAGCTTCACCAAATGCTCCATATATTGGAAAGTTTGAAATACGACATTATTAGATTGCGGTCGAAAGTTTGTTAATTAATATATATTTCCTGGCTTAAATTAAAAATTATTTTCTATACTAAAATCCCATGCAATTTTTATCATTCTTTTATATCCCTTGAAATCGTTGAAATCCGTAGAAATGTTTTGAAATAAAATTTAATTTACTCCCTAATATTCTTTGGAAATTGTAAAAAAACCCATTAAAATAAGTAGAAAGCATTTAAAATCCCTTAAATGTAAATTAAATTAAATTTATTCATTAAAAATGTTTGAAAGCCGTTTAAATCTCTAGAAATCTTTAATTTTTTTTTTTTTTGCAATCTTTGATAACCTTGGAGATTCAATAAAATCCTTTAAATCTTGTAAAATAGCTCAAAATAGGTATTTTCAAATATTTGGAATCGCTATGAATCCCTTCAAATTTAATCTCATAATATTTCATTTCTTTTCCAAATTTCTCTAGTAATAAACTAATTAAAAACTATCTACATTTTTTCTAAAATTTTCTTTCCTTCCTAAAATTTCTTTTCTTACCGATAAAAAATGTTAAAATTCTCGAGAAAGTTAAAATTGTCATTGAAACATTTCTTGTTCACAGATAGAAGAATGTGTCGTATGTTCGGATCGAAAAGCGGGTGTCCTATTTCGTCCTTGCGGTCACATGTGTGCCTGTGATGCCTGTGCTGCCTTAATGAAGAAATGCGTCCAGTGTCGTGCCCATATTCAACATATGGTACCCATGTCAGTTTGCTGTGGCGGAGGAGGTGACGTCACGTACGTGAAAGGGTGCAATACCACAGCAGGTAAAAAATACGAATCTAATCTGGCAATATTATTGCAGTATCGAATTTATTCAATATTGTGTCTTCTTCAATTTATATGAAAATTAGACTCTCGGCCATTGAGATTTATGTTTCTATAATGTATATTATCCATTCGGGAGTGGACCATTCCGTATCTTTTAATTGTCAATTTCTGGGTTGCTACAGAATTCCAATTCCAAAATTCCTGGACTTTTCCAGGTTTAATACATAAATTCCTCAAGTCCAGATGTGATCGTCAGAATAAAATATCGTGGTCATAGAATTTTTCTATCTTGATATTTTCTACTCTAAGAATGACGCTCAGTATAGGCTTATAATGATTTTCTTATAATGACTTTTCTACCATTTTTTCGCGATCAAAGGAAATTCATTACAGAAAAACATTATAATTAAATAGAAAACAAAAATATTTCAGGAATTAATGTAAAAAATAGACAATCTACAAAGGAACGATTTATTTTGGACGACTCATAATTTCACATGAAAGTACAAAAAATAAATCCGTTTAAAATTAAATAAATTAAATTTCTTTCTGAAGTTGGCTAGAAATTCCTTGAAATTTTTGAAAAATCTGGAAATTTTTTGAAATCTTCTAAAATAACAGCTTGAAATCTTTAAAGTCCTTTGCATGTTTTGTAATTCTTTCATTACCCTTGAAATCGTTAAAATCCGTAGAAATCACTTGAAATAAAATTTTATTTATTCCCTAATATTCTCTAGAAATTCTTTGACATTAATTAAAGTTTCTTAAATATAAATTAAATTAACTTATTCATTCATTAAAAAAAAAGTTCATACCCCTAAAATTCTTTGAAATCTCTTGTAATTTTTGAAATTGCTAGGAATCCCTTAACATTTTATTTCATTTAACTTATCTTCCAGAATTCTCTAGTGACCTCTTGAAATTTTTGAAGATCGTAAAATATTCATTGACATCCCTTGACATTTTTTTTAAATCTTGAAATTATTCCTAATCTTTAAAAAATTCTAAATCCTTTGCAATTTTAAATCCATTAACATTTTTTAAAATTGTAAAAATTCATCAATGAAGTAGAAACCTTTTTAAATTTTGTAACCTTTTTTTAAACATGAATGTAAATTGAGTTAAATTAAACTTTTTATTCAAAATCTCTTTAAAAGACATGTACTTATCTTCCAAAATTCTCTAGAGTCCTCTTGAAATTTTTGGAAATCGTAAAAAATTCATTGACATCCCTTGACATTTTTTTTAAATCTTGAAATTATTCCTAATCTTTAAAAAATTCTAAATCCTTTGCAATTTTAAATCCATTAACATTTTATAAAATTGTATAAATTCATCAATGAAGTGGAAACCTTTTAAACCCATGAATGTAAATTGAGTTAAATTAAACTTTTTATTCAAAATCTCTTTAAAAGACATGTTCCGATTCCTCGGAATGATTGAAATTCCTTGAAATCTTTTAAAACCTTAGACTTAGAGGTTCAATAAAATCCTTTAAATCTTGCTAATCTATCAACTTGAATATGTTTCGATTTTAAATCCTCAAAATTTAAATGTTCCAAAAAAGCATTCAAAGTTGCATCATCTATTATGCACATAAAATATTACAGATTCTTTAATTGAAAATATTCAAAATTGAAGAATTTTATTTAAAAGAATTTATTTATTATATTAAATTAAATACCTTGAAATTAAAAATTAAATTAAATTAATTATTTACTATATTAAAATTAAATTAAAATCTTTGGAATCGCTAGGAATCCTGTGAAATTTGATTTAATTTCATTTATTTTTCAAATTTTTGTAGTAATCCTTCAAATTGTTCAGAAATCGTGCAAAATTCTTTGATATCTCTTAATTTTTTTCAAAATCTTGAAATTATTGAAATCCGTACTCTTCAAAAAGATTGAATTTTTTTCCTTATGTTTCTCTAGAAATTCGTTGACACGCTTTAAAATCCATTAAAATCTTTGAAAATCCTAAAATTCCATTAAAATAAGTAGAAATCACTTAAAATCCCTTGAATGTAAATTGAATTAAATTTCTTCCTTAAAGATTTTTAAAAACTTTTCAAATACCTAGAAGTCTCTGAAATTCCTTGAAATATTTTAAAACCTAGGAGATTCAATAAAATCCTTTAAATGTTGTGAAATATCTTAAAATACCTTGAAATCTTTGGAATCACTAGAAATCCCTTGAAATTTCATCTCATTTATTTTGTGTAATCTCTTGAGATTCTTTGGTATTTTTTAAAATAGCTTAGATATTCTAAGTCCGGTAAAATTCTTTAAAAGGCATTAAAATTCGTTAAAATCCTTCGAAATCTCCTAAAATCCCTGGACATCCTTTGGAATCCGTTTAAGTTACCGGAAATATTTAGAATTCTTTTAAATCCTCAAAAATCTCTTGAAATGTTTCGAAATCCTACGATATTCCTTAAAATCATTGGAATTATTTTTAAATCTATCGAAAATCATTGAAATCCCTTAAATTTAGTGGAAATATTTGGAAACCCGTAGAAATCTTTTGAAGTCCCATAAAATCCTTTAAAATCCAAATCCCGTGGCACTTCTTCGAAATCCGTTGAAATTCTTTAAAATCGCGTGAAATTTTTTATGAAATCTGACGAAATCGGCTAAAATCCGTGGAAATTCTCTGCAATCCCTTAAAATTGTTTGAAATTCGTTGATGAATTTCAAATCTTTGAAATCTTTTGAAATCTTTCATTTGTAGTTTTTCTATTTTTTGCATCATTCCTTTGAAAATTTTAACATTGATTATTTCTATAGTGATTTACTTATAATCGCTTTTTTAGAATTGAGAAAAAATTATAAAAAATTATTATAGGAAAATCATTATAGGCCGATACAGAATTTCGTATAATATTTTTTCGCAAGGCTAAATCTGAAAAAAATCAAGAATATCCAGTATTTTATTATTTATTAAAGAATATTAAATCCTCTATTATTTAGACAAAGAATCTTCAGGAGAGGCATCTTTGTACTTCGAGGATGAGGTCGATGAGGAAGCAAACGCCAAAAAAAGAAATCATGGTAAAGAAAGAATCAGAAAATATTCATATTTCCAAGTCTTCAGAAGTTATTGAGAACCTTTAAAAAATTCCATGCATTTTTCAGGTTTTCTAGAGCCTTTTTTTTTTAAATTCCGTACCTCTTCCAGGATTTCTAGGCTCTGTAGCAACCCTGAAGTTGTATCTAATTTAAACAGATATATGCTACTGAGCAATATTGAGAAATTTTGAATTATTTTCTATTTAGCAGCTGCATTGCCTGACGTAAAAGTTGAGCCGGAAGAAGAACCGATATCTACGAACACCAGTGGTGGTGAAACTATCTTAATGAACAACGGAAGTCGAGATACTTCACATAGTGATATACAAAAACTGCAACAACAGCTTCAAGATATTAAAGAACAAGTAAGAAAATCCATGTTGAAAAAAAATAGATTTTTTATATAAAAAATTCTTGAAATCAAACCTAGCTGTAGCCTCATTTGTTCATTTTTGTACAAAGATGCTCTTTGCTAGGTACCTGCTATCATTCGCGTATTTGTGAGCCATATTGTATTTGTATTTTTATATTCAACTTTTCAAATTTTTATCAATTTTCCAAAAAGAGTTATGTTACAAACTTATTAGAAACTTAATGTAGTTAAATAAAATAATACAAGAATTTTTAGCTAAGACAGGAAATAAAAAAAATGTTGTGATTTCTGTTTAAAATTACTTAATAACTTTTTTGGTTTCCAAAAAGAGTTATGTTACAAACTTATTAAAAAGTTAATGTAGTTTAATAAATTAATGCAAGAATTTTTAGTTAAGACAGGAAATGAAAAAAATGTTGTGATTTCTGTTTAAAATTGCTTAATAACTTTTTTGGTTGGCAAGGAGTTTAGTTTAAAAAATGTTTAATTTGTGACCATTTCAGAATAATTAGGAATAATTCAATTTTAAATGTTTAGTTCCAAAATGATTTCATTTCTAAGACTTGAATTAAAAAAATTAATTTCTTAATTTTCCATTTAACTCTAAAAACTGTAAATTTAATAAACTATGCACTACCCGTCAAATGTTTCCGACCACCTCTTTTTTTATGACTTTCAATAACTTCCGTAATAATCAAAATTTTGTATGTTCTTGGGCTCATTTTAAAGTTATTTTTCTAGTTCGTAAATGTATAACACATAATTGTTTTTAATATAGATTTTAGAGAGCATTCTACCCTTTAAAGAGAACATTTTCAGTTCTGATATAATTGAAATTAAGAGAACTTCGTCCGTCATAAAAAAAGAGGTGGTCGTAAACATTTGACCGGTAGTGTAGCTTTTATTGCTTTTTGGAATTGTTCAATTTCGCAGGCTTACAATTTGAAGTCATTAAATAGTTAAATATAGTTCAATTTCGAATAAAATAAAATAAAGTTATACAATTTTGAAATTTTGAACGATTCACAAGATTTACATTTGAAACTACACAATTTTGAAGCTTTTTGGGGGTTTAAAATTGAAACCAAACTATCTGGAATACTTCAATCGAAACATTTTCAATTTAGAAATCTATTTTTATATTAAATTTTACCAATTTTTTCAAATTAAAAAAATAGAAAATAAAATTTTTAAAAACATAAGTAGATGTCGCTTGCACATTTTCTATAGTTAAAAGATTCCTAGAGTACTTAAAAATGCATTTTTAATTTTTTACTTATCGTTTTATATCAAGTTTTACTTGCAAACATTAAAAATGTAATGAAATCGGTTAGTGAAACTTATAGAAACGCAGAACAGCACCGAAATTGATCCTACTTAACTAGTTCGCATCTTTTTCAGGTAAATGACAGGTAGGAATGCATTTTAAAAAAACTATAGAAATCTTTTAATTGTTAAAAATGTGTATTTTTTTGTATTTCTAAATTCCACATTTCGGACACCCGGTATAACTATTTTCAATTCATTCCTTATGGAGAATATTCTTTCAAGATAGTAGAAGCAATTAAAAATTTTTTTAAATTAAATTTTCTTTTTAATTTTTATTTAAAAATTTTTTTAATTGTAGAAAAAAATATTGTGCATATTATTCCAGAAAAAATATATTTAAGGCTCGAAAGGGAAATGGCTTAATGGTATAATAATAATCTCAATAAATAACGAATACTCTCTAGGGGTAAAAGAATTTTTAAGCCTTAAATTTGTATTTTTTTTTTTTTTAATTGAAAACTATAAGAAAATTTTAATAATTTTTTTAATAAACTATAAGGAGAATTTTAAGTGGTTGCGTCTGAAAAATTCAAAAACACATTTTTTGGGCACCCTAGCCAAGGGCGGAACCAAAGAAGGACGCCCCCCCTGCCCCCGAGCATTAAGAAACCTAATTTAAAAATTGAAAATTTGTGTATCAGATACATAAAGTACTCAGGAAAGATTTTTCAGTCATTAAAGAAAAAAAATTCATCAAAACTGTAGAATTTTCAAGTAAAAAAGACGAGCCTACTACTAAACAGGGGAATTTTCAACCAAATACTTGAATTTTCAACCTAATAGTTGATTTTTTTAATCACAAAAATCAATTTTTTACCAGAAATGGAATAGTTAAATTTTCAATTAAAAAAAAATTGTAACTAATCTGCTACAACATAGTTGAATTTTCTACCAAATTGTTGAATTTTGAAAACAAAAAGAGAAATTTTCTTTACAAAACAGTTGAATTTTCAAACAACTGGTTATATTTTCAGTTAAAAAAAATTAATTTTTATTCCAAAAAGAGGGAACTTTCAAGAAAATAGTTCAATTTTCAACCAGAGATGACTTTTCTACTAAAATCATGAATCTTCAACCAAAAAATTTATTTTTAATAAAGTTTTTCTATTTTTAACCAAGGAGTTGAATTTTCAGCCTAGAAAAATGATTTTTCAACAAAAAATATGAAAGTTGATATTTCAACAACAAAATATTTCAATTTTTAATAAAAGCCAACAAAATACTTGAAGTTTCTACAAAACAGTCGAATTTTCTATCAAATAGTTGAATTTTCTACCAATTTGATTTTCATAATATAAAGATGAAGTTCCCACAAAACAGTTGAATTGAGAAAAAATGAATTTTCTGTCAAATTATTGAATTTTAAACTAAAATTCTGAATCTTGAACTAGCAGCAAATAAAATAAATTGATATTTCAACAACAAGATATTTCAATTTTTAATAAAAGAACAAAAAAGACGAATTTTTAACAACGTACTTGAAGTTTCTAGAAAACAGTCGAATTTTCTACCAAATACTTTAATTTTTTACCAATTTGTTGAATTTTCATGGAAAAAAGACGAATTTCCCAGAAAACAGTTAAATTTAAAAAAATGCATATTCTATCAAATTGTTGAATTTTAAACTAAAATTCTGAATCTTGAACTAGCAGCAAGTAAAATAAATTGATTATTAAATTATTATTATTAATTGATATTAAGCTTAATTAATAAATATTATTAATTGATTATTATTAAAATAAACTGATATTTCAATAATATGATTAAAAAAATGATTTTTTAATAAAGTAGTTCAACCAAAAAGATAAATTGTTAACCAAAATGTACTCCACACGGTGAGCCTCAACCAGCTTCAACCTAAACTTCTTATTCAACGAAAATTTTTTGCAGGATTTAATTCTTTGATGTTGCCTGAATATTTTAAGCGATAAATGAAAAAAATCGTTCGAGCCCTTTTTTAAAAACTCAGATTTTGATTTTTCGAGATTAAATGCGATTTTAAGATATCTTTTTTTGTTCCAGACAATGTGTCCAGTTTGCCTAGACCGTCTGAAGAACATGATCTTCCTCTGTGGACACGGAACATGCCAAATGTGCGGTGACCGCATGTCCGAGTGTCCCATTTGTCGCAAGGCCGTCGATAAGCGAATCTTACTCTACTAAATTTAATGAAAAAAACAAGACTGGGGAATTTAAATTTAAAAAATTAGCGTTTTGACTTAAAACAAGCTTAATAAGTGAGACTACCATAAGTTTTTCAATTCGATAAAAAAAAAAGAAGCGTGTCTTGTTTTGTTATAAGATATCGAGCTTCACTTTTCTCTTTGTAACCGATCGTCTGTTCTTTGACATTGTAATTAGTACTTTAGTTATTTAATTATTACGTGGAATTGCTACACACTAGATTATTGAAAGCGAGAGCCATCTGCGATGGAATTGAGTATTCGAGCAAACTCGAATTAATTCAGACAAACTTTCATCGGAGCCTTCCAAACAAGTTCATTTGAATATCAAGTTAAAACCGATTTATTTCGGTTGTCGACATTCAGCATTTAACTCCCCATTTTTCAATTCTAATCTAGAATTTCAGATTTAGCCTAGATCTCACGTGAAAAGTTATTTGTAGGTCAATTATTTTTATCAGGGTAATTATTTTCCAAAATTTGCTGAATATTAAAACACCATATTCATTATTGCGAATTAAATTGAGAAATATTTTTTTCTATTTTTTTAAAGGGATTTATTTGTAATTTTCATGTGATTATCGTGGTTTTCTAAAACCACACTAGAAAGCTAAAGAACCTTGGAAAAAGTATTGCATTTATTGTAAATTATCAATTTGCTAATGAGTAGTTAGAGCAGCAAAATATTTTTTAAATACCTGTTGTATTGTTTATACAATTACAATTCCGTACTAAAAAATGTAATTTTTGCAAAAGTGCAATTTTTCTATTGAAACAAGTGTTCTTAAACTGAAAAAAGTTAATCAGATATTGTAGATATAATTGTTTAAAAATGTCACATTAATGTGTGTCGCACTTAAGAATGCTGGTAAAAATCTCAATTATGGGTCGCTCTTTGATATGTAAAATAACTTTTATCTTAAATTTGAAACTGGAAAAGTTTCAATTTTATATTTTATAATTCGAATTTTACATCCTTGAAACTATAAAATAAACACTTTTAAATATGAACTTTTTTCACTAAGTGAATTTCACAAAGAGCGATTCAGATAGAATAATTTTGTACTCAGAAAAGTTGACTCTATAATCGTGTTTCTCGGAAGAATTTCATAAATAAGATCTTAAACGCTGTTCTTTAATTCTAATTTGTTGATACGATGAGAAAATGGTTTGAGAGAACGCACAATTATTATCTGAAGATAGTAATCGCATGTAGACAGCCATTCTCACTGCAATTGTTTACAGCTATATATCTGCAATTTATATATTACATATATATGCATCTTCTGTTTGTGCAATTTTTAGGATATTTTTTATGTTTAATATTTACACGTTTTTGTTGCCAAAGTGCTGTACAACTATTTCGAAGATATTTTCGATGACATAGGCTGTAGATTAGAAATTTAATTTTTCTAGTGTGTTCACTTTTGATATCTTTTTGATCTTACTTTTGCGTAAATGCGTTTTATGTTTTCTCTGTAATAACTTAGGGTGTAAATATTCGGGAATCGACGATTCCACCTTTGTATCTTTTTTGACGTTCTTCCATTTTTATTAATTGCCTCGAGACTGAAGTGAAAACTCGCATATCCAAAATCAGTGAGAATAGCTGTGAGGTTCTAATACAGCGTTCCCAGATATTTTCAAATTGACATATTTATAGTTATTCGAAGTTTTTGATTTACTTCACAATTCTTAGAACTTCAGATACTTGCGCGGGCGCCATTAAAAAAAAAGAAAAGGCATCGACTTATCAACCTCTATGGTTAATATACATTGCAAATTATGTAAAAAATGACTTTATTCAAGAAATTGTTGTATAATATTAATATTATTCACTATTTGTATATACAGCCGACTTTTTGTCGAAGTAAACGAATGTGAGAGGCATTATGTAGAGTTGATTACGAGCCCTCAACTACAATCGCACCGCTGATAAATGACGCGAGAATTTACACTCTATAAGAGGCAGACACTTTCATTGTATTGGCAGTGTAATTGTCGGAGAAACACTCGGTAAGTTTCATGATAGCAGACCATTGCAAGCGATGCGATATAAATCGTTACAAGACTCAACCAGCGAGGTATAAATTAGCATATGTGAAATTTATTGTTATATTAAATTCTTAATAACAACGATAAGTCTTTTTTCCTTTATTCGTCGCACCCTCGAAAGCACGTATACATATTCAAAATAGACTTAACACTCAGCCGAGTCATTCATATTATATTGTTGTTATATTTAAAAAAGATTTTCTTCCAATTTTCCACCGTTTTCCCCACTTTCGTTTACAGCTAATACTAATTCGTGCCGGTAAGTAAAAATCATGTCACGATGCTACTAACGATATAAACTTATCGCGAAACACAAGTATCAAAACAAGCGATATAAATATATATATATTATTTTTATCAAATGCAAAAAATCTCTGGGATCCTTTCTTCGTTGTTGAAAGAATTGTCAGCGTACTACGTACTTTTCCTGCGATTGCTTTTAGAGAAAATCAGCACCTAGCAGAGAATATCTTTTTCTCAAATTCAAATTAAACAGGGCTGCCACAGACTAATTTATTTGGAAAAAGTGAACTATTTAAACCGAATAAGTGACCAAAAAATGACGAATGTTCGTTAATAATGTAACTAATGTTCTTTTGAGTTCAAATGAATTCAAAAGAATTCAATGAAATTTAACCGAATTCAAATTACTTGAAAAGAATTCAAGAAAATTCAGAAATATGTCACCTGAATGGTTGACACTTGGGTTCTCTGTATCAAATTATTGAAAGACAAGTGACTAAAGTGATCTTTTCATTTAAAAAGTGACTATAGTGACTTTATCTTTGAAAAAAAGAGACTGAAAAGTAATTTGAGAAAAAAAGTGACTTGACTGTGTGAAAATCCTGATATTAAGAACTGAAACTATCTTAGATACTGATACTTGGTACAAATGAAATCTGAAGTCCGGAAATGTAAATCAGAAGTTTGATCCCCTTGATATTACAGATATCGCTATTTTTTATACTATTGGTCAGCCGGAGGAAAGCGAAATCGGTTATTTAACGGTGCAACGAAAGAGTGATTATTGTCTACTGCGTTATAACACTGAAAACAGGGATAAATAAATAACTTTGTCGGGTTTAAGTACCACACTATTTGCAGATCACTGTACGATGATGTAGAAAAAATACTAGGCGATCTTTCTAACGAGCTTGTTGCGACGTGGTACGTTGATCATCTTCTTGCACTGCCCCTCGGTAATAATTTAAGAGCAATGATACGACGATTACTTCGGTCTAGCTAGACTATTAATATTAAATTATGCTTAACATTCAGTACGATTTTAAATCGTACGACGTTGATCTGATTCAGCTGTGACGCGAAGGTAAGTTGTGCTAGTTCAACACTCGGACGATGAATTCAAATCGACCGGTGGAATTTTCTTGGTTCGAGTGATGCGATCCAATTCTGCAGCTGCGTCGTTCCGCATAGCTGTTTTGTCGACTGCACCACCCTCTGAAAAAATATTCAATCATTCGCATTTTTATTTTGGTTTGGCTACATTGATGTTTCATTCTGAATTGGAGATTCAAAAATTCGACTTTCGATTTTTGGTGATCGATCCCCCCAATTTGTTCATTTTCCGGAAGAAGAAATTCCTTTTATTTTCAAATAGGACAACATTAACCCGTCCCCGGGCTTTTGAAATTAACATGGGGGTTTGAATGGGAAAAGCTCGATTTTAGAAAAAATGGAAAAAACCTCACCTCTTAAGGAATGTTCAATACAAAGTATCACTTTTATATCAAAGTCGTGCTAAAGACGGTATTTTCTGGAATTTATTCTAAATTAATTATTTTTAATTCGATAATTCACACATTTACAAGTATTTTTAAAGTAATTTGTAATATAATTATACGAATAATATTTCTAACTGAACATAGTTGGTAATTATTCAAACAATTTTCATTTTTTTAAACAATTTTCCCCCCGGTAATCGTAAAGGTTTTTTCTGGAGTTCATAACACAACTGAAGGGTAGAAATGCAAAAGGAGTCAAGCGCCAAGTTTTCGAAATCGGGTTTATTAGCTCAAAAAATCAGATAAATTCTAGTACACATGCCTGCCAAAGGATTTTTTTGGGGGATTAATTTTTTAAATTCCCACTAAAAAAAGAACAACTGGAGGGGTCAAGCGCCAATGTGTACTTGATCCCGATCGATCGTTGCGGCTGCGAAGTATCGAGAAATCACGATCGTAGCAGACGAACGGACGCGTGTGTTTGGCTTGTGTTTTTGTGTTCACAGTCCGAGAAGCTTTTATAACCACAAAGTAAAAAATCAAATTCGACGCCTCCATTCAATACAAGTCTATATGCTGACAGCGCCTTCTATGAGACTATATGCGAAATGGGCCGTGTATGAGACTATATGAAATTTTTACCGAGTATGAGACTATCTGCATTCTAGCAACTTTTCAGGAGAGCTGTTTGAAGTTTGAAATGTTTAAAAAAAGTCATAGGTGCACTCTAAAATAATGAAAATTGTTGCTTATATTTACTCAACTTCTAATCTCAATATTTCCCCCCAAATTCTGTCAATGAACGAGTTTGAAATCAATAAAAAGTTGATAATAAGTAGATGACTTTTCTCAGAAATGGATATAATTTTAATAATAGCTAACTAAAATTAATAAATTTGAAATATATAAATCACTGAAGTTGATGTTTGAAGTATATGGATGTTTTTTAATAATTTGCCTGTATGCAAATTACTTGAAAGCTGTAGGAAATAAAGGAAAAGCAAAAAGCTTATATTCGAGGTTATGTTATTATATATAACCTCCAAATGTCACATAGTATCCTTGGTGTGGATACAACATACAGGGTTGCCACCAATGCATTAAAAAACCATACCTTTTATTTAATAACAAGAAAGTATAATTCCGTCCATAAATGTATTTCGACTGTGACTTTTGAATAAGATCATATAAATGGAATTTCCTGTGTTGTGTTTTTAAAAAAAAGTACTTTTTGTAGGACATTTACATTCTTTCGCATATTTTTAATTTTTCTTATTTTGTCGCCCTTGCTTCGGAATGTCTGGCATGCTATAGATTCATAATGCACGCAAAATTAAATAAAAATACTAATTTATATATTCCTTTTTATTCCTTTAATACTTTACAGAATTGTAAAATATTTTAACAAACGATGCAGGATGTTTTACTCTATTAGAACATAATAATATCTCAAAATCGTCAAAAATGCAGATAATCTCATACTCGGTACAAATTTCATATAGTCTCATACACGGCCCATTTCGCATATAGTCTCATAGACGGCGCTGTCAGCATATAGACTTGTATTGAATGAAGGCGTCGAATTTCATTTTTCTCGACACTGGCTAATTATTTTTAATTTCTATTGGGTCCCTTCCGCTCAGCAATAAATAACCTAAACCCCAATTCCTCATTTTTTGTAAATATGCAAAATTATTACTGCTATCGTCATTTGAAGTTGAAATGTCAGTTTTACACCATTTCAAAGTCCTAATTGACTGGCTGAATTTCCAACATGTTTTTAGTCTCTTCTGAAAAAAATTGAAAAATGGCGCTTGACTCCTTTTGAATTTCTACCCTTCAATTAGCAATTGTTAAAAGTAATATTTTTTAGGATATTTGGCTATTGTTAAAACAATTTGTTCATCGTGTGAATCGTGAAGTTATTATTTTCTGAAATTAATGTCGCACGTAGTGAATGTCAGGAATGATATTGTTGATGAAAGATGGTGTATAATTATTTTAATAACTGATATTAGTTTCTACTTTTTGTATTATAAAGATGGAGAAAATTGTAGTTTAAAAACATTATTAACGATTTGACGATTAGGGTCTAAGATCTGAAATAAGGAAATACTGAATAGGAAGCGACATAGTGTAAGAGATTAAAACAAAAAAGAATTTTTTCCACCTTTCCTTAGAAAAGACGGAAAAGAATGATTATTAATTGTGTAAATAATTGCAGAACTCTCCTCCACGCTTAGTATCACTTAAGAGTGATACTTCAGAGTGAAGATAGTAACTTTTCAAGATTTACAGGGAGAAAATATCGCTTAAACAAAATAAAATTGTTTAAGTAATTGTAAACTGTCTTTCACACCAAATATCACTCTTAGCATTTATTAACTGTGTTATTGATTCCAAAAAGTAGTAACAAAAAAGTCACTAAAATTAGAAAAAAAACTTGTTACGATTAACAGGGGAAAAATTCTTTGAATAAATGAAAATTGTTTAAATAATTACCAAATACGTTGATTTAGAAATATTATTCTTGAAATTCATCAACTGTATCATTTATCCCGAAAAAAAAAACTTTTCACGATTTAAAGGCGAAACAAATTGTTAAAATAAATTTTACATAACACTGCTATTTTGCATTTTTTGGGACATCTTCCGGGCAAAATACAAGGGGATTGCGGCTGTCAAACTAAAAAGTTATTTCATTGAAATCATTCCTTGAACATTCCTTAAGAGGTGACTAAACTTTAATTTACAAAGAGTTAATGACAATTACTTCTTTTTCCATTTGTTCCAGAAAACGAATAAATTTGGGGGAGGGTTCGATCACCAAACATCGAAAGTCGAATTTTTACACGTATCAATTTTAACCAATCTATTCAACACATTATACTGGTCGCAGACTAATTTGCCAACAATTTATCCTATTTATTTACATTTAATTCTCAACATTTTTCATTAATGGTTGAATTCTAAACAATTTTTATTAGCATCACTGACATTTTTTTTTAATTCTGGAATAATAATCATGTTATTTTTATTAGCAAAAAAATCAATTCGTATAAATTCACAACTTTGAAATTCGTAAAGGGCTCTCCAATAATTATTTAATTCTAGGACGCCGCACGATGGAAAAGATGATAATTTTACGTTATTAAGTTATATTGCAAGAAATTTGAATGGAAATCATATTATTATGAACAAAATTTCTCTCAAGATTATTCTTGTTATTATTATGAATAAATGTAATACACAAAATTCATTATTCAGGCATTATTCGACGGAAAAAATAATTTTGTTCGAAGTCAGCCCTTTTAATTAAGGACTTCATGATAATGTCAAAACATTTATAATGAGTTGATAAGTTTTATGATTACTTAAAACAAATTCAATATTCAGATATTTCTCGACGGAAAAATTAGTTTTTTTTGTATGTCTCCTTTTAATTGGGAACTTCATAAGAATTTCAACAAGATTCATAGTGAGTTGATAAATATGACTTCTTTAAAACAAATTTAATAAACAAATGCATTGTTCAAACGCTCGCCGATGAAAAATTTGTTTTGTTCAATAGGAGTCCTTTTAATTGGGAACTCTATGATAATTTCAGTAACATTCATAATTATTTGATAAATTGTATGCTTTTTTCAAACAAATTTAATGAAAATGCATTATTCTGGCATTTTTCGACGAATTTTTTTTCAATCAGTTCTTTTAAATGGGAACTCCATGATAATTTTAGCAACAATCTTAATGATTTGATGAATTGGATGTATGTCGGCAAATGCCCGAAAAATCCATTTGTTTATTAAATTTGTTTGAAAAAAAATTATCATCTAATTATGAATGTTGCTGAAATTATCATGAAGTTCTTTATTAAAAGGACTGACATTGAAAAAAATGTCTGTCGACAAATGCTCGAATAATACATTTGTTTATAATATTACCAAGAATAATTTGAAGATACATTTTTTCGTAGTAATATTGTTTCCATACAAATTTCTTGCAATATAACTTAATTTAGAAAAAAAATTGAAGAACCTAATCAAAAATCGGGCGTTATTTTGAATCAAATAAGTGATTGTTTTTCCCACTATGCACCGCCATAGTACAATATTGTACTAAATATAGTGAAAATAAATATATAGACCCTAGGGTGGTCCAAAAATTCGACTTTCGATTTTTGGTGATAAACCCCCCCCCCCCCCCCCTACCCATTTTGTTCGTTTTCCGGAAAAAGAAATTCCGGTTTTTCAAAAAAATGGAAAAAAGAAGTACTTGTTATACATTTTTTGTCAATTAAAGTATTGTCACCTCCTGAGGAGTATTTATGAAATAATTTCCACACAATAAGATTTAATTTTGAACCCCTTTATTGTGCCCGGAAAATGCCCCAAAAAATGCAAAATAGCAGTTTTCTATCAAATTCATGCTAAAGACGGTATTTTTGAAAAATTGTTCAACTTGAATTATTTTTAATCGATAATTGACGAATTTTAAAGTATATTTTAAATAATTTTAAATTGCTTAAACAATTAGTATTTGTTTAAACAATTTTTTTCGCCCTGTAAATCGTACAAAGTTGATGAATGTCAAGAGTAGTAGTTCTTGTTTAACTTATTTGGTGATTATTTAAACAATTTTCATTTGTTTAAACAATTTTTTTCTCCCTAAAATCGTAAAAAGTTATTATTTTCTGAAAATAATGGCACAATTAAAGAATGTTGAAAGCAATACATTTTTTAAGGATGTTTGGTAATTATTTAAACAATTTTGATTTGTTTAAACAATTTCTTCCCCCTGCAAAGCGTGAAAAATTATTACTTTCTGGAATTAATGACACAATTAAAGGAATTTAAGAGTAATATTTTTTTTCTACAAAATATTTAGCAAATTAAAAAAAAAAAAATTTTTTTTAAATTTTTGTTTGTTTAAAAATTCTTTTCTCTGTAAATCGAGAAAATTTATTCTTTTCAGCAATGCATGACACAATTAACGAATTTTAAGAATAATATTTTTTGCTTAAGTTATTTTGAAATTATTTAAACAATTAATCATCATTAATAATCATTAATATAAACCATTTTTGCAGTCTGTTATGAGTGGTTATTTATTCAGATCATATTCGTTAAAAATCTGAAAAAATAACTACTAAAAATTAGGAATTACCTCAAAATGAAATTTCAAAAATTTAAATATCAGAAATTTTCCTTCACAGATTAATCTTTAATTTGTAATTGCAAAAAAATTTCAAAATTTCAAAGGTAATACAAATTATAATATTTTGGCAGATTCTATTCGCATTATGTATCAACTGATATATATCTGATAGAGTAGAAAAATCTCTCGAAATATATAAATATCTTTGGAACGTCATTTTTATCTCAATTTGTTTTTCCAGTCTTAGATGAAATATGCAAAACTATAGAGTAGTTCGCTTGATAGAGAAAACCGAAGGAAATCCTTTCTTAGTTATTGACGGAAATCGTTTCTTTAGCATAAGAATATTTCAACAAAAGAATAACAAAAAGGAAGTATAAAAATTCATGTAAGATATTTAAAAAATGATAAGTACTTACCAATTTTAACAGGGCTAGCTCCAACGCTAGCTGGAGAACCTGGTGGTCCGGGTGAAGAGCCACTTTTCTTATACAACAAAGAGTTAAAGAAATTTGCTAGTACACCTTCACCCGAAGGAGTATTTCCAGTTCCTTTAGGATCCAACTTTTTATTAGGAGAAGCCACCTGCATTTTTAATACCGAATATATGTAAGATCACGAATATGAAAAAGGGGGCCATTCCAGACAAGTAAAGCATGCTTTCGAGCAATGATGATGCTTTCTTCCCAAAACAAACATCTTTTTACATTTTAAACAATATACATTTACGCTTGTTGAAAGAATCACATTATTTACAAAATCTTGACCTCACGACTATCCAATCAAGAAAAACTCCTGCAATTAAAAGCTCGTTGACTGGATGCAATTTATAAACCTTTACAAAAAAAAGCTGAAACTATTCAGACAACATTAATTGCAGAAATAAAAAAAAAAGAATATTGAAAATTGATGTCAAGTAGATTATTTGAACTAAACCCCGAAAATGAGCCATACACCGTGAAGTTAATCTTGCGAAACGTCTCACAGTGGGATCTGGAATTTATTCAGAATCGGTTACAGCTCGTATTTCTTAACCGATTTTCATAATTTTTTCTTTAGAAAAAAGCTCAGTATTACATTTTTAAGAAAACTGTGGTGTACGAATTTCTAATTTTTTTCTGTAAAGCAATATATAAACGAATAAAGTGATAAAATTGGCCTTTTCAGCTTTATGAATTTCTATCTGAAAAAAATGCTGAAATAAACTCACTATTGGCCAACATGATTGCAACTGCAATCATAGAACAGAAAGAACAATTGTAAAAAAATGCATTTTTGTTGCAAGGAAACGGCAAATGAAGATATTTCTTTACAGAATTTTAAAATAAAAATTATGCAAATCGTTATTAAAAGCGTCGTATCCAGTTTTTAAAAAACTTTTAACTTATCGTCGGATAATTAAGAGTGAAAAACGGCTTTTTTATTTACAAATTATAAATGTAAATCTTTTTTTAAAACAAATGTTTATATCAACCATATAAGTGAACTTTTGATCAATTACGTTGGTCAATTATCAAGAATAAGGTAATTCCAACAATAATTGAACAAAAAAGAATTGTTTTCTGCAGGGAAACAGCCTATTGGGACATTTTGCTTGAAGTTTAAACACTTATAAAAAATCTTAGCAATTAGAGTAAATAAAATCTCTATGAAAAAAGATATAGTTAATAATTTGTATATGAAAAATTGTTTATAACAATCAGGTTAGATATCAATTGGATTATTTCTGTTCCATGAGTGGAGTTGAAATAATTTCTGCCAATAGTGAGTTTATTTCGGCATTTTTTCTTCAGATAAAAATTCATAAAGATGAAATGACCAATTTTGTCACTTTATTTATTTATATTTTTCTGCACTTAAAAATTTAGGTAGTGGCTACGTGTACCGATATTTCGGTACAAATATCCGGATTTTTTCGACGCGAATAGGGGGACCTGGAAAAATGACTATTTCAGATGTCACAGCCCAAAATGCTCTTAAAAAAGTGGGAATAGGGTGATTTTTGACAAAAAATAGGGAAATAGATTCTTTTAAATTAAATTACTGAGATGGATTTTCAACAAAAAAGTTGAATTTTATATCAATTAGTTGAATGTTCAATCTACAAATATAAATTTTCAACCAAATGGTCGAATCGTCAAACAAAAAAGATTGAATTTCAACGACAAACAGTTGTATTTTCAACCAAATAGTTGAAATTTCAAGCAAAAAAAATGTAAGAATAGAGTTGAATTTTCAATCCAGAGGGACGAATATTCCATCCAAAAAACATCAATTTTCAACAAAACAGTAGAAATTTAGAAAAAATATGACTTTTTAACAAAATTGTTGAATTTTCAACAGAATAATTAATTGCCAATAAAACAGTTGAATTTCTCACCACGCAGTTAAATCTTTAACCGAAAGAGATTATTTTTTAACCAAATAGTTGAATATTTAAACAAATAAAAAATTATCAATCAAAAAGTTGCATTTATACCCGAATAGTGGAACTTCCAATCGAAAGTGGCGCTGTTTCAACAAAATAATTTAATTTGTAACCAAACAGTCGAATTTTCAACCAAATAGTTGAATTTTCAAGCCAAGAAGATGAATTTTTTAGAAGATATTGAATTTGCAATCTGAAAGGACAAATTTTTTATCCAAAGAGACTACTTTTCGACGACTAAGAGATTACTTTTTAAAGTTTAATTTTTAACAAAATAATTAAATTTTCAATAATGAAGTTGAATTTTCAACAAAAATTATGAATCTTCAACAACATAAAATGTATTTTTAACCAAGAAATTGAACCCTCAACCAAGTAGTTTAATTTTTGATCAAAAAAGATTCAATTTTTGAAAAATATATAATATAATAGTTGATATTTGAACAACAACAAATTTTGAATAACAAATAGTTGAATTCAACCAAAAAATACGAATTTTCAACAAAATAGTTGAATTATCGTCTAAAATATATTAACTTTTAACCAAACAATTGTAATTTGAAACAAAAATATATGAATTATACCAAAAGAAATGAATTTTTGACCAAAAAATACTACTTATTGAAAAGAGAAGAAAATGTCAACCAAATTCATAACTTTACAAGACAAAAACGAGAATTCTGTAAAAAATGAATTTTCTATCAAAACAGGCGAATTTTCAAAACAAAACGACGATTTTTTAACAAAACAGTTGAATTTTTAAGTCAAAGAGAAAAGACACAAAATAGTTTAAATTATACTAAAAACGATCAATTTTCAAACAAAAATGAAACAGTTAAATTTACAGTTCAAAAATTGTATTTTCACTAAAAATACGAATTTTCAACCTGAAATGGATCTTCAACTAATTATAAATAAATATTCAATAAAGTAGTTTAACTTTCAATAAACTAGTTGAAATTTCAATCAAAAAGATTAATTTTCTACCAAAAGAGACGAATTTACAACAAAATGCAGACATTTTCAACCAAATAGTTGAATTTTAAACTAAAAACGATCAATTTTCAAACATATAATAATTAAATTTTCAGTTTTTAAAATTATCTTTAAAACAACACAAAAAAATTTTTTTCGATAAAAAAAGTTAAATCTACGACCAATAAAGTGGATTTTTAACAAAGTATTGAAACTTTCAAATGAGTAGAATAATTTTCTATTAAAACAATCGAATTTTCATCTAAAAAAGACGAATTTTCATCTAAAAATACGAATTTTCAACAAAATCGTTGAATTTTAAACTAAAAACTATCAATTTTCAACCTAAAATGAAAAAGTTTGCAATTCTAAAAATATATTTTCACTGAAGAAACGAATTTTTAACCAAAAAGATTAATCTTCAAGTAATAAAATGAAGTTTTAACGAAGTAGTTTAACTTTCAACCAACTAGCGGAATTTTCAACTGCGAAGATTTATTTTCTACCAAGAGATGGATTTACAACAAAATTCATACATTTTCAACACAATAGTTGAATTTTCGACTAAAAACTATTAATTTCCAACCGATTGTGAAATAGTTAAATGTTCAGTTAAAAAAAATTAATTTAAAAAAAAAGAACGAATTTTTAACAAAATAGTTCAATCTTCAACCAATAAAATTGGTTTTTAACAAAGTGATAGCACCTTTAACCAAGTAGTAGAATTTGTAATCAAAAGAGATACATTCTTCATGAAAAATTTAATAGCTGAATTTTCAACAAAAAACGATTAATTTTCAACGAAAAGTAGTTAGATTTTCTTATTGGGTTCTCTTAATTCCGTTCGCATTTAAACGAAAAAAAAAGAGAAAAGGGGAATAAAGTGAAGTTTTGAAAACAGGGAGAAAAAATAATTATTTTAAAGAGGCGAGAGGGGAATAGGGTGAGTGTGTGAAATCTGCTATTTGCACCGAAATTTCGATACAAATATCTGCATATATTTGGTACATATAGACAGTACCAAAAAGGGTTAAGTTGAGCATATTTACAAAAAACAAATCCGGCCCTCTGTGTGACTTACACATTTAGGGCGTAGTAGACGGACAGAACACAGACTTAATCACAAATGAGAATACATTTCCAGGGCATGGTTTAATTAAAATTGTAATTATGGTACCAGGCGTTTCAAAGGAGTTTAGTAACGATTAAAAGGTCATTAAATAACAAGCGGATAATGATAGAACGAACACGTCATTAGCTTGCTGCACAAGCACAAAACAATTATAGCTGCAATGCAAATTTAGGAACGATGTTATTCGTTAGACACAAACGTCGAAAGCATGCTTTAATTATAATGGATATGACCTGGACGATTGGTCCTATGCTTGCCTGGTTCCTCGTCGTCGGGGATCGAGTAGGATCTTTCATTCCAGACAAAGCAGCTTGCTGTTTCGCTAAAAACACCTGCTCATCTTCTGCTTGAACTTCCACTTCTCGCGTTACACACTGCAACACAGACTTCTTTTTCAGTAACAAATTTTAAACAATTTTTATTTCAATCTAATATTAAGAGAAGAAACATGAGACGAACTTTTCTATTTGTCGGTGGCTGGATAATAACATTGCGATAGTAATCTTCTGAATTCATCGACTGCAGATTTTCATGAAGAATGCTGATTTTCTTCAAGTTATCCCAACCCGCAGGTCTGAAAAAAATTAATGGATAACTGAAAGGAATACTAAACGCTGATGGAAAAAATTTGTATGGCAAAATACAACATTCTACGAAAACTTCGTTTTCATACATGATTCTGGAAAATTTTAGATTTTATAATCATTTGTAGATTTTAATTTTTATGTAATTGTTTTTAGATAACGAGTCTCAAGCAGGGTGTCTAATCAAACCCTGAAGAAAAATTGCCTGAAAATTCTAGGTTTTTTCCAAGTATCCCGAGTTACTTGCAGGTATAATTTTTCGTAGTAAGGAGCTATTCAAATATTACAAAATATTCCTAAATACATTAGCAACACCAATTAATTAAATAAAAATAAAAACCTAATAAATCGTTTCTTGAACTTGTCACTAAAGTCAACGAATTTGAATAAAGATTCATACATACTTTTATTTTATCTTCTTATACTTAAAATTCAGTTCATAATTAGATAATATTAATGTTGGTACTATATTAAATTAAATTTAATACCGCTTCACATTCGTAACTTTTAAAGGAAAAATATTGCACTTTCAACAAGATAGATGAAGTTTTAACCAAATCATTGAATTTTCAACTGAAAAAGATCAATTTTCAACCAAATAGTTGAATTTTGAACAAACAAATCATCATTTTTCAATCAAAAATGAATTTTTAACAAAAATGTTGGAATGTTCAACTCGAATAGTTTCATTTTCAGTTTCAAAAAATTTTACCAAATTTCTACCGAATAAAAAAACAAAGTGCAGTAAAATAGCTAATCATTCAACCGAAGAGATGAATTTTCGATTAAAATGATAAATCTTTAACCAAAAAGAATCATTTTTCACAAAAGAATTTAACTTTCAACCAAGTAATTAAATTTTTATTCCAAACAAGATTAATTCTAAACAAAAAATGTAGTAGTTCATGTTTCAACCATAAAATAATTTAATTTTAAATCAAAAACAGTTGAATACAAGCAAAAAAAGATGGCTTTTCATCATGAGTTAAATTTTGAATCAAGAAAGATTTTTCAACAAATTGCACGAATTTTAGAATAGTTAAATTTAAATAGAATAGTTCATTTTTAGTTAAAAAATTGATTTTAAACAAAAAAACCGAATTTTCTGAATACAATAATATAAATAATTTCTCAATACCAGATATTCCAGGTAGGGTATACACCCTGTGAAGTCAAAAAGAAACTGTAGTAAAGACTGCGGGAAACTATTCTTAGTATCCCGAAAAGGCATATATTTTTTTTATTTTTCCAAGAAATGGAGATTTTAGTAGTCAGGGCCCTTTTTGGCAAATGGCTTCAATTATTAAGTTTTATAATTTTGTAATAAAACTAAAAATTTTCTTAGAAAAATCATGACAATCTACAGCAACAAAGTGTAATCTTAATTTGTTATAGTTTTTTGTAAAAAATTACGAGTCCAAAATGTATTTAAAAATCGTAGAAAGAAACTAAGAAAGATCCGAAATCAATAAAAAAAAATCGCAGAAATTCTTAGAAATTTTCATAAAAATTTATAAAATTTTTTTCTAAACATTCATATAAATTATTTCCATCAGGGAAAATGAATAATAATCTAAATATTTACATGAGTACGGCATCTTTTTCGACAACCAAGGCTGGGGTTCTAAATGGCAGGGAGTAAATTCTGTGCGTAAGGTATTTGTAAAGTAAATCACAGTTCTTGTCTTCCTTCGCTGATGTGTAGAACAAACCAGCACCGTATTGAAGACAAAATCGCCTGATCCATTGTTGCATAAAGTCAAAGTGCTCGTCCCTAATGAAATAAAAATTTATTTAAATTATGCGAGTACTAGAAGGCTTTGAAAAAGTCGCATTAGTCGCATAAAATTACAAGTAAATTCTTACTGAATTACAAAAAAAATGCACAAAAATTCGCATCATATTTTTAAAGATGATGAAAAAAGCCGTATGTTTCAAATATTCTTTGTACAGCCAAAATAAGCTTTAAAGTTAGAAATTTTTTTAACAGTAGCCATTAAGCTTGAAGAATTCTGAATCTGGGCTTAAAATCATTTTTTCCGAACTGTTAAACTTGTCAACTTGGATTATTTTCAAATGAGACAAGTTTATAATTTACATTATTTTGAACTTTATGAACAGTAATATTGAAGATATTCAACTTAATATTACTCAACAATCAAGTGTTTTTCGAGACAGCATAATTTGAATATGAAATTATTCAATTTTGATCATTCAGACTTTACAGCCCAAAATGCTTTCGAAACAGGACAAATATAGTGTTTTTCACTACAAAAGGAGAATGAATTCTTTTAAATAAAATTAATATAGATACAATATTGAATTCAATATGGAACGCTTTAAATTCCTAAGATTTCAAGTCGAATTATATTGCATTTTCTCCAAACTAGTTGAATTTTCAAACAAAATAGAGGAATTTTCAAACAAAATAGAGGAATTTTCAAACAAAATAGAGGAATTTTCAATACAAAGATGATTTATTAACAGAAGGTTTGAGTTTTCACGTTAAAAAGTCGAATGGTTTAGAAAACAGTTGATTTTCAAACCCGAAAGATTAATTTTTAATCAAATATTTGAATTAGAAAACAAAATATTTTCAACCAAACAGTTGAATTTACAACCAAATAGTTGAGAACTTTCAATCAAAAGATACGTATTTCAACAGAATAGATCAATTTTTAACCAAATAGTTAATATTGAAACCAAAAGACGAATTTATTGTAAGACAGTTGAATTGCCAGCCTGAAAAGTGGAATTCTCAACAAAAAATATCATTTTCAACCAAATAGTTGAAATTTTAATCAACAGAGATGAATTTTCAACAAAATAGTTGCATTTCTAAACAAATAGTTGAATTTTCAAACAAAAAGACAAACTTTATAGAAGACAGTTCAATTTTCAACAAAAAAGTTAACTTTCAATCTAGAAAGATGAATTTTTAATCCATAAGGACGAATCCAAACGTTCGAAAATTCAAATCAAATAGTTTGAACATTAGCCAAAAATAGTTGCGTTTTCAACCAAATAGTTGAATTTTCAGACCAAGAAGATGAATTTATTACAATACATTTGAATTATCAGCCTGGAATGTTGATTTTCAACAAATATATCATTTTCAAGCAAGAAAGATGAATTTTAAATCAAGTACTTTTAACCACATGGTTAAATTTTCATGCCAAAAGACGATTTTTTTAGAAGACAGTTAAATTTTCAACCAAGAAAGAAGAATTTTCAGTAAAGAAATATTACTTTTGTACCCATAAAAGAGGAATTTCCAATTCACCAGGATGAGTGTTCTATCTAGAAATCCGAATGTTCAGCAAAAAAGAGGAAAAAGGGGAAATTTCTTGAAAACACGGAAAAAATATAAATTCTTTTTCAAAACGGAGAAAACGGGCGGATACGAGAAAAAGTGGGAAGATTGTATCTGAATTTGAAATGAATCGATTTTGAACGTTTTTGATTTAAAAATTTCTAACGGTCAAGGCCATTTTTTAGTTTTGAATTTCAATTTTAAAAGCTTCATTGTGATTAAAAGTGAAACTAAGTATGGCGAATTTCTGAAAAAAAAGGAAAAAAGTCGATTAGCCGCAGTTTTTCAAAAGTCAAAAAAAAATCGAAAATGGCGCGCACGATCCGAGCCCTGTATTCATAATTTTGGTTAATAATTTAAACTATAGAAAAATGCACAATTTCGAATTGCTAGGTTCCGACTGCTTTAATTCTGATCTTCAGAAAGTGACGGTAGGAGGAGGGACAGCACATTTGCGAATGCAGATTGGCTTGCGAAATGAAAAAATTTACCAACATTATAATATAAACTAAAAATTTAAATAAACTTCTGCTAATATTTACTTGTAATCATGTTCTTTTTCAAGAGTAGACATATAATCAGTCTTGGTGATGACAACAACAATGTCCAGTCCCAAATTGGTTGTGAGTACTCCCTCAGGTAACGGTAAATTATCCGTCCCTTCTTCATCTAAATTACGACTTGTGCGTCTCATGGGACTACCTGGATCTAACTCATCGCCTGGTTCTGCATACTCTTGCCATTTTTTGACATCTGTGAGGAAGATAATTAAATAGTTATCATGACATGAAATCGGAATCTCTAAAATTATAATTCTCAATCTCTCTTCAATCATGGTGGATTTGCATATTTACTTTGTTGCCTGCAACGTTGCCAGACATCATTATTCAGATTAAGTTTATCAACATGGTCGCCTAATAATTCAGCCCAAGCTTGTAGTTGATCTAGAATGGCCCATGGAGTCGTCATGGCAGCGACCAACATGACAAGAGTATTTGGAAATCGTTCAGCATTTAACGCGAATCTCAAAAGATTTGCGTGGCCCGGATCTCCGTCTAATACCCAAACAGCGAGTCGGGCTTGATCTAAATGAGATACAATACTTGTAGGCAAAATTTAGGTGAAACAGTTGAACAATTTTGTTTTGCCTACCGTCTCTGTAATCATCTCGAACATCAATATATGCAAATTCCAGGCCTGAACCTTTCTTCGGATCTTCAACTCCTTGAAGCTTCGCGATAAGAGTTGTTTTTCCACTTTCATTGTCACCTGTATACAAACAAATATTATGTATTCATTAATAGAGAGGCCTTGAAGTCTCATATTTTATTTTGATCCGCTAAAGTACCATATTTTCTAAATTTGAAGGTTGTCACGGCATAAACATGTAAGTGCCCAAAAGAATGTGTAGGAGAGTAAAAAAACGTTGTCAAGATACAAAAGAAATGCCCAGAAATTACGTAAGACACACGTAAAATACACACATTTTCAACAAAATAATTGCGTTTTCAACTCAAAAAGATAAATTTTCGACTAAAATTTGAAAAACTAAATTTTCGGTTAAAATAATTAATTTTCTACAAAGAAATTTTCAACAAAATAGTTAAATTTTCGTCCAAAAAACAAATAGCTGATATTTCAACCAAAAAATATGTTAATTTTTAATCAAAAAATAGTTGAAAATATGAAATTTTTATCAAAAAAATGTAATCTTCAACAAAAAAAAAGTCGAGTTTTCAAACAAAACAAAATGAATTTTCAACAAAGAACGATAAATTTGCAAGCAAAAATGGAATGGTAACATTTTCAGTTCAAAAATTTATTGTTCGTGGCGTTTTTGCGACCTTCATTAGAAATATTAATTTTTGTTTTCTTGGCTTTGGGGTCGTCCGTAAATGATGAAGATTTAGATTTCCATCACACGTTTCGGCTCCACATGTGGACCCTCTTCACTGATTTGTTATGTTGGCTGACTGTTTTGTTGTATATAACATTAATTATTGTTCTGTATAAATAAAATATAGAGACAATCTTTAAACACTGATATTCAATGCGTGTTATCTTTAATTAGTGCCTAACAACCGTAAATTTGAATGATACGGTATGATACGGAAAAGCAGACAAATAAAAACTGCAATTTTTAATAAGAGATTTAGCCAATTTCAATTCACATACGAAGTTGAAGAAAATAATAGAATCGCGCTATTGGATGTCTCCTTTTCCCGGGAGAATGTCACGATAAAAAACAATTGGTATAAGAAACCCATCTGGTCGGGCAGGTATCTCAATTTTCACTCTCATCAACTCATTAGATACAAAAGAGGGGTAGTCAACAACCTAGTAGACAGAGCAATAAAATTAGCTGACAGAACATTCCACGAGGAAAATTTTAATAAAATAAGAAAAGTTAACTGCAAACTGTTAGCCGACATTTTTTTAGATATCACAGTAAAAAACAGATTAAAGATTTTTCAGAGTAGATAAGGCATCGCGTACCAGCAATCACAGGACACCCCCCAAACACAGAGAAATGAGCCACAACAAATAGCAGAACAAACAGAAAACATGCTAGACGCTAGAGCGGCTAGACAGTAGCCAACCCCCTACAAACTTTCTGTCCCTGCCTTATGTGGAAGAGTTGTCACAAAAAATTATAGGAATGCTTAAGCCATATAATATAAAAACGGCCTTCACAAATCCTTTCATTTATCGCAATTTTTCAGTACAAATAAAGACAAAATAAGTCCAGACTTGCAATCAAAAGTAGGGGAAACCACCCTACAGTAGATAATGATTTACAGCAGATAATCTTAATTAACTGGAAAACTGACAAAAAATGTTAATTACTTTTGTTAGTATAACGATTTAGCAAGGATAGTATATCTTCCGACGAAGTTTCATTGACATTTTAAAATCAAATTATGAATGAGAGCAAAAAATTTATTTTTAATCTGAAAACAAATTTGACCTCTTCTTTATTCATATACAATGAAAAATATTTATGAACACAAAGTGTTCTTTCTTTAATAATTATAAATATTTAAGGACTTTTTATTGGATATTATATTTTCCAACAGTAGATAAACAACAGCAGATAATCGGAAAATTACAAAAAATTTCCCTGTCAAAATTGGCAGCTCTGCGACTGTCTCGCAGTTATTTTAAGTTAAAGGTTGTGTTTGTTTGTTTCTTTTGATTTGTGAAGTTTTTAAATTCAAATTATTGTAAATAATAAACTAAGAAAATCGTGTACATTATTAGTTATTGAAAAGCTCATAAATGTTTATTGTGTCATCGCAAGTCAAGTTAAATTGTATGAAGATTAAACATCTCGTACCAATTGTACCAATCTTACGGAATATCAGAGATTAAAAAAATGTCAATAATTTAAACTTTTGCGTTTTTTGTAAAATAATCATAGTTTCAACTATTATTTACTCAATAAATTGATTTTAATTGTAAGTATACTAATGATACATTATAATTATCCAGAATTGAGTATTCTGACTTGTCCAGGAGCAATACCAGAAACGATTATCTATTGATGGACAAAGGTGTAAAAATCGTACCCTTGACCAGATCGAATAAAAATGTGTAATACAGCTAATTAATTAATTTCGTGACATTTTTTCTATAAGAATACTCAGTTGAATATGTAAGCTTTATTTAACAATGATCATCTTTCTTTATTTTTGGAAACTGATGCATTTAAATACTGTTGAATTTTTTCCTATCTACTGTAGGGTGGTTTCCCCTAGTTTATTGCATTCTAGACGGGGGTTGTAATGCGGGCTACATAGGACAAACGAAAAGATACCTGAAAAATAGAATCTATGAACATAAAAGGGGCCACCTCAAACCTCCATAAAAACAAACCTTAGAAATGGTATTAGCAAACCTTAGAAGTCTTAGAAATGGCACGTAAAAAAATGTTTGAATCAAGAAACCTACTAACTTTTTTCACTCAAACAAAAATGTAAGACTCCACAAAAATACAGAACAATTTTAGTAAGCTATGCATAACATTGTTTTTGAATCCTGGTAAATATATGAAAAACAAAATGAAAAATAAATAAAAATTCAAAAATATTGCAATAAAAATAGCTGATAGTGCATTTAAAAATATTTCAAAGAATATAGAACAGAAAGCGTAACAGCAAACTGCATTCTCGGATATCTGGTTTAGGAAAACGCCATTGATCCCAGCCAAACCCCACGGGGAAAAAACGTTATTGTCCACTTATGTGTTTTTAGGAAAGCCGGTTTTCAATCAGTTTCATTCTGAATCACACAGAGAGTAGTCATCAGTGAGACGAAGAACTTAAATCAAGCAAAGGAAACAAAATTCAACAAAACTAAGACATTTTTTAAAAAGTAGTAGTATAACCCACCAATAGCTCGGTGGGTTCCTGTCACCACTACGCAGCGCGTCCTCGGGTTGCG
>CAKNXH010001667.1:111251-266223 GCA_932178445.1 Andricus quercusramuli | reverse complement strand
TAACACCCCTACCCCTTTTCCAACGCCTCGTGGGGGCGGGAAGGCACCCCTGCGACTAGTCACAGAAATAATGTGAGGTAACACCCCTACCCCTTTTCCAACGCCTCGTAATTTTGATCTAGTTGAAAGCAGTAAAATTAATTTAGTGCATTATTTTCAGGCCGACTAGACAAATGTTGAAAATAGGCTAGTCGTCCCGAATTTCGGGGTCATTAACATTTTTTGTGATTTTTGTCTAGTTAAAACGAGAAATTTCCTAAAATGCATTATTATTGGGACGACTAGCCGAATGGAGAAAATAGGATTGTCAATTTTGGTAATTTTGGTAATTTGGGTCTAGTTAAAAACAGTAGAATTAATAAAGTGCATTATTTTCGGGATGACGAGCCAAATGCTAGAAATAGGCTAGTCGTCCCGAATTTCGGGATGACTAGCCAAATGGTAGAAATAGGCTAGTCGTCCCGAATTTCGGGATGACTAGCATTTATCTTGATTTCCGGCTAGTCGTCCCGAAATTCGGGACGACTAGACGCAGCCTTAAAAATTATTTTAAGAAACTTAAATATACTTGAAATTTTACCAAAATTAAAACATTTTAACTCTGTATTTCACTAGAAAAGTAGCGATTACAGTGTTTTTAATTTAAATAAAAAAACAGTTACATCCAACAAAAGACGAATTTTCAACAAAATAGTTGTAACTTTCAACAAAATAATAAAATAACATAAAATAAATAGTGTACCAGAATGATATTACGAGTCAATAATAAAGTTCAACAGTGAAACATTAATTTTGCAAAATCATTATTGAGAAATAAAATTGAATATTTCAGTAAGAATTGATAATTTTTAATATATGTTGTTAAATTTGAATCTTTTGTGTGATAATATTGCTCTCGAGAATAAACGTAGTAACATCACAAAAAAGAAAAATCTTTTATTTTCAAAAATGAAAAATAAGTGATTTTGTTCATATAAATTGTTTATAAAAATAATAATTGTTGTTGAGAGGCAATCCCATTGTATAGTTCTTGGTCGTCATTAGTTATAAATGTTAAATCATTTAATGATGAAATCAGTATAAAGTATAAATAATGCATTCAAACACCGAAAATGCAACAGATACCAGTTTCATCCATTAATTTATTTATAACAATTGAAGAAAAAATATATTTTTGTCCTATAATGGAGATATACATTTACCGAGGGTATATTTACTATTTATATGTAGGGGAAACCTCTCTACAGGGGGTGGCTTCGTACAGTTTATATTTGTAAATAACAGCGAAATTCCTATAGTAAATTTAATTTACAAAGTTCGCATGATTTATTTTGATGAAAATGCACCTTGAGACGGAATTTCGTATTTTAATTAATTATAATTACAAAAACAAAAATTTTGCTTTTGACATGATCAAGTAACATTGTCCTGGACATTCGTAATTTTTTTAACGTAAATATAATTTTCTCAGAGAATTAAAAGCGTTTGAAATTTTTAAAAAATGTATGAAATTATTTTTAATTTAAAATACTTGAAGTAAAATTTTTTAAAAGGAAAATATTTCGAATGCAATGAAAAAGAATTGAACTTGTGTCATTTCTGAATAAATGCGCTTAAAATTGGATAATTTTAAATTGAGAAAATTTATTAAGAAAAGTGTTCAAAATTCAAAACCTTCAAACTAAAATTTTTAAATTTAGATGATTTTATTAGGAAGGAGTTGAAATTGAAAACTAAATTGAATATTTCAAAGTAAAAAAAAAAACGTTCAAAATAAAAAGTAATTGAAAATGGGAAATATTAATAAATGTATAGTCTGAAAATGTACAGACTGAAAAAAAGTGTATTCGCGAAGTATTCTTATATTACAACTTTTTTAAACTCAAACCCTTAAAAATTTATATTACTTTAAGTAAATTTAATCGTTGAGAAATTAACGATTTTCAAATGGTTAAATATACTTGTAGAAATTCAACCAATTCAATTTTAGTCAGTTTCAAATTGAATAATTTTAGATTTAAATATTCTAAACAGGTTGGTTTTAATTTTAAACGCGCTGAACTTTCTCGTTTCTTAAATTCTTCGAAATCGTAGAGTATCAGAATGAAAAATTTTATAGTTGCACAGTTTTCAGTTCAAAGGATTTGTGATTAAACAATTTTGAATTCAAAACAATGGAAAATTAAGACAATAATCTCTCAAATTCAAGCCTTAAAACTAAGAATATTTTAGAACCAGGCATGGAATATTGAAGTTTTTTTTATTTGAAAAATGTTCCAAAAAGTTCGACATTTGAAACTTAGTTAAAAAAAAAAACATTTTTCTATTGAACAATTGAATAATTTCTACAATTTTTAATGGTATCAGTTTTATAATTCAGAATATCCATGGTAAACGCTACATTTTCCATTTTTCCATATCATAAGTTTAAATTTTGCAATTAAAATTGAAATGGATGAATTTCGAAAAATATAATTGAAAATTTAAAAATTGGTAATTTCTAAACGATTTATATTTACTTAAAGTAACTTAAGTAATTAAAATTTGCTATTAAAATTGAAATGGTTGAATTTCGTGAAGGATAATGACAATTTGAAAATTGTTAATGTCCAAGCGATTAAATTTACTCAAGGCAATATAAATCTTTAAGGGTTTAAGTACAAAAAAGTTTTAATCACAACACTTCGCGACTAATTTTTTGTTTATTTTTAGATGAATATCGGATTTGTTTGAGTTCCAAGTTTCTAGAGTAGATATTTTTTCATTTTTTAATATTTCCCATTAAAAATTACTTTTTACTTCGAAAGCTTTTTTTAGAGTAATTCAATTTTGAAGTTTTAGAATTGAAACTTTTTCAATTTTGAACGGTGAAAAAAAGGTGAATTTATTTTTTGATTTCAGAGAAATTTGTCTAATCTTCTTCTTTATTCATAAATTTAGATTTCTAGAATTTTAGAAGCTGCTACTTTGAAATACACAATTTTGTTTTCAATTTCAAATTGTCAAATTTTAATCGTTTCGAATTTAAATTTATTAAAATTCAAAAGTTTTCACTTCTAAATTATTTAATTTTGAATACTTTTGATTAGAAATAATACCATTTTCATTCCTGTGAATTTTAAATGCTCTATTTTGGAATATTGTAATCGGAAAATATTCCATTTCTAACGTTTTGAAATTGTCCTCTTTTAAAATTTTAATCTGAACTCATTCAATTTCGAGATTCTTTTGAATTAAAAAAAATTGTTCAATTCTGAACGCTTTAAATTATAAATTAAACAATTTAAACTTCTTTCTAAAGAAATTGTCCACATTTAAAGTTTTTAGTTTCAAGGTTTTGAATTTTGAAAACTTATGTTTAAAAATGTTTTCAATTTAAAATTATCCAATTTTAAACCTATTTAAAACAGTTTGAATTGGAACGTTTTCAATTCAAAATCATTTCATACATTTTTCTCCGCGTGTGAAAGCTGAGTGGCACTCGACAGCTGACTTCACAGTGACTTTAATCCGCTCTATAGTTATTAAACTCATTAAACTGTAAAACTTTCAACCTATGAATCATATATTGTATGTCAGATAATTGTTATCAACATATTGCTTAAGGCTTTCATTTTCCTAATGTAGATAGCAGCGTCTTTCCTACAGTGGATTTTCAGTGAAAAGTAATAGAGATCATTTACACTCATATTTTGGCACACATGCCTAATTGCAGAATCAGTTGATCACCATGTAAATTTATATTGGTTATATATTTTATATATATATATATATATATATATATATATATCATTTATATTGGTTTATATCGGTTGGCCACTGTAGGACGAACCTACCAACAGTGAACAAAATTTCAACCTCTAAAAATGATACTAAAAACTTTTTATTGGCCTTTGAGCTTTTGACTACATTTTTACTGAAATCTTAACGCATAGCTGAATATATCAGTTTTATTTATGTCATAAGAGCTCTTTAGTTAATGTCATACTTTGCTTTATTGCAATTTACAAATTTTTGCCATCCACTGTAGGGACGTTCCCCCTATTTTTGTGGAAATATCAATGAACACAATTTTTCAGCCAATAAAATTTGTTTAAAAAAAGTGGCATATGGTTAGACCGTGACACCCTTAAATTAAAAATTTCTTTTGAATTTGGAAGTAATTAAATTCATTAGATATTAGAATTTAAGATATTTCAGTTCGAAAGACTTGAAATAAAAAAAAATTAAAAGATAAATTAATTAAATTAAATTAATACAATAAATCCAATTTGTAATGGGATAAAAAAAATAAAGTTTTGTACATACTTAAAGATTAATGTGAAGTTAAACCTATACTTTATTATTTGTTTTGTATAAAGCAGGCATAGTACAGATAAATTCTACAACTTGTTTGTGGGTAAACAACTTTTCTCTCTCATCAGCTATCCTGTAATTCATTCGCTACAAATAGTTCAGAAATATGAATATAGATATGTAAAATAATATGCATATTTATCCTGTAACCTGGTTTACTTGATTTTTTTTGTTAAATTCACAGTATCATAGTTTAATACTGAACACCTAAACCGTCTATGAATAGATAATCATGTAGAAATTTCCTAGAAAAAGAGAATTTTCTAGAAATTACGCTTATACGAAAAAAACTTATACTTTATCGTACTGATAAATTTAAAGTGGTAGGGAATAATCTGATAAGCATTCGTCGTGGGGGATTCAGAAAATTGCAATCAAATCACTCAAGATTCTCTTGCGTGACCTTTATTTACTCAGGCCTTGTCATTACAAAACGCGCATGGGAATAAATATTCACTTTTAGTTTATAAGATAAGATGATACAGTTTAGAAACTAATAAATAACTATAATATTCTGCCTGAATTCTTTTATTTAAATTAATTTCCCTCCCAAAAATTACAAATATTTTCTATAAATTCTAATCTTTTTGTTTATTTGATAAGAGATCATAATTTTTCTTAAGAAGGAATTTTTCGAGCGCTCAAATCATCTCGCTACGCCATTGCCAGTTTATCGCATGATTTATGAGAGTGTTGCTTCAGTGAAAATGTAAGCCACTTACTCGCATTTAGCTCCAGTCAGTCAAGCTGAAAAGAGTTCCGATTGATCTGACTAGATGTGAGATATCGCTCAATTATTGTGTAATATCAATTTTAAAAACATGTTTTCTGAGAGACGTAGTGTTAATGTGCGAAAGGAATCTTAGTGCATCATGAAAAACTTTATTGAATTACATTCTCCGAGAAATACGTGACTTAATTAGCGTCGTTCATTGAACTGTGAGTAGAAAGAGTGTATAGATTCAATGAATGAATACCGCTTCCAAATAACTCAGCTAATAATTGATTGATTACTCGACTTTATTCTTTCCTACAACTTAAATCCTTTATCGAGTATTGTTAAATTAAAATTTGAAAAATTTTCTTTCCAGTGACCAGATTTCACACTTCTCGGGACCATTCAATTTAAATTTATTAACATGGAAAACTCCTTAAAAAGAAATCAAATTAAAATAGAGCAAAATGGAAATTTCAATGGAGATGATGAAAATAGGATGAACTCCTCCGATTTGGACGAAGCAATTTTTCCAAAAATGAGCAGCACTCTCGTGTTTTATGTGAATGGAGTCGAAGTGAGAGAATCTTCAGTGGAACCAGAATGGACTCTGCTATACTATCTACGCAACAAACTTGCATTATGTGGTACAAAATTGGGATGTGCGGAAGGTGGTTGTGGGGCTTGTACTGTTATGATTTCAAGATTCGATCATTCAAAAGGTAAACCAATTCACTATGCAGCAAATGCTTGTTTAACCCCAGTTTGTGGTGTTCACGGATTGGCAGTTACAACCATCGAGGGAATTGGAAGTACAAAAACAAAACTTCACCCAGTTCAGGAGCGAATTGCAAAAGCTCATGGGTCCCAGTGTGGATTTTGTACCCCAGGAATCGTCATGTCCATGTATTCTTTATTAAGGACAATGCCAAAACCACGAATGGAGAATTTAGAGATTGCATTCCAGGGCAATTTATGCAGATGCACTGGTTACCGACCTATTATCGAGGGATACAAAACTTTCACCGAGGAGTGGGAGCAAATGCAACGTGATCCACAACAAAATGGGAACTGTAATCAGGAAAAAATTTGTGCCATGGGCGATAATTGTTGCAAGAAAGCTTTCACGTCAGAGCCGAACGAGCTCTTTGATTCGAAAAGTTTCCGTCCTTATGATGAAACACAGGAACCCATTTTTCCACCAAAGTTGCAAATTTCCCCGAAACTCGACGAGGAGTATTTGATCCTCAAAGGAAAAAACATCACTTGGTACAGGCCGAATAATCTGAAAGAAATACTGACTCTGAAAAAAACATTCCCTAATGCAAAAATCATTGTTGGTAATACGGAAGTAGGAGTCGAAATGAAGTTTAGAAATATCTTATATCCAGTGCTGATTCAACCAACGAGGGTGAAAGAAATGTGTGAAGTGATAGAGACTGAAGATTATATGCAAATAGGAGCGAGTGTTACTTTAGTGGAAATGGAGGAGAAATTGAAAGAACAAATAAAAACGAAACCCGAATTCCGAACGAGAATATTTTCTTCGATTGTGGGCATGTTGCATTGGTTCGCCGGGAAACAGATTCGAAATGTTGCAGCAGTGGGAGGAAATATAATGACAGGAAGTCCTATATCAGATTTGAATCCAGTTTTTATGGCAACGGGAATTAAATTGAATCTGTGCAGCTTGAACTCTGGATACAGAACCGTCCCAATGGACCACACCTTTTTTGTTGGCTATCGTCGAAATATAGTTGCTCCTGACGAAGTCCTAGTGTCCATTAGCATTCCCTTTTCTTTAAAAAATCAGTACATCATAGCATACAAACAAGCGAAAAGACGTGACGATGACATTGCCATAGTCAACATGGCCTTGAACGTCATTCTTGAACCCAACCTTTGTGTAAAAGAAGCTCACATTGCATACGGAGGAGTTTCCCCAACCACAGTTCTAGCAAGAAAAACTTGTCAAGCCATGGTTGGGAAAAAGTGGAATACCAAAATTTTGGAGATGGTGTACGACAATCTCGTAGAGGAATTTCCCTTATCTGGAGATGCTCCAGGTGGCATGATTCTCTATCGACGTTCTCTTACTCTGAGTTTGTTTTTCAAAGGATTTATCCACGTGATGAAACAGTTAGAAAAAGATCCAGAGTTTGCAGATGCAGATCTACAAATTCCAGAAGCATGGGATTCGATACCAGAATGTTTTCACTACAAGATGCCTTGCAGTTCCCAGTACTACCAACTGGCTCCGAAAGATCAAAAATCAACGGATTTAATCGGTAGACCTATAATTCATCAGAGCGCCTTCAAGCAAGCAACCGGAGAAGCTCTGTATTGCGATGACATTCCCAAAATCAAGGATGAACTCTACCTCGCATTCGTCATTTCGACCCAAGCCCACGCCAACATTTTAAAAGTTGATACTTCCAAGGCTTTAGAAATGGAAGGTGTGGTGGCTTTCTTCGATTATAAAGATGCTCCTAACAATATCACAGGGCCCGTATTCCATGACGAGGAGGTATTTATTTCCAAAAAGGTGACAAGTCAAGGACAAGTAATTGGAACTGTTGTGGCAGTTGATCAACTCATTGCTCAGAGAGCTGCGAAGGCGGTTAAAGTGGATTACGAACCTCTACCTCCTATCATCAGCATAGAGGATGCAATCATTAATAAATCTTTCTTCCCCAGTTTTCCAGTCTCTATATGCAGAGGAGATCCAGATAAGGCTTTCCAAGAAGTCGATTACACTCTGACTGGTGAAGCAAGAATGGGAGGGCAGGAACATTTCTACTTGGAAACAATGGCCTTCATAGCCGTTCCAAGGGAAGGGGACGAGATGGAGATAACTGGTTCAACTCAACATCCCTCTGAAATTCAAACTGCAGTGGCTGAACTCCTCGAGGTACCCATGAACAATATTGTCGTCCGGACGAAACGACTGGGTGGTGGATTTGGAGGAAAAGAATCAAGAGCAGCTGTGGTTGCAGGTCCTGTGGCTTTAGCAGCACACAAGTTGCGGAAACCGGTTCGATCAATGCTGGATAGGGATGAAGACATGATGATGAGTGGGACTCGTCACCCTTTTCTGAAGAAGTACAAGATAGGGTTCAATAAAGAAGGTAAGATTCAAGTTCTTGAGATAGAAATCTACGCAAATGGAGGATATTCCATGGACCTTTCTCGAGGAGTCGTGGATAGGGCAATGTTTCATTGCGAGAATGCGTATTTCATCCCAAATACGAGAATCACTGGATATGTCTGCAAGACAAATTTACCCAGCAACACAGCTTTCAGAGGATTTGGTGGACCCCAAGGAATGTTCGCAGCTGAGAATTATATTCGGGAAATTGCTGAATTTCTCGGCCAAGATCCGGTGAAAATAGCGGAAATGAATTTATACAGGGAAGGAGACATAACTCCTTACAATCAGCTTATCTCTTATTGCACCCTGGATCGATGTTGGAAGGAATGCCTTTACTCCTCTAATTTCGAAAAACGACAAGCTGAAGTTCGTCTTTACAATAAAGAACACAGATTCAAAAAAAGGGGAATAGCGATTCTACCCACAAAGTTTGGAATCGCTTTTACTGTTTTATTTCTAAATCAGGCTGGTGCTCTCGTGCATGTTTATAAAGACGGATCTGTTTTGATTTCGCATGGAGGTGTTGAAATGGGTCAAGGATTGCATACGAAAATGATTCAAGTAGCTAGCAGAGTTTTTAAGGGCTATCCGAAGAAAATTCACATTTCCGAAACGGCGACGGATAAAGTGCCGAACACGTCACCCTCTGCGGCCAGTTTCAGTTCTGATTTAAATGGAATGGCTGTCTTGAAGGCCTGCACGAAAATCATGAAACGCTTGGAACCAATAATCGAAAAAAACCCGGGAGGAACTTGGGAGGATTGGATAAGGACTGCTTATTTGGAAAGGGTCGGTCTATCGGCTACAGGGTTTCACAAGACGCCAGATATTGGATATTGTTTTGAAACAAATTCAGGTGTTGCTTTTGATTATTTCACGTATGGAGTCGCTTGTTCGGAGGTAGAAATTGATTGTCTAACTGGTGATCATCAGGTTTTGAGAACAGACATTGTGATGGATTTGGGAGAGAGTTTAAATCCTGCAATTGATATTGGCCAAGTGGAAGGAGCATTTATCCAAGGACTGGGATTATATACTTTAGAAGAACTGATCTATTCACCAGCTGGAACGCTCATGAGTCGAGGTCCTGGAGCCTACAAGATTCCTGGATTTGCAGACATTCCACAGGAATTTAATGTTTCCCTGTTGAAGGGAGCTCCTAATCCAAGGGCTGTTTATTCTTCGAAGGCTGTAGGTGAGCCACCGCTTTTCCTGGCATGCTCTGTTTTCTTCGCTATTAAGGAAGCAATAAAAGCTGCTCGAGAGGAAATGAATATCAGAGGCAGCTTTAGACTCGATGCTCCTGCAACGGCTGCAAGAATTCGGATGGCTTGCGTAGACGAATTGACTTTGAAGATCGGAGAAGGTGATGGTAAAAAAGCTTGGAATTTAGTTCCTTAAATGTTTGTCTAGGTAAATTCAAAAGTAGAGAACAGATTTTGTAACCTGAGGAATAGATAATCGTACCGTTATCGATATCAGTAATTGTTATTGACAATTATCACTGAAAGGTTATGAAACAGATAATCAAAGCGATTTGTAATAACGTATAGACGTAAATGATTGATCGCTTTGGATTATATTTTGTGCTTGAAAATCGTCCTTCTTCCAGATAATTTATTTACAGTGTATTTTTGATATTTTTAGAAGCTTAATTTCTTTTATCAACTCTTTTTTAGGTAACAAAGTTTAAAATAATGAAGATTTAGCATGCATTAAATGAGATATAAATTAAAAAAGGTTTTATTTTAGTTGCAAAATGTCTCATGTAAAATCCTTAGCCAATTAATATTAAATTCGGAATAGCTGTATAAAGAAAATAATTCCCGAATCTCTGTATTTTCTTATTATCAGAAACGACACTTCAGACAGTTCTGTATTAACTTGAAAAAAAAACATCGCAATGAAACAAAATATTTATCAAACTTTTGGAGTTGAATTATTCAAGTATTAAGAATTTATCGGAACCTTCATGCTAAATCTCCTATCTGGGGTTAACAGTGTAAATTTTCCAATCACGTTTTTGAATTGGCATTGAAGAGCCTAGCAGATGATAATATTAATAAAAACATTAAAAAGTCAATTTTCTTGACTTCTGAAAATTATAGTAAAGATAAAATACTTAAGTAGGATTAATGTATAAAAAAAGCCATAAAGAAATGAATGTATCGCTGTGCAACTTATTTGTCAGAATTATTTGCATTTTCAGGGAAAAATTTATTGATAGAATTAGTACTAAGTCCAAGACTTGTAAATTTATTAGAAAAATGTATACTTATTTTTAAAAATGACAAATCAAATATTAGAATCAGGATAGAATGAATACGCATGTGAAACTGATCAATGTAATAAATGTTAAATTTGTTTTATAAATTTATGCCTAATATTTATTTAAAATTCTCTCCGACTCCCCACAGCATTTTGGATACTATTCTTTAAAATATTTTTATTTATATTCAACCCGTAAAATAAAATAAATAAGCTTTTCTTTCAAAATATTTGAGAATTCAAATTTGTATAATGTATATAATGAAAAGGAATATTTTTGCAATGGTATCAATAACAATAATAAGGAATTAATATAAACTTTGAGCCTGCAAATACCAGTAGACATTGATCACAGTACCTATTGGAGTTAAAAAAAGGTACATTTTTTTCGACAATAGGTGACGAATAGGTGACCGAAAAAAAGTTTTATGAGTAAAATAAACGTGCAAGAAGTTGCCTTCTACACATGTTAAGTCAATAGGAAATTTCATAGTTTTTGAGACACGGGTTAATAAATCGACATCTCTCAAAATCATTTTCCGGGTTTTCAATTAAATGTTCCCTGTCATTCAAATTTTGAAAGTTCTGTACTGCAACCCTTCAAGTATTCAATTGTTGGTTGTCAATTTATCTTGTTTAGTTGAATTTTTTTCTGAAAATTCAATTATTCCAGTTAAAGATTTATCATTTTAGTTGAAAATTCATCTCTTTGGTTCATAATTTATCTTTCTTAATTGAAAAATCATGTATTTTGTTGAAAAGTCCATAAATTTGAAGAATAACTCAAACAAATTTGTATTTTATCTTCTTATACTTAAACTTCAGTGCACATTTAGGTAAAATTAATGTGGGTGCTATATTACATACATTTAAATCGATTCAAATTCCTTATTTTTTAAGTAAAAATATTGCATTTTCAAATAGATGAATTTTTAACCAAATAGTTAAAAAATTCATTTTCCACACAAAAAAAATGTCAACCATAGTGATAAATTTTCAACTAAGATCATGAATTCTCAATTGGAATAGATGAATTTTGAACGAAAAGTATAAATTTTTAACAAAAAAGATTAACTTTCAACCACGTTTTTCAATCACATTTTCAACCGAAAAGATGAGTTTTCAACTAAAATAATGAATATTTAACTAAAATACTTAAATTCTCAACCAAAAAGATAATTTTTTTAACAAGACGATTCATTTTCAAGCAAGAAGATCAATTTCCTACCAAAAATACGATTTTTCAACAAAATACATGAATTTTTAACGAAATAGTTGAATTTTCAACTAAAAAAGACAAATTTCCAACTGGAATAGTTGAGTTTTAAACCAATAAGATTAATTTCTACTTAAAAATACGAATTTTCAACTAAAAAGGGTGAATTCTAAAAAAAAATGTCAACAAAAAGAAAACTAGTTTTTGACAAAATAGTTACATTTTCAAATAAACTGATGAATTTTCAACTAAACTGATAAATTTTCAACTGGAATAGCTGATTTCCAAGCCAAAAAGATGAATTTTTAACTAAAATGATGAATCTTTAAATACAACAATTGAATCTTCAAACAAAAAGATGAATTTCTACCAAAAAAGACGAATTTTCAAAAAAATGAAAAATGTTCAACCAAAAATTAAATAGTGCAATTTTTAGTTAAAAAACTTAATGTTCAACCAAAGACATGATTCTTCAATTATGGACTATTCTGCTTGCATAGTTGAATTTTTAGATGAGAAAATTAATTTGAAACCAAAAAAATAAACGAATTTTCAACAAAATTGTTAAATACAGTACTATAACGATACTTTTACAATAAAAAATTAATTGTTATTCAACTTTATATTGCACTTTTTTTTTAATTAGGCAGATTCTCGAAAAAATTCCCTGACATTTCCAGGTATGTATATAAAAATTTGACTATTCCAGGTTTTCCAGGTAGGGTAGACAGCCTGATAAATTCACAGTGAATTTATCAGGCTACCATTCACAGTCATTTTCTGGCTTTCTGATGTTCTCTAAGCCTCTAAGGCATTGCAAATTGGAATTTTTAAGAAAACTTTAGTTTTTCAACTGAAAGAAAGGTGACGAATTTCCAAAATAGGTGAAATAGGTGATAAATTTAAAAATAGATGACCAAATTCTTTACGCACTTGAATTTAAAAAAAAAGGTCGCGCATAAGGCGAATATTTTCCGCGTGCCTTGTAGACACTTCAAAAAAAATGCCCGGTCAGTTGCCGGTATCACGATTAAGTGGTCACTCAGAGTAATATAATTATGACACTGAATATAGATGAATGTTACATGATAACGGTAAAATATGGATTTGAAAAAGCAGAGAAAAAATGAATGAAAGAAGAGAGAACGAAAGCTAACTTGGCAACATAACCTATAATTTTTGCACTTGCCTATATGCTTAAACCCCTTACACAAAGAAAAGTATACACATTACACGTCTCATATTCTCATCACGTATGCAAAGGACATAACACCTAATACCACCTACTCAATTCCAAATAAAGGAGTATAGGTACAGCATCAAAAGGTGGAAAGTATTGTGTCAAAAGTAGCGACTTACCTATAACGAGGAGATTTTTATTTGATGGTAACTTGTTGTTCCCACTATTTTGTACTTCTGCTAAAATAGAGGACCTGCAAATAATAAGTGCGAAAATCATAAATCAAGGCATCGTGACACCTTTTTTCAGTGATTGTGTGACACATAAGATCATAGTACAACGTCCAACAAGCTGCGAGAAACAAGATAACTCAAATACACGAGTGAAGAATAGTTTAAAATAATTTTCAAACGTTACCATAAATTGTCTTTATTTTCTGTGTCTTCTTTCTTTTTTAAGTGAGACCCATTTCTTTGCAACATTGTGTCAATGACCATCGCTGCCATTGTACATTTGACAGACAGAGAAGAGAGAAGTGCGCCACTATCGAATCGGCGTTGAGTCGATGAATCGAGAAAATCGATAAGGTGTGGTTCGCAAACTTCAGTTGGTTCGATAATTTCAAAGTGTATTTATTGTATAATATGTATTACCGATTTCAAAATTGAATAATGAAATTGTACCGATCATTTATTATTCATTTTTAATAGTTAAATTGTTGCAATTCTATAACAAACGAGTTACAATCATGAAAATAACTTCTTTCCAGTTCAGGAACGTGCATAGGTTAAGTAGTTCCCCAAACTTGAGTGTCAAAGATATCTACAAATATGTGTTTAAAACAGCATAATTATGGCAGTTTTACTTAATTTGAGTTTTATTCCATTAGCTACAGTTAGGACAACAATTTTATGATTAATTATGGATTATTGGATAATATATAAATAAGGTTAATGTCATGATATTTAGTTACATCACTGGTTGAGCACTGTCCGGTTTGACTGACTGTTGACAGTCGACCGTTGTCATCATAACAAATATGGTGGGCGTTTTAAATGATTCTGACAGTGATGATGAATTGCCCCCCGGCTGGGAAGAACGAGCCACAATTGATGGAAATGTTTATTATGTAAAGTAAGTTTCTGATTTAAGTTTTATTCCATCATTTTTGTTCACTTACATTTTATGAGGAAGCATTGAAATTATAAGTTTTTCTTCAAATTGAGGTTATGTTCACCGTGTATTTTATACATTTTATAGTAAAGGTAGCCAAGTTTTTTTAAAACTATAGTCATTTTTTCTCGAATAATAATAATAATAACAAGGTAACTATAAAATACGATTATATAATAAGCTAGAGGATTGAGTTTAATTGGGATTTGTATTTATGAACATTTTCCGTTATTGCAGTCCTTAAATTTTTGAAATGACTGAATTCTTTCACTAAAGATGTTTCAGAATCGATTTAATTTTTGTATTGAATCTTGTATTTATTGAAATAGTTTTATTCTTTCAGTCACTTTACAAAAGGAACTCAGTGGACTCATCCACGAACCGGTCGCAAAAAGCTAGTGGAAGGAGGTAATTTTTATATAAAAGTGCTTAACATTTTTATAACTATTGTTAAGTTCTCATATACAATCAGGGTTGCTACAAGACCTGGAAGTTATGAAATCTTTTTAGTCGCGCTCGATTCAAAGTATTAACAATTATTTTAGTACTTTCCAGCGAATTTTTAATTTCTGAGTTAATAAGGATTGATTTTGTTTATTAATAAAAAATAATATGATCATAATAATTCCAGACTTTTTAGATATTTTATAGTGATATTAATGAGAATTGTTTAGATTCAATAATTGTCTGCCCTACCTGAAAAATCTGGAATCGTCAGTGGAATTTTTGTACCTACCTGAAAAAACCTGGAAATGTTACGGTTTTTTTTTAAACCGGGAATTTTTCGAGTGTGCCTATTCTTTTTTTTTAATTTCAATATTAAATTGAATAAAAATGATTCTTCATAATCTTCATTTGTAAAAGTAGCTTCATATTTCTATATTGAACTATTTTTTTTTAAAACTCGTATTCTTTTGTTTTAAATTAATTTTTGTAAGTAAAAATTTAATTATGCCGATTACATATTCCATCCTTTTACTTAAAAATTCATCTCTTTGGATGAACATTATTTTTTTAAATAAAAATTTGAGTATTTCACTTTTGGTTAGAAAATTATCTTTTTTAGTGGAAAATTCATATTTTTAATATAAAAATCATATTTTTTGATAGAAGTAATTCTTGTTTGGTTTCAAATTTAACTATTGCAGTTAAAGATTCGTCTGTTTTTTCTTCTAGAAAATTCATTACTCTGAGCAATAATATTTTTAACTAGAAGTTTAACTATTCAATTGTTGTTTGACAATTTATGTTTTTTCGTTGAAATTTTTTTTGCTGAAAATTCAGCTATTCCAGTTAAAGTTTCATCACTGTAGTTGAAAATTCTTCTTTTTGGTTCACAATAAAACTATTTGGTTGATAAATTAATTATTTTTTAAAATGAAAATTCAACTATTTCATTTTTTGGTTTAAAACTTATCTTCTCTTCTTAAAAATTCAACTATTCAGTTGAAAATTGATCTTTTTTAGTTGAAAATTCTACTATTTGGTTGAGAATTCATGCATGCAATATTTTTACTTAAAAAGTTAGGAATTTGAAACGGTTTAAATTGATTTTAATATAGTATCCATAATTCCATATCAATTTTACCTTAATATGCACTGAATTTTAAGAATAAGAAGATAAAATGAAAATTGGTGTGAATTATTCAAATGCATGGACTTTAGCGACAAATTCAAGAAATCATAAATTATGTTTTATTATTATTTAAAAATATCTTGCAATATAATTAAAATCATTTAAAAACCATTAAAATTCCTCGAAATCCCTTAAAATCCCTTATAATAGGAGGAAATCTTTTGAAACCTCTTAAAATCCTTTGAAATCGCGTGAAATCACCGAAACCCCTCTAAATATCTTAAAATCCACTTAAATTCCTTAAAAACATTTCAGCTCTTTGGAAATCTTTTAAAATCTCTTTAAAACACTTTAAGTGTTCGAAATTCTATTACAATACCGTTATATCCTACAAAAATCTTAAAGATACTTCGGTATCCCATTAAATCCTTTAAAATCCTTTAAAATCCTGCGTCTTATTTTGAAATATTTCGAAATTTCTTAAAAATCAGTGAAATCTGGAAATCTGATTCAACCCCTTCATGTTCTTTGAAATCTTGTAAAATCCCTTGCAAAATTTAAATTCTCGGAAATTGTGCTTGTTAATTTCTTCTAACTTTTGAAATCCCTTAAAATCCTTCATAATATTCGAAAATCCTATGAAATTCTGTTAAATCTTTTGAAATCTTACGAAATCCTCTAACATTCGTGAATATACTCTGAAGTAGTTTAAATCCTTTGATTTGAAATCCGTTAAAACTCCTTAAAATCCTTTAAACTCTTTGCAAATCTATTGAAATCTTGTGAAACCTCTTTGAATTCCCTTTACATCTTCGAAGTCTCATTGAAATACCCCGATATCCTTCAAAAATCGATAAAATACTTTGGTATCCCTTTAAAATCCTTTCAAATCACGTGACTTATTTTTAAATATTCAAGAATCCAGTAAAATTTCTGGAAATCTGATTGAACCTCTTAAAGTCCCTTAAAATCTTGTAAAATCTCTTGAAAAATCGAGATTCTCTGAAATTGTACTAAGTAATTTCTTCAAACTCTTGGAATTTTTTTAAATCATTTGAAATGTTACCCTGAAACTTTTGTAATCCCTTGAAATCTTTAGGAATTCCTTGAGATCTCATAAAAATTTTGTAATTTCATAATATCTGTTGAAATACTTTCAAGTCACCGGAAAATCTTTTGAAATCCCTAGAATTTTTCAAAAGTAGATTGAAAACCCTGAAAAAGTCATGGAATTTTGAAACCAGACTTCTGTAACAACCCTGTAAATATTATTTTTTCTCTTCTTTCTGATATAGAATTGCCCACCGGTTGGGAGAAATGTGTTTCGGATGACGGTAAAGTATTGTTCGTCGATCATGCTCATCGTACGACAACTTACACTGATCCTAGATTAGCTTTTGCAACAGAATATAGAGAAATGTCTCAGCCTGTTAGACAAAGATTTGATGGGAGCAGTACCGCCCTTGCAGTACTTCATGGTCGAGATTTGAGGGGAAAAGTAGCATTGGTTACAGGAGCCAATACCGGAATAGGTAATATATACATATAATGTCACCTCTAGGCAATGGCCAACTTCATATTTTTTTTTATTTCACCCTATTCTTGTTTTCAGGATTTGAAACAGCCAGATCTTTGGCTCTACATGGATGCAGAGTAGTTCTGGCTTGCAGAGATATGGAAAAAGCACAAGAAGCTGCTAGAAAAATTGAAGCAGAGAGAGAAAATGTATATTGCGATGTTTTACATTTGGATTTATGTTCTTTGCGGCAGGTTCAAATTGCTGCTGAATCATTCAAGCAAAAATACAAGTATTACTCGAAATATCAAGAAAATAGTCTGGTAACAATATTTGTGAGATAGTAATTAATATTTTGTACTTTCTAGAAATCTTCACATCCTTATATTAAACGCTGGAGTCTTTCATCATCCTTATTCTGTGACAGAAGACGGTTACGAAGTGACATTCCAAGTAAATCATTTGGCTCAATTCTACTTTACTTTGTTGCTAGAGGATCCAATACACCACTGCAATAATGCGAGAGTTGTTATTGTTTCAAGTGAATCACATAGGTACTTTTTCTTCTACCATGGAAAATAGGTTCTAAATAGTTTTACGGGAATACTACAGGTCAGGGAATGTCAAGAAAAACCTGAAACAGTTAGGCAATTTTCGATAAACTGAATTTAAAGTTAATGAAATTCTGTATGACTGTTGTCCAGACTTTTTCCTCTTTTTGCTTCCTCATAGAGGAAGCTTTGTAATGGTAACATTTTCCCAAATTTTTTAATTCATTTAATTAAACCCTCCCTAATTTAAAAATGTCTAATACAATGTTCTAAGCAATTGTCCGGATGTGTGTGTGGATGTCACGCTTTTTTGTGAACACGATAACTAGAAAACGGTTGCAGATAATTCGATGAAATTTGGAGGGCTTATTTTCCTCACTAATATCTTGAAACTGACCAAAGGATTTTTTAAAATATTTAATGAATTTTTTTTTGCACTCAATAATATTTTAAAAATCGGTTTTTTACAGTCAAACTTTTTTCATTCGCATAATTCAAAGTTGATGCAAGAATATGAAAGATTCCTCGGTTCGAGACGAACTGATTGACCTATAATATCAATACATTTTAATCAAGCGTAGGGAAGTTATGGTAATTCATATATTTTGAAAATCGGTTTTTTATAGTAAAACTGTTTTCATTAACATAATTTAGAGTTGATGGAAGGACAGAAAAGATGTGTTGATTCGAGACAAATCGATTGACCTATAATGTTAATACATTTTATTGAAGAGTAAGTAAACTATGGTAATGCATAATATTTGAAAATACGGTTTTTCATTGTAAAACTTTTTTCTTCAACATAATTCAAAGTTGATGCAAAAATATTAAAGATTCGAGACGAATCGCTTGACCTATAATATCAATACGTTTTATTAAAGAGTAGGGAAGTTATGGTAATTTATATATTTTGAAAATCGGTTTTTTATAGTAAAACTTTTTTCATTAACATAATTTAGAATTTATGGAAGAACAGAAAAGATGTGTTGATTCAAGACAAGTCCATTGACCTATAATATTAATACATTTTATTGAAGAGTAAGTGAACTATGGTAATGCATAATATTTGAAAATACGGTTTTTTGTAGTAAAACTTTTTTCACTAACATAATTCAAAATTTATGCAAGAACGGAAAAGATTTCTTTATTCGAGGAAAATAGATTAATATAATAATAATAATAATATACTTTATTAAAGATTATGGAAGTTATGCTCATTTATAATATCTGAATCATCAAATTTAAACAGAAAAACTTTTTTCATCGACATAATTCAAAGTCGAAGCATGAATGGAAAAGACTTTTTGATCATAAATTTTCAAATAGAGTGATTCTGACCATTTTTGTTAAGAAATCATAAAGCTGGGAAAGAGATAGGACGCGACAGAACGTTTCCTTTCCCTTTTCCAGCTCAAAAAATTACCATTTCGAATACAATATTTGATTTGTCTGATTTGTCTTTGTACTTAAAACATTTTTTGTATTATTTTGTAATTCTGTATTTTTTGTATTATTTTGTAATTTTGTATTTTTTGTAAATTTCTATTTTTAAATTGAGCAAAATGAAGACTTTGGTTTTTCTATTATTGAAAAAAAAAACTAATGCTTCCTCTATGATGAAGCAAATACATTTGCTAACGGGAAGCTAAGTGCTCGTCAAATGAGCACCATATAATTATAATTACAAACAAAGTGGAAACACTCCAGAACGAATTCACAGCTAGTTTATAAATAATTCCCTTTTTTCCTCCATTTTTAATAAAATTCTCCTTTTCTCGTCTATTCACTTAAATGCAAACCGAATTACGTAATAGAAGCCAATGAGAAAATGAAACATTTTTTGGTTGAAAGTTTATTCTTTTTCATTACAAGGTCTACTATTATATTTTCGGTTCAGAATTCACCCTTTTTAGTTAAAAATTCTATTATTTGGCTGAAAATTTAATTAATTTGTTGAAAAGTCATATTTTCAGATCGAAAATTCAACTGTTTGGTTGAAAGTTGAACTAATTTGTTAAAAAATCATTATATCAGATGAAGATTTAACTATTTTCTTCCAAATTTGTTTTTTTGGGTTAAAAATTAATTTTTTGAATTGAAAATTTGACTATTCCATTTTTTGTTGAAAATTGATCAATTTCAGTTGAAAATTCGACTATTAAATTTTTCATTGGGAATTCATCTTTTGTCGTTGATCAAAAATTAGTTCTATTGGTTACAAATTTAACTATTTTGTTGGAAATACTTTTTTTTTTGTTGAAAATTCTACTATTCCAATTTTTCTTGAAAATAGATCGTTTGTAGTAGCAAAATCAACAATTTGGTTGAATTTTTGTTCTTTTTTGACAGAAAAATCTTTTCTTATTGAAAAATGAACTATTTCGTTCAAAATTCGACTTTCTTAGATAAATGTAACTGTTTTTGTTTCAAATTTATCTTTTTTTATTTGAAAATTCAACTATTTGGTTGAAAACACGACTTTGTATGTTGAAAATTCCACTGTTTTGTTGAAAAGTCATTTTTTGTTCGAAAATTTAACTGTTTTATTGAAAATTCCTCTTTTTGAGAAGGAAATTCGTTCTCTTGGATTGAAAATTCAACGGGTTTCTAAATAAAATTGTCATTTCTTTTGTTAAAAATTGATCTTTTTTAGTTAAAAATTCGACTATTAAATTGTTCATCGAGAATTCATCTTTTTTGGTTGATTGAAAATTAATTTTATTGCTTCAAGATTTAACTATTTTGTTGAAAATTCCCTTTTGTTTAATTGAAAATTTAACTATTCCATTTTTTCTTGTAAATGGATCGTTTATAGTAGAAAAATCGACAATTTGGTTGAATTTTTGTTCTTTCTTGACAGAAAAACCTTTTCTGATAATTTAAACTCTTTTTTATGTCTAAATTTCACATATATTACATTGTTTGTTGAGAATTAATCTTTTTTGTTTGAAAATTAATTTCTTTATTTGAAAATTTAGCTATTCCATTTCTGAATGAAAATTTCTCTTTTTTATTTGAAAATTCAACTATTTAGTTGAAAATACGACATCGCAGGTTGAAAATGAACTATTTTGTTAAAAAGTCATTTTTTTGGTCTAAAATCTGTTTTGTTGAGCATTCTTCTTTTTGGGAAAAAATTTCGTACTTTTGGATTGAAAATTTAACTGTTCTAAATAGAATCGTCATTTTGCTTGAAAATTTAACTATTCGATTGAAAATGCAACTGTTTTTGCTTAAAGTTTTTTTTTTCCTGAAAATTCGGCCATTTGCTTGAAAAGTTATCTTTGCAGGCTGAAAATTAGACTACATATTCGATTAAAAACTTCAACTATTTTGTTACAAATTTGATTATTTTTTAATTTCAATTTTTTGGTTGAAAAATTCAACTGTTTTGTTGAAAATTCGCCTTTTTGGATAGAAAATTCATCCTTTTGGATTGGACATTCACCTTCTCTGCTCAAAAAGTTCTTTGCAAATTCATCTTTCTTGGTTGATAATTAAACTGTCTTCGAAAAATTCGTCTTTTTTGGCTTAAAGATTCAACTATTTGGTTGTAATAAATGCAAATCTTTGGTCTAAAGTTAATATTTTGTGGGTCGAAATTCCACATTTGGTTGACAAATCATCTTTTTTGGTTGAAAATTAACTTTTTTGTTGAAAATTCATGTTTGCTGTTGTCACTAAAAAGTTTTAAAATAAATTTAGAAACATTTTTTTTTAATTTAACATGATTAATCTCCTAGGTGTAAAGTTGTTTTTATACCTGAAAGAAAATATTTTAACAGTCAGGGAAAATGAAGAATTAGTCAAGGAAAGTCAGGGAATTTTGAAATTGTGATTTTGTAGCAACTGTTTCATAAATCTGTTATATGTTTCAGATTTTCGTCAATCCGAACACCTGATGATTTAGATCCTTTGAAATTGTCTCCACCAGCATATAAATACTGGAAGTGGTCTGCCTACAATAATTCAAAACTGTGTAATGTTTTATTCGCACAAGAATTGGCCAGGCGTTGGCGAACTATAAGTGTTTTCAGTTGCCATCCAGGGAATATGGTGTCTTCGAATCTAGCTCGACAATCTTGGTTCTTCCGATTATTGTACGCAATAGTGCGACCTTTTACTAAATCGCTGGTAATCCAATTTAACAGAAAGAATTCTTACAAGATTTTAAGGATTAGCTCTTCTGAGATTAATATTTTTATTTTATTTTAGCAACAAGCGGCAAGTACGTCTGTGTTTTGCGCAACAGCTCCTGAACTGGAGGGGGCAACAGGCATATATTTTAATAATTGTTACCGATGTGACGCTTCTCGCGAGTCTTTGGACCCTAAACTAGCAGAAAACCTGTGGAATATCAGCCAAGAACTGATAAGGAACGTTCTAAAAAACGATAAACTTTGGTATGAGATAGCGGAAAAGAGATAGCTAATTTATTCAAAACGAATATCGTGAAATAACTGTGACTTTTTACAATCACATTATACATAACTATACATAATCTTGTAAATTTGTAGCATTTTTTGCTGTGAATATGATTTATTCTATCAATCTGTTTTAGTTGTTGGCCTTCGTAAAAATAAATCAAAACTCCGTGAGGTTTATAACTGTCGTTCTTTATTTTTTTCGAGCTCTACATTATTCTAACTTGCATAAAATTCTTTAAGATACTCTGCTCTTGGTTTGAGAATGACTTTGTCTTTAATACTCACTACCCATCCTGGTTCTAAGCCATAAAATATTTGTCTCGGATCTTTCCGTTCGACAAGCATCTCGTAATCTGGATCATCTTCTATCTTTGGAAGCTCATAGCCGTACTTCTGAGACAAAACGAGACGCTCGTAGGAAATTTGTTCTGGATCTGCTAAATATCCTCGTGTGGACGCGCTCGAATAATACTGTAGGCAATCCATTGGTGGCAAAAGTCGACGAGGAATCGCTTCACCTAGGAAGAAAATTTTATTCATTTTCAGTCAATATTATACTAACCCAGTGGGCAAAAAAGTGAAGGATGTCCTAGAGACGTCTTCGGGACATCCCTTAGACGTATTTTTGAACATGTCTTTTGGACATCTTAGGGATGCTTTTAAAACGTCTAATGTCAGTACGAAAGATGTCCCGAAAACGTCCTATATCTTTAAGACGTCTTTAGGACATCTTTAGGACATTGGACGTCTTAGAGACGTTCATTGGACTGACATTGGACGTCCTAGGGACGTTCATTGGACTGACATTGGACGTCCTAGGGACGTTCTAGGGATGTTCATGTTTTTGTGCCCACTGAGAATCTTTTAAAATCATTTATTTTTATAAATGTTTAGGGGTTGATTACTCTTTAAATCTGGTATATGTACAAGCCTTAGTGAAATCTTTGTAAAATCATTGAAATCATTGTGAAACCTTTGACATCTCTGGAATTTTCATGAAATCTTTAGAAATGTTTGAAAATCTGTGTGAAATATTTTATAACTCTTCTGACAACTTTTTAAATCTTTCCGAAACGTGTTAAATCTTTTGAAATCTCTGAAATTCCCATGTAAAAATATATTTTAAATTACAATAAAGTACAACAATGTGAAAATTTTAATTTTCTGAAAAAAATGGTAATTATTTTTAAAATTTTATGAAAGTATCCGAATTATAACAATAACTTGTGGTTTCCAGCATAATTATTCGTTAATATTCTACAATTTTTCAATATTAAAAAAAACCATAGAAAATTAAAAAAATTATTCTACTAAAAACTATAAGTTTTTGCTAGAATTAAGCCATTTTTACTCAATTTTACAAGCAATTATTTCATTATTTGATAAAAAATTAAAATTTGCATATTATTGTATGTTATTGTATTTTATTGTGAAAATACATTTTCACCAGAAATCTTTCAACATTTTTGCGAAATTTTTTTAATTTTTCTGAAATCTTTTTAATGTTTCTGAAATATTCGTTAGATCTTTAAGAAATATTTAAAAATTTTGTGAAATATTTTGAATATTTCTGAATTCTTTGAAATCTTTACAAAATCATGTGACATTTTTTTGGAATATTTGAAATCTTTTTGAATTCCTTGAAATTTTTGTTAAATCTTTAAAATCTTTGAAATTTTGGGTGAAAAATTTTGAAATTTTCTGAATTCTTTTGTAATATTTGAAAACTTTCTGAATTCCTTGAAATCTTTGACATTTTTGTGATTTATTTTGAAATCTTTGCAACATCTTCGTGAAATATTTTGAAACCTTCTGAATTCTTTTGAAATCGTTATAACTTCTTTAAAATCTTTATGAAATCTCTTACATCTTTGAAATATTTGCGAATCTTTTTAAAATTTTCTACATTCTTTTGAAACCTTTGAACTCTTTGTGAAATCTTTTTGAAATATTTGAAATTTTTCTGAATTCCTTGAATTCTTTGTTAAATCTTTGAGAAATCTTCTGAATTCTTTTGGTATCCTTTGAAATTCTTCAAATCTTTTTGTAATCTTTGTGAATTCTTTGCGAAAACTTTGTAATGTTGGTGAAATCTTTTTAAACCTTTGAAGTCTTCCTGAAATATTGTTGAAATATTTGAAATTGTTCTGAATTCCTTGAAATCTTTGAAATTTTTCTGAAATATTTCAAATCTTTCTGAATTCTTTAAGATCATTCTAAAATCTTTGAAATTTTCGTGATATCTTTATAAACATTCTGAATTCTTTTGAAATACTTTGAAATATTTTGAAGTCTATGCAACATATTTGACATTTTTGTGAAAGATTTTTAAATTTTCTAAATTCTTTTGATATCCTTTGAAATCTTTTGATATTCTTCAAAATCTTTTGAAATCTTTCAAATTCTTGTGAAATCTTTTTGAAATAATTGAAAATTTACTGAATTCCTTGAAATTTTTTTGAATTACTTAAAAAGTTTGTGAAATCTTTGCGAAAGATTTGAAATTTTTCTGAATTCCTAGAAATCTTTGAAATATTTTTAAATCTTCTGAAATATTGAAATCTTTGAAATTTCTGTGAAATCTTTGAAATCTTTGTGAAATCTTCGAAATTTGTGTGAAATCTTCAGCATTTCTTGGAAATCTTCAAACCCTTTGTGAAATCTTTGAAGTCTTTATGAAATCTTAGAAATCTTACTGTAAAATCTATGAAGTCTGTTAAATTGTTCAAATCTTTCTAAAATCTTTGAAATCTTTGTGAAATCTTGAAATCTGCTACACGCTCAAGAGTCGAGTTGTTAAGGGCTCGATAAATTTATTAAATATAACGCACCTCTAGTGAAGAATTGTTCCACATTGATCATACATTGTAGACTATTGAGGTCGTAAAAAGCAGTTGTAATGGTCCCACCGTTTTTTTCAATGGCAGCAATCACTGGCTCACTGGCCCACTGCACTTCGATGTTCACTTTTGCGCTAAATACGTTCATTCCCTTGAATATATAAAATGTATTTAATATGTAATATAATGATGTTTCCAGAAGGCTATTTTAATTTGAACTCACCTCATCTGTAAGATGTATGCCTGCCTGTCTCATATCAGGTTCGAGTCTATAGAGTCCCGTATTCATGACGGCTGTGAGGTCAATGGGTTTGGTTGGATCTAATCTATTCGTATCAATCATCTTTTGCAGATTGAACAACGACATTGGCGGGTATTCTCTTCTCAAACTGCAAACGGACACAAATTAAATTATTTCAAGTATTCTTGCAAAAGAATATGTATTTAAAAACAAAGTTTAATCAATTAGATAATTATATAATAAAAATTAATTACTGATGGCCTTTATAATAGGGTTCCCTTCCAAATCTCATGTAGAATGGATTATTTCCAGTTTCGTATCCAGGTCGCATATAATTCTGTCGAGCTAGGGAACCTTTGTTTCCTGCACCATGTTTGTCTCCTCCGTGTTGTCCCCTTCCTCTTTTATTCTTGAATCCAAACAAAATTATTCAATTATTAGGGTACTGCAATAATTTTGATATAACTTGAAGTTCAAAATTGCGATTAAAGTTCGTGAATGATATGAGGATTTCTCTAATTCAGAGAATAAATAAAAATCTGTAATGCTGCATACTATAAACGCTCTAAAACATTTTTTCAATGATTTTGAAGCAATAAGATATATGGAAATAACATTTTATAACAAAATCCCAAAGTTTAAAGGCTGTTGTTATACCGATGCTAACGTGAACTGATCTCCCAAGCGAAGTGGAAGCGAAGTGTTCTGCGGTACATTTTGCGTAACTATTTTTTAAATCATTTATCGTATGAATAAATTCAGTTCATAGAATGAATATTTAAATTATCAAAATTAAATTCATGGTGATTTGAAGAAACTGCGATTGAAAAAATTTGGATTTAGAATTCAAACGTTCAACATTTTGCGCTATCAAATTTAAATTGTTCAAAATTGTACAATTAAAAATTAAAATCCCTTACAGCTAAATAAATGAGAATAGAAAAAGTTAAAATTGAAATAATGTTATGGTTAAAAACTTCAAAATGATTTGGTCTCCATTTAAATAATTCAAAATTTTATAAATTTGTAATTAGAATTTGAACGTTCAACAGTTTGTCATTTAAAATCTAATTTTTTCAAAATTATGCAATTATCAAGTAAAATTTTTTATTGTAATAATATTGTATAATAGAAAAGGTTAAAGCTGAAATAATGTCATGTTAACAAAATTCAAGACTATTTGGTTTCAATTCAAATAATTCTAAATTGTATAAAATATCATTAAGAATTCAAACGTTCAAAATTTTGCCGTTTCAAATTTAAATTATACAATTTTAACTCAAAATCCTGTATACCTGAATAATTCTAAAACATCAAAGGTTATAATTGGAATAATGTCAGGATAACAAAATTCAAAACTACATGTTTGGTTTTAACTTTTAATTTAAATAATTCAAAATTGTGTCAATTTTGATTAAGAATTTGATCGTTTAAAATTTTGTCGTTTCCAATTTTAATTGTACAAGATTTTACAATTTTTAATTTAAATCCTTTACACCTAAATAATTGTAAACAATGAAAGGTTAAAATTGGAATAATTTCATGATAACGAAATTCAAAATTACTTCGTTTTAATTGAAATAATTCAAAATTGTATAATTTAAAAAGGGAAGCCTCTTCATACAATTAGAGAATTTTAAATGAAATCAGTGTTAAAATTCAGGAACTAATAATTATTTTTACTTTTAAATAAAAAATAGTTGAATTCAACCAAAAAAGAAAAATTGTCATCAAAATAGTTGCATTTTCAACTAAACAGTTGCATTTTTAACAAACAAAAAAATGAAATTTCTACGAAAAGAGATTAATTTTCAATTAGAGTGTTACATTTTCATCCAAGAAAGATTTTTCAGTCACGAAAGAAAAACAATTGTTAAAATATCTACCCATATCAGCCTAACAGTTGACTTTACAAGCTAGAAATATGAATTCTCAATAAAAAAAAGAGTTCATTTTCAATGAAACAGTTTAACTTTCTATTGAAATAATTCAATTTTCATCCCAAGAAGGCAAATTTTCAACAAAACAGTTAAATTTTTAACCGAAAAAGATGATTTTTTAACAAGATATTTAAATTTTCAACAAAATAACTTAATTTTTACACCAAAAAAGTAAAATTTCAACCCAGAAGATTAATTTTCCACCAAAACAACGAATTTGCATAAAAAGACATGAATTTTCAATGAAGTAGTTGAATTTTCCACTAAAAAATATAATTTCAACCCGAAAATTAAAAAGTTTAATTTTCAACCAGAGAAATTAACGAATATTCAATGACATATTTAAATATTCAATTCAAGAGATGAATTTTTCACTGAAATTACGTATCTTCAACCAAAAAAATTAATTTTTAAGAAAGTAGTTCGACTTTCAACCAAGTAGCTGGATTTTTAACCAAAAAAGATGAATTCTCAACAAAAAATATAATAGTTGATATTTCAAGCAAAGAAGATGTTACTTTTAAATAAAATACAATTGAATTTAACAAAAAAAGATCAATCTTAAACGAAACAGTTGAATTTTCAACCAAAACAGATTAATTTTCAACCAAACAGTTGCATTTTTAACCAACCAAAAACGAAACTTTGTATTGAAAGAGATGAATTTTCAATAAAAAAGTTTTTTAATTTCCAACCAAGAAAGATTTTTGAATCAAGGAAGGAAAACAATTGTTGAATTCTCTACAAAACAGTTGACTTTTCATCCAAAAAGGACGATTTTGTAACAAAATTGATAAATTTTCAACAAATTAATGATTAAATTTTTAATAAAAAAGATTAATTTTTAACCAAGAAGATAAATTTTCTAACAAAAAAAGACGAATTTGCATCAAAACACATGAATTTTAAATGAAATAGTTGAACTTTCCAGTAAAAAGGATTAATTTTCAACCAAAAATTAAAAAATTTAATTTTCAATCATGAGAAATAAATGAATTTTCTACCAAAATAATTAAATTTTCAACCCAAAAATACGAATTTTCAGCCAAAAAGGATGATGATGTCAATAAAATTGATGAATTTTCAACAACATAATTAAATTGAATATTAATAAATAGGCTGTGTCTAGTCGTCCCGAAAAATTAGGGGGGTTGGACCAATATTATTTATGTGGCCAGTTACAGGGGTGCCTTCCCGCCCCCCGCCCGAAAATTCGGGACGACTAGCCAAGCTTATGAATAATATTTCACTGGTCATCCCGAATTTCGGGACGACGAGACACTGCGTGATAAATATAACATTATTATTATACACTAGAAACCCAGTTCCTCTGTTTTTTAAAGAATAAGCAGTGCAATCTTACTTATAGTTTTCTGAAAACTTCAAAACTAGAAAAACCCTTAAAAAATAAAAGCCTTTATTTACTAAAATCAAAACAAAATATAGTTTTGACAGCACTAGCACTGCCAACATTATAATTTATAAACTTTTTCACTTCGCGTAAGAGTTTTATGAAGCGGCTTCACCGTACCATAACATTCAATAACAAAATTTAAAAGTTTAAATCCCTGAAATCAAGGAATTTTTAACAAAAAAAATAGTTACGAAAACCCTCTTTATTTGACAAATTTTACATAAGTCATTATTATAAATACGTAAAATACAGTTTCTGTATAGTAATCAGATATTAGAATGATAAAATCATACCTTTTTTACTGCTCCAGGATGATTTTTAAGATTTCCTATGCAGACTCTCGGGAGGGCTCTGAGCATTTGGAAAGCTAGTTCCCGGCCTTGTGTTACCACGGTTCCAGCCATTCTATCTATGATTTATATACAGTCCTTCTTAAAAAATGCGTACACTATCACCTTTTCAACAATACGACATATGAAACACTTTATTTCATATTTTTTCCAAATGAAAATTCACCACTTCCTTCATGACATAACCTAAAAGATGAGGTTATGTTCCATTTTCATGGCGAACAGAGGTTCTCACAACTTTTCCTTCATTTTATTATGGTTCTCAACTTTTTATTTAGTCTGGATATTGATACGAACATAACGAAACAGCTGATTAAGTGGTCAACAAGGCAGACCAGAACAACAAAATATGTTGGCTGTCAGGCAGATTCGACAGATTTAATTTGTTTCAAAATGCCGTGACAGTGACCTTAAAAGCACTTTGATAAAACCCTGTCAGTCCACGCCAACAAAGAAGAAAATTTCTTTTGAAATAAAAAGTTAATCAAGATTCGTGGAAATGAATAACGATGAAATTTCTGAGGACGTTTACCACCACGATTTTACAACTGCCACAGAATGGGAAGTATTTATTGCTCGAATAGAAGAAATTATGCATGAATGGAAACTCCCGCATTTACCCCTTGGTCCTCCTTTGAAAGCAGGTGATTTTGTAAATTTGTCCTGGCAAGAAACGTCGGAGAATTTGAACTTTGCAGGTTAGTTTTTTGTTATTTCGCTCTTCAATATGTCCTTATTTTTCTTCTGTGTTAATGCAATTTTCCCGACTGCAATTTTTTAAGAAGTTACACTTAAATGTACTTTTGCAGAAGTGGAATTTGTGTTGAAACACTTCAAATTGAAGACAGATAGTAATGATTCCATTGGAGGCCTTGGAGAAGAACGTGAAGATTCTTTTACGCAGAGTCAAAAAGATATTATCAATGCCTCTAATGACTTTGCTCAACTAAATGGGAATCATGTGGAAATAGCTCGATTCTATGGAGTTAGAGAATTTCTGATTTTAGTCCCATCCAAACGAAGTCCGATACAAGATGAAACTAAAATAAAAATCTTGCTTAGTTCTCTCACCATCGCAGCAAGCAATGCAAACTGGTAACTATTACTGAAAAGACATATCATTTTTAATGTAGACAAAATGAAAAGACCTACTTGGAAAAACTTCACAACATTTGCCCTATTCCCCTCTTTACCCCTTGTTTAAAAGAGAAGTCCTCGTTTTTCCTCTGTTTTTAAGAAACTTCCCCTTTTTCTCGTTTTTTCGCTTAAACGCGAACTAAATTAATAGAACCTAATAGGAGAATTAACTGTTTTGGGTAAAAATTTAATTTTTTACATTGAAAAGTCTACTATATTATAGTTTTGGTTCAGAATTCATCGCTTTTGTTTAAAAACCCTACTATTTCATTGAAAATTTAATTATTTTGTTGATAATTCAACTGCTTTGTTCAAAAGAAATCTTATTAGATTGAAAATTCAACTGTTTTGCTCAAAATGCATATTTTTAGATAGAACATTCGTCCTTTTTTGTTGAAAATTCTACCATCTTATAAAAAATTCGAGTCCTGGGCTTGAAAATTCAATTATTTGGTTGAAAATGCAACTTTTCATTTTTTTCAAAAGTTAATTATTTTCTTGAAAATTTATCTGCCTTCTGGAAAATCCGTCCTTTTGTTTTGTCTTCTATTATATTTTTTGTTTTTATTTAATGTTATTTGATTGAAAATTGTACTATTTGCTTGTTGAAAATTCGTTTTTGTTCATGTCAAAAATTAATTTTTCAACTCTCAACTGTTTTTTATTACAAATTTTAATATTTTTTGTTTGAAATATCAATTATTGTATTTTTTGTGAAGAATTCATCTTTTTTAGTTGAAAACTCAATCAGTTGAAAATTTAATTACATTCTTAAAAATGCATCTTATTTTATCAAAAATCCAACTGTTTTGCTCAAAATTCATATTTTTAGGTAGAAAATTCGTCCATTTTTGTTGAAAATTCTACCATCTTATGAAAAATTCGAGTCCTGGGATTGAAAATTCAATTATTTGGTTGAAAATGCATCTTTTCATGTAGATTGAAAATACACGTAGTTGGTTAAAATTCAACTATTTTGTTCAAAAGTTAATTATTTTCTTGAAAATTCATCTGTCTTCTGGAAAATCCGTCCTTTGTTTTGTCTTCTATAATATTTTTTGTTTTTATTTAATGTTATTTGATTGAAAATTGTACTATTTGCTTGTTGAAAATTCGTTTTCGTTCATGTCAAAAATTAATTTTTTAACTCTCAACTTTTTTTTATTACAAATTTTAATATTTTTTGTTTGAAATATCAATTATTGTATTTTTTGTTAAGAATTCATCTTTTTTGGTTGAAAATTCAATTACTCAGTTGAAAATTTAATTATATTCTTAAAAATTCATCTTATTTTATCAAAAATTCAACTGTTTTGCTCAAAATTCATCTTTTTAGATAGAAAATTCGTCCTTTTTTGTTTTTTCGTCTTTTTGGCTTGAAAATTTTTCAAATAGTGCCATTGTACTCTTACATTTCTTTTTTTTGGTAGAAAAGTCTACTATCACCGTTTTTGTTTTAAATGCAACTATTTTGTTAAAAAGTAATCTTTTTTGGTTGAAATTGAACTTATTTGTTGAAAATTTAACTTTCTTTAGAAAAATTCATATTTTTATTTGAAAATTCAATTGTTTGGTGAAAAATACAACTATACTGTTGAAAATTTATCTTTTTTATAGAAACCCCATCTTGTTTGGTTTAAAATTATTTTTTTTTTTAAATTCGAATAACTTCTAAAAAATTTTTTTTTTTTGCTTAGGAATTCAACTATTTAGTTTCAAATACAACTGTTTTTGATCGAAGTTTAGTCTTTTTTGTTTAAAAAATCGATCATTTAGTTAGAAATTCATTTCTCTAGGCTGAAAATTCAACTTTTTTATTACAAACGCAACTATTTTGTTGAAAATCCGTCTCTTTTGCTTGAAAGTTGAAGAATTTGGTCAAAACTTTTTTTTTTCTATTGAAAATTTTACTGCTTGGTTGTAAATTCATCTTTCGATCTTTTTGGGTATCAAAGGTAACGGTTTTGTAAAACATTCGCCTTTTTATTTCGAATACTTAATTCTTTTGTTGAAAATTTATCTCGCTTGGTAAAACATCTATTTTGGTTGAAAATGCAACTATTTTTTTTAATGCAATATATTTCCACTTGAATCTTAGATATTTAAAGCGTTTTATACTGAATTCAATATTCAGTTCAATGCAAATTACCCAATTTCCCTGTTTTGCGATAATTTTGGACTGTGAAGTCACATCGAAGTTTAATTTAAAAATGTATAGTTATAAATGATTTATACCTAAAATTCCTGACTAAATTAACATTAATTGTTTCAGCGAGGTTCCTGTTTTCGTCCAGGTCCTAGAATTATGGCAGCAATTTTATCTTGGGGTTGGACTAGGAAGAGGTTCCAAAGTTCATTTTAATATGGTCCACTTGAAAAAAACTCCGCGCCATTGCAAGCATTTAACTGGTATCTAATTTAAATTTAGTTTACTCAATTTAAGAAAACCAAATAGAAATTCATTTACACTTAATTCCTTCGCAGGGTTGCTCACATTATTCAAACAAAAAATCAGTGAAGGATGTGGTATAAGATTAGAGCCGGCAATTGTCTCTACAAGGTTTACTTTTGTCGTTAAGGATTGGATCAATAGTGCGTGGACTCAGGAACCTCCGGATTTCGATTTCTTGCAAGGAGAAACTCTGGGTGTTGCCGAATTGGGCAAACTTCCCTTTGGCGCAAGTTTCGATCCAATTGGGTAAGTATTTCGTGGAATCAAAAGTTTTATAATCAATTTTGGGAAAAGATCCTAAAATTTGACTGTCTAAATTTTTATTTTAAGGGAATTTCACTTGTTTGTGACCTGGCATCAGGTATCGGAGAACATTGTGGTGGACAGCGAAGGCTACAGTAACCTCGATCCTCTTTTAGCACCAGAATGGTCTCTCTTAGTGAAAAGTGCTCAATCACCAGTTTGTCTGCTTGGAGACTATCTTACCAATTTCATGCAATTGATTCGTGAACAAAAATCAATAGTAGATGTTTTGGGCGACTCAGCCACTTACGACAACGAGGAATCGGCAATAAGTTCTGCATTTAACATATTAACTGAGTCCAGAATTCCCACAATTTCAAACGTTGTAAGCAAAAAAACAACAAAGAAACGAAGTAGAAATGTTGAAGGACCCATATCAGAGGAGATTCTTCTGCCGATAATTTATTTCCTCTTTCCGGACGCTGATGAAAACTCGGTAAGCCAGTTACTTAAGAGATTTTCTGTTTTAGTGCTTTAACAAATATTTTTAAACTTTTCCGCTTATTGTCTAAAATAGTTAGGGTTCGTAAGTTTGGGCACCATCTTACGTAATTTTTGCCGACCAAATGTTTTCTTGAATTAATTTATTGGTCATCCAAAGATAACGTTCAAGGATGGGGGGCGTCCCCCGACACCTCACTGTTCCTTATGAATTAACAAAGTTGTTCAGCGTTGAAAAAAAAATCAAATTGTTGAATTTGCAATCCATAAAGACGCATTTTCAACAGAACAGTTGAGTTTGCAATCATGAAGTATGAAGATGAATTCTGTTTAAAAATTGTAATAGTTGATATTTCAACCAAGAAAAGAGTTTCATTTGAAATCAAAAACATTTGAATTGAACCATAAACAACGAATTTCCAACAAAATAATTGAATCCTCAACCAAAAAAGATTAATTTTCAACGAAACAGTTGCATTGTTAACCAAAGTATGAGCTTTTCAACAAAACAGTTAAATTTTCAACCAAATAGTTAAACTTTCAATCAAAAAGATGAATTTTCAACAAAATACATACATTTTTTACCAAATAGTTGAATTCTCAACCAAGATAAAATTATTTTCTACCAGAAAAGATGAATTTTCAACAAAATACATAAATAGTTTTTAACAAAATAATTGAATTTTCCACCAAGATGATTAATTTTCTCCTAAAAAGGACGAAGTTTCAACAAATTACATAACTTTCCAACTAAATATTTGGAACAATGTATGTGATGTTAATCCTAAGATTATTTGATCAATGTTTAGATTTGTTTTTCATTTCTACAAATGTTTAACTGAATAGTGGAATTTTTAAACTAAAGAAATAAATTTTTAACCACAGGCGGAGTAGTTAGATTTACATATAAGAGAATTAATTTTAAATTAAAAAAAAAAGAAGAATTTTCCACAAAATAGTTTAATTTTGTACCAAAATGTTGAATTTTCAAGCCAAACATACGAATTTTCTATAAAAGTTGAATTTTCAACAAAATAATTATAATTTTGAAATAAAGAAATTAATTTTTAATACAAAAAAAAAATTTTCAATTACAATTGTGAACCTTCAACAAAAAAATGAATTTTTAAGAAAGTAATTTAACTTTCAACAAAAGAGTTGAATTATTAACCTAAAAAGATGAACTTTTAACGAATAATATAACCCAAATACTTGAATCCCTATCTAAAACAGATTAATTTTAACCAAACAGTTGCCTTTTAAAACCAAAAATTGATTTTATAGCAAAAAATATGAATTTTCTACAAAATACATCAACCTTCAACCAAATAGTAAACGTTTATATCAAAGTGTGGAATTTCTGAGCCGAAAATACAAATTCTCTACAAAAAGCCGAATTTTCAATCTGAAAGAATGACTTTTTAACAAAATTGTTGAATTTTAAACAAAACAATTTAATTTTGAACCAAAAAATGAAATTTTCAACTAAAAATTTAAAGTAGATTTTTCAATCAAAACGAATGAACTTTCAACCAAAAATAGTTAGATTTTCTTATTGGGTTCTATTAATTCAGTTCGCATTGAAGTGCAAAGACGAGAAAAATAGGGACAAGTCTGTGAAGCCTGCCATAAGTGTATAGGAATTTTGATCATTTATAGGCTAAAGAATAACATTTTAAATAAAAATTGAATTGAATTTGTAATACTTTAAAAATATTAATTTAGATAACTGGAAATTTTTCTTTAAAAAAAGGTAATTTTCCATTTCACATTTTTTGATTCCGTAATATACACTTTTAAATTTGGACTACACATAAGTTTAATGCTTGAAAAGTGTTGTGGGAATATTTTCACACTATTTTTTCAAATTTGTGGCACTATTTATACTATTCTTGATCTCTGAAAATAACATATCTGCCACCTGAAGTATAGGAATATATGCTGGAAAATACACCAAAAGGCTAATAAATAGAAGAAGTATTTAAAAATAATCAATTGTACTGTTTCCAAATATAATTTCCAAATAAAAGTCCTAATTATCGATATATTTTCAATTAATATCTTTCGAAATTTAATATATCCATTTAAAAACAAACAACATTCCAAATTTAAATTAAAAGAGTTTTAAAACCAGCAAATTTTTTTAATCACAGTCAAGATTATAAAATATCCAATTGGACGTGGTCAATATTAAAAGTGCTGAGAGAATTGAACAAGTTTTAAATATTTATCTTCAATATTTAACAATATTTGAATGTGAATGTCTTCAAGAATAACTGAATCACGAAGTGAATTAATAGAACCCGTTAAGTAAGCGGAACTATTTTTTATTAAAGTTCAATCTATTTGATTAAAAAGTCGACTATTTGGTTGAAAACATAATTTTTTTTTGAAAATTTCACTATTTTGTCAAAGAATCACCTTTCTGATCCCAAATTTGTCTTTTCTGGTTGAAAATTACCTTTTTTTTTTGTTAAAAACTTAATTTTCATATGGAAAATTCGATTTTTGGGCATGAGAATTCATATTTTTTGTTGAAAATGTATATCTCTTTCATTGCAAGTCCAACTATTTGATTGCAAATGCAACTATTTGGTTAAAAATTAATTTTTTTCTAAATTGAACTATTTGTTTAAGGATCCACCTTTCTTGGTTTAAAACAACCTATTTGTTTAAAATTCAACTTCTCGACCCTTTGGTTGGAAATTCAATTATTTTGTCCAAAAGTCATATTTTCTGGTAAAAAAATCAACTGTTTTCTTGAACATTCATATTTTTAGATAGAAAATTCGTCCTTATGGATTAAAAATTCTTTTTTTATGGTGGTAAAGACATCTTATTTCTTTGAAAATTCATCTTTCTCAGTTGAAAATACACTTTTTTGTTGAAAATTGAACTATTTTTATGAATATTCGTCTCTTTTTATTGAAATTTCAACTATTTGATTTTAAATGCAACTGGTTTATTTTTTATTCAATTATTTTGTTTAAAATTCATCCTCCCTTGTTAAAAATGATCTTTTTTGTTGAAAATTCAACCTTTCAGGTTGATAAATTCAACTTTCATAAAAAAATTGATCTTTTTGGCTTGAAAATTCAACTACTTGCTTAAAGTTTAATTTTTTTTGTTTGAAAATGTAACTATGTGGCTAAAACTTCAATTACTTCGTTAAAAATTCGTGTCTTTTGCATGAAAGTTCTCAAATATTTGGTTGTAAATGCAACTGTTTGGTACAATTTTTGTTGGGTTGAAAATTCGTCTCTTTTGGTTGAAAATTGAAGTACTTTGTTGAAAACGCAATATATTTCGACTTGAAATTTGGGAATTAAAAGTTTTTCATATTGAATTCAATATTGTATTTATATTACTTTTATTTAACAAAATGTATCCTCCTATTATTACGATATTTTTGGGAAAAAATCATCCTATTTCCCCTCTTTCGAAAGCATTTTGGGCTATGAATTCTCATTTATTAAAAAATTAATTATTTTCTATTTAAATTAGAGTCTCAAATTTATTAGCCTTAATTCTTGAGTAATTTCAAGTCTAAAATGTTCAAAATGAATGTTCCTGAAGTTCAAAATGAATGAAAAGTGTAAACTTCTTTCATTTGAAAATATCAAAGTTGACAAGTTTAACAGTTTAGAAACAAATCTTTTAAACCCATATTCAGAATTCTTTAGGCTGAATGATAATCGTTAAAAAATTGTTTCAACTCTAAAGTTGATTTTGATTATACCAATAATATTTGAAAATCAATGAGAATTATTATTATTAAACAATGAAAGTTATTATTCCAGTCATTTAGTGTTTATTATGGCTTTTTTCGTTATCTTTAAAATTTTGATGCGGCGTTCTGTGGACTTTTTTCGAAATTCAATGCGACTTTCTTTGTAATTTTATGCGACTAATGCGACTTTTTAAAGCTTTCTAGTCGATCCAAGCCCTGGATTAAAAAATGTAATTTTAATTTTAGCGCTGCCCATACGATGATCTCAGCAACTATAATTTTGACGAGAATCAGTGGAAGGGGATCAAAACGTGTGTTATAGGTAGTTTAGTTTGGAGACTCGCAATAGTCGCTGCTCATTGCACATCAAGTTTTGGAGGCATCAATGCATTTGCTCAACTCTGGCACGAATTCGTGCAGGAGATCCGGTTCCGCTGGGAAAAAGGCAGTGTGATACCAGGGTGAGTAAAGGCTTTATTTATAATTTTTGCGAGTCGGAAAAATACAAAATATTCCATTTATATTTGTTATATTTATACTAGAATATAAAAGTCACTGGCTTACCGCAAACGATATGTACAAATTACATTTTGCCAGTGAATACTGCGACGTTCGTGTGTACTAAAAATGAGTGTAGCGGTATTCTTAACTCTATTTTTTTAAAACGCATACACAGCTTTTCAGTGCAACTATTTCATCCAGATTTGCAGCATCTCTTTGGAAAATATCTACTATCAAACCCTCGAGATGTAATTGCACTGAATCCCATGTCCAAATTGTCTTTCCGCGATTTTTTTAACCCTCTCAAGACAATTTCATTATAAAGAGAAAGTTATCTAGATTTACCTAAATAGATTTGCTTTAACTATATTTTATTTATCTAGACAAGTTTTAAGTCTATAATAAATTTAAAGATACATGCTAAGTCTTTCTATCAAATCCTTTCATCTTGAATCTCATTGTTCTCGTTGGAATTTAATAGAAGGAATTTAAAAGTCTGTACAGGAAATTATCGAGTTTTTTATAATATTAGAGTTCATTTTCTATCGTCACTAGGATATTTAGACTGTAGTATTCTCTTTTTCACTTAGGCGATAATAATCTCATTTTCAAGATCTCAGATGCAAGGAAAATATACATCGGTCAATCAAAAGCGAAGTTACCACTCTCGAATTATAAAAGTTCTTACACGTTCGCTTTGCTATTATTCATAGTTGTACTCTCAGCTGTTGTCAGTTGTGACCACAATCGTATGTACGATCGTAGCTGTGACATAGTATTGCACGTACTGAGCTTCTCTAGCTAGAATTTCGAGTAATGCGAGGTCGATTTGTCGAGCTTGCTTGAGCAAAAAGACGATTTTGAAGAATCTAAAGTGGCACGAGACCTCCTCTCGTGGTTGGATTGCGAGCCATGTAAATGTCCATGTCATGGTCGTAATTATTCTCATCGTAATTGTTAAGCGTGTGAGTAGATTCAGCTAGGCTGTATCGACTTCCTGGACGTGGAACGTGGCTCTGCTCCAGGGTACGATTTCGGGAACGTGGACGTTGTCTTCGCGAAGATGCCTGCGGTGGCAAATGATTCACCACAGGAAAACTGGCCCTTGACATCCTGTCGGAAGCTGCCGCCAAGGATTGACGCGATTGTCTTAGTTCTGTAACAATGTCAATTTATGATAGAAACATTCACATCAGAGTCATTCCAGAATGGATCGTCTAGACTAAACGTGAATTCCAAAAAGATTTCATCTTGGGATGTAATTATCCTGGATATTCCTTGTGTCGAATTTCACTATTTATAAGTGTTAATATTTGATTCCGTTTCTAAAAATGATTTTTAAAGAATTGTATTCACTGAGAAATTATGTTATTTCAGATGAAAGCATCAAATGATTTGAATAAGACTAAAATCATATAATCTTTTATGAATTTAAGTTTTATGTGGTGACGATTTCCGGGAAAGTGACAGTAAATTTTCTTCTTTGACTACAAATTCCACAAATTTTTAGAAGAAAAATCTATCCAAAGACTTGAAATGTCACCAATTTTATATCACATGATGATATAATGCAATTTAAAATATACTTTCTAGCTTTTTCTTTTTTGAGTAATTATTTACAAATTTAAAATAAGTTCGATTTCAACTTATTTTAATGTTAAGTTCAGCTGTTAACTTTTTCAATTGTGATATCATTAAGTTTACAGAGCTTAATTCTAAAATCTTTTACTTTAAAAATATTCCATTTTAGATCTTCCTTTTTAAGCTTGCATTTTTATTTCAACAAAAAATTCTAATTAAGATTTGAAGAGCGAAACAATTAAAAATGAAAAGCTTTTGAAATTGAAATTTACTAATAAAAGGGTTTTTAGTTGATCAACTGTAAATAAAAATTAATTAAAGTATTGAAAATTGAACTGTAATATTAATTATTGAAAGTGAAAAAAAATTGTTTTCACTGGACGATTCTAAATTCATTCAAAATTAAAGAATTTACAGATTTCAACGTTAAAAATTTAACTATTTCAATTCGAAAGCCTTAGTAGTTAAACATCTGCAAATTCCCGGTTGAAACTTAAAGTTTTTTCAATCTGTAAATAACTTCAAATTAATAGGTACATAATCAAACAATTTTCAAAAAATTGTTAACGGCAATTGTTGAATTTTTTTTATAAATAACAATTGAGTACTTATTAATTTATAAAAAATTCGAGTAAGTTTAAGAGAGATTTAGAAGTTTTGAAGAGATTCAAAATTAATTTAGAACTTGAAATTATTTCAAATAAACTAGAGCAAAATTTAGATTTTTGCAGGTTTCAAGCAAAAAATGTAGAAACTTTTTAAGAACTGTGATAGGTAAACGCAACAAAAATAAAAGAATTTTCTCAAGATTTGTAGGAAAATTAAAAACGTTCTTTTATTTTAAAAAATTAATTTTAAAAGTATTCAAAAAGTTTTAAAAAGATTTATAAAAATGTAAAAAAAGCTGAAATATTTTAAGGCATTTTTTTTTAAATTTTACAGTATTTTAAAAGTGGTTAAAAACAAAAACAAGCTTTTACGTTTAAATAACAAGTAACAAGCATTAATTTGAAATTACTTAAAACAAAAATACTTCTATTTCTAATTTAAAAATAGTTCAGTTTAAAAAAATTGTAATAGTTCAATTTTTAATGTTTTTTTGTGTTCTTAAAATTGCTTAAAATGATTTAATTTTCAAAATTTACCAGTTTTTTTATTCTTTTTTCAATTTATAGCATTGAAAATAATAGCGTGGATTTATATTTTTTGAACTGAATCTGAATTTTCAAACTGTATAATTAATAAAAGTTTAAAATTTTCAATTCAAGTGCATTTAATTAAAAATTGTTCGAATAAAAAGTGTTCAAAGCTTCCATTTTATACGTGCAAACTGTTGAGCGTTTGAGTAAATAAAAAATTTGAATTCAAAAAATTATAAACTTCAATTTCAAAAGTTTCAAATTTAAGAGTTTTACTTTGAGTGGTTTAATTTTCAGTTCAGTTTTTATTACTTCAAATGAAAAAATTTTTTGCTTTAAGTAAGACCTCCAATTTTTTTATTTCATTGACCGTGACAAATTTTTTTCGAACCAGAGAAAACTGGGGAATGACCGGGAATTTTTTTTATTCAATACGGTCACACTGAATATATTTTTATTTGAATAATAATATTTATACTAAAAGTAATTACAAATATTATTTTGAAATGTCAAATTTTTAGGTTTTCAGCTTGATATTTCCCCGTCATTTTTATGTAAAAACGATAAAATTAAACTTTGTATAAAAGATATGTCCCTAATATTAATAATTTTAATCAGAAGTTGATAGAATTACATACCCTTATTCATATAGAATTGGCTAGAGAAAATCAATAGATTGAAAATTAATTTTCATTTGTTAATGCTTAATACTGAAATTATTGAAGCTTCACAAATAAAAGTTGTTAAAATTTAAACGACTTCAATTTGAACTATACAATTATTGGATATTTTTTCAGTTTTGATCGCTTAAAATTTTTCACATAAATTCAAAAATGTCTCTGAATTAGGCTTTAATATAAAATTGGACAATTTGGAGTGATTTAAAAGTAGAAATTACCCTAAAATTATGTTTAATATTTTTATTTTAAGCCAAAAATTTTGGAAATTTGTTCAATTATTAATGTTTTCTATTTGAGATGAAATTGATTGTACTCTATAAAATGTTAACCTTTTTTTATTTGGAATGTTTCATCTCTAAGGCTTTCAGTTTAAATTGGTTTAATTCCAAAAACTTGCAATTGCAATTAATACTATTTTGAACCTTTTATTTCAAAATACTATTCAATTTTATAGTCTTAAACAAATTTCTATTTATAGAATGATTTCCATTTTAATTAAGTTGCATTCAAATTTGAAATAAATAATCTCACATACTGTAAAAATTAGAATTATTCCATGCAAATGTATTTACTTTTAAATTCAGTTTTAAAAACTGCAAGTTTTTTCTTCAGTTTTGAGGGCTTGCATTTCAAAATCTGAATAACTGGAAAAATTGTTTGTGTACCTAGGAAAAGCTACAAAAAATGAATTAACATTGTTTTTTCTGCGAGATACAAAAAATCAATCGTACAAGTTAAAAAATGGAATTCCCAATGAATGGAAAGGTAGAAATGTAAATGTAGTTAGGAGAAAAAACACACCTGGTCTGGTACTAATCAAATTAGAAGTTAAAGTTGCGTTGCCAAAATAGCGATTCGAATTATTTCCGAAGCTGTGTTGTGATTGTCCATCAGCAACCGAACGAGCAGATTTTCCGGTATAATGCCCTGGTTGTGATTGTCTAACTTCGTCGATGCAGGGTTGCCTGTTCATAGAACCTGTTAATGATAACCATAATCTTTTATTCAAAATTTGTCAGAAATGAGGAAAAATCTCAATTTAAAGCTTCCAAACTATTGTTAAGATACGATAAATTTAGAAAAAATACCTTGACGATCTACAGGGAAGATTCTTGGCCTCGGGATGCTTCTTCCACTATAAGCAGACACTTGGTCCCACTCCTTTTGAGCATTATAGGCACTCAAAGTAGCCATTGAAGGAAGTGGACCACCTGGGCTTGGTGTTGGACCAACCGTGGAACAACAATTCACGGGCAAACTAGCAATTGGTCCACCCATTTTTGTTTGGTCCATATCGTGAAGTGTGTGAAGTTTCCTCACTCTTCTTCGATTCGCAACGAGAAAGATGATCACTGCCACCACAATCGTAGCGCAAATCGCAGCGCTCGCGGCTATGGTTATTTTATCCATGTTCGACGTTGGTGAATTTTCTGTTCTTATTTCTTTGCATTGATTGAAGGGTACATTCGCTGGAGTCACGTTTGTATCCTCTAGGGAAATAACGCAGACTACCATGCATTCCTGTAATTCAGAGAAAGAATGTTGAAGCATTTTTATTTCAGGGTGGACACTAGGGTGGTCCAAAACATTTTTTTTCGAATTTTTATGGGGACACCCCCCAAATTTGTTCGAATCCGCACAAAAATAAATGCGTTTTTTTTTGTTTTGAAAAAAATGATATTTAGGGGTGGCGCAAGCCCCATGAAGTTTAACATGTATTTCCCATAAGAAAAAAAGACGTTTTTGTAAATCTTATTCAGAATCCTCAATATTATCTCAATCGAGTTGAAACTCAACACTTCTCTTCACAATTAGCCATAGAATACGAATAAAATATCACTTTTCAAATATCACCCCCATAAGTCTTTTTTATAGGGTCCCAAAGAAACCCCATAAGTGAAAAAATGGGTTTTGCGAGTTTTTGGCGCTTTTTAGCAATTTTCTCATAGAATGTAGTTAGAAAGACGCGGTTTTTTCACAAATTTTCCATTTGTTGTCCAATTTTCAATCAAAGGGAAGTGATAGTTCATCAATGTTAACAATAGTGATTGTTTAAACAATTTATTATAATTATTAATAATATCATATTTGAATAATGCTAGAAAGATGCCGATATTTTTTTGTTAATTTCTGGCATTTTGTCCAATTTTCATCTGTAGTTAAGTGATAATAAATTCAAGTTAACAAAATAATTGTTCAAACAATTCATTTTAATTATTAATAATATTATATTTGAATAATGCTAGAAAGATGCGGTTTTTTCTAAAATTTTCCACTGTTTGTCTATTTTCTATTAGGCGCGACTTGATTAATTAGATTCAGCAAAAATAATTGTTTAAACAAATTATTATTGTTTATGACTATCTTCATCAAAACGGAAAACTAATATATCAATTGCGCCTAATAGTTGCGGTTTTCCGGCCATTTTCACCTTTATGTCCTTTTTTCACTTAGAGAGGTAATAATTAATTAAAGTCAACAAAAAAGTTGTTTAAACAATTTAATATTGTTCATAACTAACTTTTCTTAGATAAGGGCTAGAAAGTGGCGGTTTTTTCTAAAATCTTTCACTTTGCATCGCCTTTTCATTTATGAACAAGTAATAAGTCGAACACAACAAAAATGATTTTCCGAAAGGTATTGTTGGTTTAAGTGAATTATTTTTGGTCTTTTCACAATGCTTAAAAAAAATTGATTTAAAGAAAAAAAGCTATTTTACACGAAAGGCAGAAATCAATATTAATTTGTTCAAACAACTTTTTTGTTAACTTTAATTAATCAGGCGCAATCGATATAGATGAAGATAGTCATAAACAATAATAATTTGTTTGAACAATTATTTTTGCTCGATCTAATTAATTATTAAGTCACGCCTAATGAAAAATAAACAAATAGTTGAAAATTTCAGAAAAAACCGCAACATTCTACCAATTGAGCAAAGATAATATTATCAACAATGATAATAAATTGTTTAAACAATTATTTTGTTAACTTGCATTCATTATGACTTCACTCCAAATGAAAATTAAACAAAAAGCCAGAAATTTATAAAAAAAACCGCATCTTTCTAGCATTATTCAATTATAATATTATTAATAAGTATAATAAATTGTTTAAACAATTGTTTTGTTAACTTGAATTCATTATGACTTCACTCCGAATGAAAAGTGGACAAAAAACTAGAATTTTCAAAAAAAAAACCGCATCTTTTCAGCATTATTCAAATATAATATTATTAATGATTAAATTAAATTGTTTAAACAATTATTTTGTTAACTTGAATTCATTATTACTTCACGCCAAATGAAAATTAAACAAAAAGCCAGAAATTAAAAAAAAACCGCATCTTTCTGGTATTATTAAATTATAATATTATTAATAAGTATAATAAATTGTTTAAACAATTATTTTGTTAACTTGAATCCATTGTTACTTCACTCCGAATGAAAAGTGGACAAAAAACCAGTAATTTAAAAAAAAACCGCATCTTTTCAGCATTATTCAAATATAATATTATTAATAATTATAATAAATTGTTTAAACAATTATTTTGTTAACTTGAATTCATTATTACTTCACTACAGATGAAAATTTGACAAAAAGCCAGAAACTAAGAAAAAATCCGCATCTTTCTAGCATTATTCAAATATAATATTATTAATAATTATAATACATTGTTTAAACAATCACTATTGTTAACATTGATGAACTATCACTTCCCTCTAATTAAAAATTAGACAATAAATGGGAAACTTGTGAAAAAACCGCGTCTTTCTAGCGTCAGTATAAAGTCATATTTTATGTATTAGAAATAATTCGCATTAAAAAAAAACGCAAAAAAATCATAATTAGCGCCAAAAACTCGCAAAACCCATTTTTTCACTTATGGGGCTTCTTTGGGACCCTTTAAAACAGACTTATGGGGGTGATATTTGAAAAGTGATATTTTATTTGTATTCTATGGCTAACTGTGAAGAGAAATGTTGAGTTCCAACTCGATTGAGATAATATTGAGGATTCTGAATAAGATTTACAAAAACGTCTTTTTTTCTTATGGGAAATACATGTTAAACTTCATGGGGCTTGCGCCACCCCTAAATATAATTTTTTTTCAAAACAAAAAAAAACGCATTTATTTTTGTGCGGATTCGAACAAATTTGGGGAGTGTCCCGATAAAAATTCAAAAAAAAAATTTTCCAATGCATTTTTGGACCACCCTAGTGGATACTGACCGGGAAAACGGGAAATTAGCCTGGAATGTTGAGCATTGGGGAAAAGCCCGGAAGTTTTTTTAAAAAAAGTTTTAAAGTTAATGTTTTGTTCAAAAATTAATTTTCTTTTTATACTATATATTTAAGAATTTAAAGCTTGTCTTGATGGATCGCTCAAATACTAAAGTTTCTTTTATATTTGAGAACGAAAACTTCCTTTTTAGATATTTAACATATTATTTTCATAGGTAACGTAAATTCATATAATTAATTTTCATGATTGGAATGATTATGTTATAATTTAGGGGATGCGCTAAATGTTTTGCAAATAAATGGAAACCCCGTTTTTCGAAGAAAACTGATTCTAAGTTTGAGAGTAAAATACGTCATAAGGACATAAAAGTATAATATTACCAAATAGAGCACCATGATTTCATATCCAAAATTCAAACTAAACTACGATCGACAAAATTGGCCCTTTTCTTGCCAACCTCACAATTTATATTCTGAAATAACATCAGTTGCTTCCTTGCGCAGAATTTTCCCTGCGGGTTAATAAATAACAAACTTCAAACTATTTCCCTTTTCTTAAATAATTCCTCTTTTTGCCCTGTTTTCAAGAAAATTACTCTTTTTACACTTTTTTCTCGTTTTTCACTTAAATGAGCACCGAAATAATAGAACCCAATAAGAAAATCCAAACTATTTTTGGTTGAAAGTTAATTTTTTTTCAATTGAAAAGTCTACTATTATATTCTTGGTTCAGAATTAATCTCTGTCAGTTAAAAAATCTACTACTTAGTTGAAAATTCAGTTATATTCTAGAAAATTTAACTATTTTGTTAAAAAGTCATATTTTTTAGTTGAAAAAAAATTTGTTTTGCTTAAAAGTTCTTTTCTGTTGAAAGTTCAACTGTTTTGTTCATTTTTGTTCTTATTATTTTTATTCTATCTTTTTATTTGGTCTTTTTGAATAGACAATATTTTCACTTGAAAATTCTACTATGTGGTTGAAAATTTAATTGTTTTGTTGAAAATTCAACTATTTTTTTAATCATCTTTTTCGTCGAAAGTTTAACTGTTTTCTTGAACATTCGTTTTTTTTTTTATAGAAAATTCTTCCTTTTGGATTGGAAATTCATAATTTTGGATTGAATATCCATCTATTTCGGTTATAAGTTAATTCTTTTTATTTGAAAAGTCTTCTGTTATATTCTTGGTTCAGAATTTATCTCTGTTGGTTAAAAATTCTACTATTCGGTTGAAAATTCAATTATTTTGTGAAAATTCAACTGTTTTGTTAAAAAAACCATCTGCTTTGTTTGAAAATTCATCTTTTTTAGTTAAAAGTTAATTGTTTTTTTTTTTAATGTAGTATTATATTTTGGGTTAGATTTCATCTCCTTAGGTTTAAAATTCTAGTATTTGGTTGAAAACTTAATTATTTTGTTGACAATTCATGTATACCATTAAGCCATTTCCCTTTCGGGGTAGGCGTGACACTACCCGATTCGGGTAGTTTTTCTAGGTGGATAGTTTCTTGTAGTAAATAACTACAAGTGTGGGCTCACCACACCCACGACGAGCCAACAACACCCAGTAGTATTCCCGAATGGTCACACATCCAAGTACTAACCGCGCCCAACACTGCTTAACTTAAGTGATCTAACGAGAACTGGTGTTTTCAGCGTGGTATGGCCGTTGGCCATGTATTTTGTTAAAATGTTATTTTTTGTAAAAAAAATCAACTGATTGTTAAACATTCGTTTTTATGGATAGAAAATTATTTTTTTCTTATAAAAGTCATATTTTTAGTTGCAAAAAAATCGTTTTTGGTTGAAAGGTAATTATTTCTATTTTAAATCTACTATTATATTTTATGTTCAGAATCCATCTGTTTGGTTTAAAAATTCTACTATGTAGTGTAGAATTTAATTATTTAAGTTGAAAATCAAATTATTTTGTTAAAAAGTCATCTTTTTTGGTTGGAAATTATTCTTTTATGATTCAATGTTTATTATTTTTAATTATAGTGTCTAATATAATATGTTTTGTCAATTTTTAATCTCTTTTGTTTAAAAAACATACTATTTGGTTAAAAAATCATTATTTTGTTGAAAATTGTACTGTTTTCTTCGACATTTTTGTGGTCGCAAATTCAGCTGTTTTGTTAAACATTCATATTTTTGGATTCATCCTTTTGGAATGAAAATTCATGTTTAGGTAGAAAAATAATTTGTTGTTGTTGAAAGATTCGTCTTTTTGGTTTGAAAATTCAACTGTTTTTGGTTGAAATTGAATCTTTATTGTTTTAAGATTCATTATGTAGGCTGAAAATTAAACTATTTGGTTGCAAATGCAACTCTTTTATTGAAAATTCGTCTCTTTTGATTGGCAGTTCAACTATTTGGTTTTAAGTTAATAAAAAAATCAAACTGGTTGAAAATTAATTTTTGGTTGAAAACTCATATTTCTTGGTTGAAAAATATTTTTTGCTTTGGAAAATTCCACTATTTTGAGAAAAATGCAATATATTTCGACTTCAAATATCAGGAATAATGGAAACCTGGAAAAATGTAATTTTTGCCCGGAAACCCTGGAATTTTTGTTTGAAGTTTTAGTGCTCATCCTGTATTTTCAAATCTCAAAGTACAGGGTCTGGATATATTTTAATTCGAATTCTAATCCTAATTCTCACCTGAGATGGTACGTTCTTTATCTTAAATTCTCGTTCACTCGCTTCCAAAGGTGGGGCCTGTTTGAAGCTCGAGTCTCCAAACAATCTGTAGATGACTCTAAATCCTAAAATATTGTGAGCCTCAGAATCCCAGTAGATAATCACAGAATTATCTTGTCTGAGAACATCCTTCACAATAATATCTTCTCTATCTGCTTTCGATTTGAAGGCAGGAGATCCAAGAACCAGGGGGTGTTTAGGTTGTTGTTGAAGCGAATGTATGGATTCGGAATTGAACTTTGGCGGAGAAGTGGTTGTTCGTGTTATCTGGGCATTTCCAGCTCGAGTAGGTGGTCTACTTGTGGTGGTCGTGGTCGTGGTCGTGGTCGAGGTCAGGGTTGTCGTCGAAGTCGGAAGGGTTGACGAAGATGAATATAAAGATGTTCTATGATCTGTTACTGGCTCTGGACTGGTCGACGATGAGACGCTTGGCGCATATGTGTTCCTTGGTTCTTTGGTTGTTGGGCGAGTTGGTAACAATCCTTCGACGACTCCATTTACTGGACCATATGGTTCTTTAGTATCAACGCTTTCGACTGTTCCAATTCCTACGATTTCTGTTGCTCCTTCGCAAACCATTTCTAAAAAGGATATTGATTTTATAATTAAAAGATATAAAGAAGCCTACATTGAGCAATTTCTGATTTTATTTTAATTTAATTTCAGGCTTCATAACGATGTAGTAGTTTAATTTTAGATAATAAAGAGGATCGAAAGGAGATTTTATTTATTATTAAAGACTTTTCATATCATATGGGTATCTCGTGAATATTCTAATTTGTGTTTGATTTTTTTTTTAGCTAGCATTGAAAAATCTGGTGAACACTTCAGCACTTTCTACTGATAAAAATACATAAGGAAAAAATTCAAGTATATCAAAGATTTAATAATAGATAAACAACAGAATTGGAAAATTCTCATGTTTGAACTATTTGAAATGTATTTTTAGCAGTAGATAGATTTTGATTCCTAATTATCATCAATTTTTTTCCAGTGTTTTCTTTTCAGGAAAGAACTCTGAGTTGTTCAAAGTATTTTTCTCAGTAAGCTGGAAAGACATAATTTGAAAAATACAAAAATGTCTACTAAAAACATCTACTTTTCGGTTATTGTTTCCTTAGACGCTTAACATTGTTTTTAATGTATTTTCTTCCTTTTTCTCGTTTGTTATTTTTTAATAATTTTTTTATTTTAATTACCTTTTTCATTAAAAATTCAACTGATTTGTAGATAATTCGTCTTTTTGGCTTGAAAATTAAACAAATCGGTTAAAATTTTCTTTCCCTTTTTGCTGCAAAAGCTTTTTTTGGTTGAAAATTGAACTATTTTCTTAAAAAATCGTCTTTTTGATTTGAAAATTAATCTGTAGTGGTAGAAATGTCATCTTTTTTATTGAAAATGCAACTGTTTCGTTGAAAATTAATCTGTTTTGGTTGAGGATACTACTATTTTATTGAAAATTCGTCTTTTATGGAAAAATTTAACTGATTTTAATTAATATTAATTTTTTTGTCATTGAAATTTCATCTCTTTGGTTGAAAGTGTACATATTGTAAAATTCGTATTTCATGCCAAGATTCAACTGTTTCGTTGAAAATTCGTCTTTTTAGATTTAAAATTCGCCCTTTTTTATTGTACATTCATTTTTTTTGGTTGAAAATAAAACAATTTGGTTACAAATTTCATAATTTATATTAGAGTATATTAGCGCATATTAGTACGTTCTTCAAACTTTTGTTGTTTTCACTGGTAAATTGTGAGCAATATTCTCTGCAATGTGGTTCTAGTGTTATTAACAATCATTATTGTAAAATAAAAAAGTTAATTTTTGATGCATTTCGGCCTCTTTTTATAATAAATAGTGACTAAAAGTGGAACGCGCGGCTCGTTATTGTTCCTATAGCGTAGTGATAACATATTTATATTTGGCATAACAATTTTACTTAAAAGTTATTCTTTTTGGTTGAAAATTAAACTGTTTTGTGGAAAATTGGTCTTATTGGGTTAAAAATTCAACTTTTTTGGTAGAAAATTCAATTATTTGGTTGGAAATTAACTTTTTTTTTTTGAAAATTCATGTTTTCGAGTTGACAATTAAACTGTTTTGTAGAAAATTCATCTTTTTGCTCGAGAATTCAACAATTTTGCAGACACGTAAACTATTTGGTTAAAAACTCAAATATTTCGTTGCAAATGATCTTTTTGGTTGAAAATTCATATTTTCGGATTGAAAATTTAATTGTTTTGTAGAAAATTCGTTTTTTGGTTGGAAATTACACTATATTGTTGAGAGTTCATTTTTTGGGGTTGAAAATAATGTTTTTTGTTGGAAATTCCCATCTTTGGTTTTAAGAATTAAACTGTTTTGTACAAAATTCGTATTTTTGGTTTGAAATGTTAACAATTTTGTAGAAAAACAATATATTTGGTTGAAAACTAAACTTTTTGTTGACAATTAATTTTTTCTGGTTGAAAATTGATTTTTTTTGGGTAAAGAATTGCCTTTTTTGATTGATTTCAACTGTTAGTTATTTAAAATTAATACTAATTTGTTTAAAAATTCTTTTTTGGTCGAAGATTCATTATTTCAGTTAAAAATTCATCTCCTTGATTAAAAATTCGTCTCTTTTGGTAGAAAATTAATCTTCTTCGTTGAAGATTCATTTTTTTGGTAGAAAATTCTACTATTTGGTTAAAAATTCATCTTTTCTGATAAAAGTGCAATATTTTTCTTGAAATATTAGGAATTTGAATTTAATATTAGTGTCTACGTTATATTCATTTAAAAAAATGTATTCCTAAATTTTCGTGAAGCCTGTTACCTCCATAAAGATATTTTCTATTTGTTGTTTCTTGTTTCCTAATGTCTCTAATTTTTGTTTATGATTCTCAAAAAGTGAATCGAAAACTTGTAATAAAAGGCAGAATAGGAGGAAATTGGGTCGAAATTCTATATTTTAGTTGTTTTAGGGGCTTTTTCTAACTTAATGGGGAAAAAGGTGAAACGGGAAAAAGAGAATTTGGTAAAAAGGGGGCGGTCTGTGATCCCTGTGATTGATTTTCTACTTACGTTCCGGATCTATGCTGTAAAAACTGATATTCTGAAGTCGGTGAGGACTGCCACAAAATTGAATTGGTTTCTCACGACTCGTAACTTGAAGATCCTTTGATCTCATCCACTCGACAATCCATCGTAATTTGCAATCGCAAAGTAGGAATGGACCTCCGAGGCTTAATCCTCGAAGGGTTCTATTCAGCCGAAGAAAAGCTTCTTCTGGTACTGTGGATAAGGGATTTCCATCTATGGCTAGGAGTGTTATAGATGGATTATTTCGGAAAGCCTCTACGGGAAGTTCGGCGATTAAGTTGAATCCAATGTCCAAAACCTAAAAGCAAAGCAGGGCCAAACTTTAGGAACCTGAATTGTATTTAAAACTAATTAATATTAAAGAAGAGGTTAAGTCAGACCTTTAGATCGTGCACGCTGTTGATCGCACTTGTTGGGAAGGTTTGTAGAACATTGTTCAGCAAACTGAGTGAGCTGAGCGTATTTCTCACGCCGTAAAATGCATCCGGACCAATTTCACCTATCAGATTCCTCTCGAGATTCAAGCCAGTGAGTGAGTTCAATCCCTCGAAGGCTTTGACTCCAGCTGGACCAGGAAGCCTCTGAATACTATTCTGCGATAAATCAAGGAACGCCAGAGTCCCCAATCCTCTAAGAGCTTCAGGCACACTTTTCTGCCTCGTTCCCTTGAGGTTCAAATTCTTCAAAGACTTTTCCAGTCCTCGAAAAGCACCTGGACTCAACACCACCGGATTATCAGAAAGCTTCAACGTTACAAGTTTTAATCCCACGAAGGCATCATCTTCAACGACCTTGAACTTGTTCACCGAGAGATCGAGAACAGTCAAATTTTTTAAAGTCTTCAAAGCTGCTGATGGAATCTCCGTCAGCTCATTATGCCTCAAATTTAAGGTTTTGAGACTGTTTTCTTGGCCTTTGAATGCGTCTGGTTCTACAGTTTTGATTCTGCAACCAGAAAGTTGCATATTTGTTATTCTAAGTGCTGATAATGAACCATTCAAGGATCCAATCGTACTATTGTTGACGTAGAAGAGATCAATGGACGCCTGGCCTGCGTAGCGACGCATTGCTCTGATTAATTGATTGTAGTCGACAATATCGCATTGGATCGACAATTCGTTGGCGAGATTATAATCGCATATACAGGAGCCATCGAGCTTCGGCACGTGTGTCGACCACGGACAAGGTGACGTTGCTAAAACGACGCTTAACGTCCCAGCCAGCAGCAGCAATAACAGCAACCGCGGCGGCGGTTTCATCGTCAGCACACCTGTGGGAAAGGGAAAAAAAAATTAATTTATGAGAGACCAGACAGAAAAGGGACTTAATAGCTTCGGGTGTATCTTAGAGACTTAGAGGATTCTAAAGTTTGCGTTCGGTATCAGAAGCGTCTTAGGGAACGTCCATTAATTACCTAAGGATTAAGGATACTTACACAAGATTTTATATATTTGACTCAATATATAAAAAATATATCAATTATTTTCACCGTAAACGAGATTTTCAATTATTTGAAAGATTTCCAGTAATTTCAAGGCATTTCAACTGATTTCAAGGGATTACGAAAGTCTTAGGGTATCTCAAATTATACCAAAGGATTACGAGAGGTTTCTCAGATTTCAAATGATTTTGAAAGATGTCAAGAATTTGAAGAAATTACCTAGTACAATTTCGGAGAGAACCTCAATTTTTTCAAGGGATTTCACAAGATTCTAAGGGACTTCAAGGTTTTAATCAGATGTCTAGAAATTTTACTGGATTTCGACGGATTTCAGGAGATACCGATGGATTTCGACGGATTTTGAGGGATTCTAAGGATTGAAGAGCGATTTCAAGAGATTTCAAGAGATTTCGAAATTTTTCCAAATAAGTCATGGGTTTTCAAAGGATTTTTAAGGATTTCAAGAGGTACCGAAGTATTTTCACAAACTTTGATGGATATTAGGGAATTTGAATGGATTTTTAAAAATATGAAGTGATTTAAAGAGATTTGATAAGATTTCAAAATATTTTAAGGGATTGTAAATGGTTTAGGGTATTTTAAACGATTCTAAAGGATTATGAGAGGTTTCACAGGTTTCAAGAGTTTCAAGAAATTATCTATAGTACAATTTTAGATTTTCAGAAATTTTACTGTATTTCAAAGGATTTCGACGGATTTTAAGGGATTTTAAGAAAATAAGAACGATTTTCGCGGATTTCAAGAAATTTTCAGAGTTTTCGAAATATTTCAAAGGATTTTATGTAATACCGAAGTATTTTTATGAATTTTTATAAATATCAGGGGATTTTAATGGGATTTCGATGATTTGAAGGGAATCAAAGATATCAAAAGATTCAACAGAATTTAAAAGAAGTTCCGAATAAAGCATTTTAAGGGATTTCAAGGGTTTTTAATGGCTGTTAAAATATTTTAAAATATTTTAATATATTGTAAGAGATTTCAAATATTTCAAGAGATGTCGTAAGATTTCTAAATTGTTGACTGAATTTTAAGAATTTAAAACGGATTTCTAGAGATTTTAAGGGATTTCCACGGATTTTAAAGGATTGTAAGAGATTTTTTCACAGTTTTCAAAGGGGCTTGAAAGAATTTAAGTAATTTTAAGAGATTTGAAAATAAGTCACGGGATTTCAAAGGATTTAGAAGAATTTCATGTAAAACCGAAGTATTTTCACGAATTTTGAAGGATATCAGAGAATTTCAATCAGATTTCGAAGATTTAAAGATATTTAAATAGATTTCGAAAGTTTTCAGGTGATTAAAAAAATCGTTAAGATTTTAAAGGATTTTAAAAGATTTTAACGGATTTAAACAGATTTCAAAAGATTCCGAAGTATATCCTTCTATTTTAGAAGATATCGTAAAATTTCAAAATATTTAGCCAAATTCCAAAGGAATTCCAAATAATATGAAGGATTTTAAGAGATTCCGAGGAATTCTAATTGCTTTTAAAAATTACATATTATTTATATTTTAAGGAATTTCAATAGATTCGAAACGGTGCCAACGGTTTTTAAAGATTCTAATGAATTTCAAAAAGATTTCAAGAGTTCTCGTAAGATTTCGAAATTTTTCACTGAATTTCAAGGATATAACCATTTTTAGTGCTTTTAAGGAATTTTCACGAATTTTAAAGGATTGTGAGAGATTTTCATCCGATTTTGAACATTTCAAACGATTTCCAGGATTTTAACAGTTTTTAAAGAGTTTTAAGGAATTTCCAGGGAGCTCAATCGTGTTAAATTTATGGCAAGCGATTATATCGATGTAATTCAAAGTATTTCAAAGAATTTTCACATGATTTAAAAAATTTTAAAGAATTTATAAAATTTTCAAAAGAATTCACGGGATTTCAAAAGATTGCAAACATTTCCACCAGATTCTAAGAATTATTTAACTTTTTGTCTGTATATTTATTGGAGGGCGTATGTTTTGTGAAATGTTATGAAATATATTTAAAAAATATATTAAGTATATATTAAATATATTAAAAAAAAATAATACAAATAACGGTATAATGTGTGTAATTAAAAAGTGAGTTCGACAGCCAAAACAGGCGTTAATTAGCATATTAAAAAAAAGATTTACGTGTAAATATATATCTAAATACAGATTTTAAATATTCCCTCCCCCTAAAAAATTCTAACGTAATTAATGGTCATTTCCTTTAGGAGAATGGAAGGGTTTTAAAAAATTATTCTTCAAATGTTAATTTTTCATGGAATGAAACAAAACGTACGTTCCATGCTCGGTTCTCTGTTTAGTTGGATTTGAAACCCGATAGAAATAAACTATTTTCACGTCGTTCAGAAAGAAGGAAACCGCTTTCTTTTTTTTTTGCATTCTATCGGATCGCGCTCGGTTCGCGATGCGGTTTGTATTTTACTTTCTGAAAAAAGGCAGAGAAGCTTGTAGCAGTTTGTAGATAATTAATAAACAAATGAAAGTACTTCTAATGAATGTATTTTAAGGTTGTACTTGGTTTTTTTTTAATCGGTGGGGGGGGGGGGGGGCTCTGAAGTATTGTTCTTAATTTATAACATTTGAACAGTTCCGTTTATTCCGTTTTTGTCTCATTTTATTGCCTGAATTTTTTGGAAGACTTGTGGCAGCTGACATTTGATAACTTGTTAGCTTTATTAAGCTATATGGAAGATGGTTCGGAAGGGTATTTCATGTTCGGATGAAACCTTATCCTTTATATTTAGTTTGAGTAACAGGGTCTGAGGAATCACTCCCATCGCATCGTTTGGTGTCGAAAACCTGAAAGAATCGAATCGAAAAGTGACGCGATTCATCCATGAGCCGGTACCGTTCCGTTACGAGTCAATGGCCGGCTCGCTTCGCACCGTAATTCCATAGCGATGTGCTACATACGTATTCTGTGTGTAATACGACCTCGAGGCGAGCCACCGCTCAGAGGCGAGGAATCAAGAGAGTAAAATCATACAGGACCAGGGAAAAGTGGAGGTTTGCAAAAGGGCTTGGAAATTCTTTCTACCCAAGGGAGATGGATGCTTCTCCATCATGTTCTCAATATAAAGCTCACGTTTGCTTTCCGGTGTAATATCCAGTAATATCTTTGCGAATATTTTTCTTCAATTGTTTTTAAATTCGGCCAACTCCTTCTTTTTAATAACATTGTCCAAATGCATAAGAGAGATACCGATTTTTTTCCCAAAAAATATATTAAATAAACATTAGATACATGAAAAAATTACTTTTCCTTGTTCTCCACTTACAAGTGGCTTAGTTTGTGAAGGATTTTCGAAACCAAGGTTAATAAAATAAAAATTCTGACTCTTACTTTTTAAAAGTATGTCTCAATAACTATCATTCTTTCATATCGATTTTTTATTTATTGCACTTAAACACAAGAAAATTTTAAGTTTAGAAGTTTCTCCCTAATTTTTTTTCTTGGACGTCCGATGGCAGTGTGATGAGTTTTTGGCGATTTTTTGTTCTCTTTTAACGAATATCAATTATCTTTTATGACTAAGTTATCTTGAAAATATAATCATTCTCCAATTAAAATTTTCAATATTGAATTGTTAAAAAAAAGCATTTAAAATTACACGCCTTTACAATATAAAAAAGTACATCATTTGAAACTATAAACATTCCGAAGTAATGAATCTTCAATTGCAAATCATAGAAATTGAAAAATTTTTAATTGCAAATCGTCAACATTGAAGAATTTTAAATTGTAAATCTTCAAAATTGAACTATAAAAAATACTCAAAATTATATACACACCTTTAGAATTCAATTCTTGAAAATTGAATAATTTGCAATTCTACATTTTCAAATCCAAGAATTTTTATTTGTATCTCTTCAAATTTTAGTTTTTGATTTTGCAAATTTGCAATTAATAATTATGCAAGTTTTAAGTTTTAAAATATAAAATCTTGTAATTTTGTTAATTTAGATTTGAAATTTCTTCAATTTTTAATATTTAGAATTGAAAAAAAAATTTTAGATTTTTAATTCACGTATTCTTATGTTCTTAATACGTATTCACGTATTCTTGAATTTATAAATACAAATTTGGATTCAGCGATCCTAAAAACTTAGAAAACTCATTTTTATGGAAATCGGATCACTCGTGCAGATTCTGAAAAATTACCAAAAGTTTTAAAAAAAGTTAAAAAATAAATGAAAGAAATATTTTTAAGTTCAAAGACTCAAAATTGCTTATTCTAACAAGAACAAGTATTTTGGATTAAAAAAAAAACACATGTTTCAAAATAATTCTGCAAAAAAATCGTTCATGTCAAAAGTGACCTCAATATCGAGAATCCCCCATATGAGATAAATCTCTCTCTGAATTTAGATCTTGAAGTTTGGTTCAGATATTTCTTCTTGATTCGAGGTTTTGAAACAGATTTTTTCGTCTAGTCTGGCCTACTTTGGGCATTTTTACCTGAGTCCTCGGTTTAGATCAATGAATTCCAGTTGATGAATGATCCAGAACGATTCATTCATTGTAGCATTTTAATTATAGACTTTTAAACCAGATTTCAGCTGTCTGCTTTATATACAGGGGTTTTGACAAATTGATGAATAATCGCTTTACTTATGATTTTTTGATTATCAATTCTTAAGTTAATTGGATGTTTGGATTGAAAATTGGTCTTAATATTGTCCGAGATTGATTCTAGAATTTTATAAAAAATATTTCAGTATAACATCTTCTTCAATTTCCGATGTAATCTTTATTCGGAAGTAATAATTTTGTCCTACTTGATGAGAAAGTTAGTATTTTTTTAGTTTAAATATTTTTAATTACTAGTTCGAGTCTTTATGGTTTGTGGGAAATGTGAAGACTAGGAAAGCCTTCCAGAAACAGGAAAAATAAGTGAAGTGGTACGTAGAAAGTGTGTGTAAACAGTGTCAACAATGTCAAGCTGTGCATTCTTCTTCCCTCTTCTTATCTTGTAAATTCTTATCAGAGAATGTTCATATTTTTATTCCATAGTTGTTCAAATTTTATGGATAGATGTAATATTCACCTGAAGTTAGACTTTCTGAACATGTTAGAATTACTGGAAACTGTAAATGGTAAATTAGAATAATAGTGCAGCAAGTGCAGAGCACTTGTGGTATGTTTTACAAACCTAATAATTTCAATGAATAATAATTTTCTATTTATTTCGAGGTTTACGCAGTAGTGGGTCGAAAAAACAAAATTATGGAAATCGAAATTTGAACTGCATATATGAAAAAGTAGTGGATTAGGACACTGACAAAGTATTGCATTAGAACCCTGTAAAAATATAATTAATTTGGTGGTGATTTATGAAAGCTTTCAACTCAATTGTTAGCATAATATTCTTTAAAAAATTCTTAATTTCATAATTTTGATATTTTCGTGTATGTACATTTTTTTTTAGGTTTTTGGAGATCTCAAATGCCTCTCCATTTTTCAGTTCTGTTTTATTAACGTTATCTAGATAACAACTTATGTTTAATGGACCCCTGTTTAAAAAAAAAACAATTTAAAAGTCTACAGGAATGACGAAAGAATTTTATAAGGTAATTGTGGCTTTTCTACTGTTAAAAATACATTAGAACAAAATTTGATAACTCTGGGAAATTCAATTTAAAAAGGCAAGACTGAAATTCTCAAAAATTTATTGTGCTTACGTTTATGATTTTTCAGACCTATCAAATGTTGTCCTATGTATTTTCAGTAGTAGAAAAGCCTCAAGCACCTAAAAAAAATGATTTTGTCATTCCTGTCGATTTTAAAATTGTTTTTTGAAAACAGGGGTCTATTAAACTTTACTTATCGCCTGGAAATTGTTAATTAAAATACTGAACAAATTTTAGAGACGTTATTCAAAACCTCCGAAAACATCTTAAAAAATTGACATACACTCAAATATAATTTTCACAGGTTAAGGTTTGAAGTTTCAAAAGTACAAAAGAATTGAATCCGATTTATTTATGACTTCAGATTAGGAATTATGTAATTTTATATTACTAAAAATCTGCAACATTCTTCGATAACATCTTCTCATAAATATAAATTGTTTAAGGCAGTGTGGCTCAGATGGTAGAATGCTTGTTTTATGTTTTATATAATTTTTATGCTTTAGTGGATTCGAAATCTATTTTTTTAAATGGAAGCTTTCATGTATATCGACTATATTGACAATACATTATAAAGGTAAAAGACTATACAGGTAATAGATCTTAGGAAGCCAAAGTGCAATGTTTCCAAATCTGTGATTTATGTAGTGTTACGAGATTTCTCAATTCGTCGATCATGTGTCGATTCCTGAATCAGATTCATCAACACTTTTGAATGAATAAATATGTCGAATGATCATAAATCAATATATCTATGATTTAAAAGAGATTGTAATCTATGAAGTTGCATTTTATAACATTTCTTTGGAACCTTTTTAAATACATTTAAATGTTATTTATTTCAATAAACATTTATCCATTCAGAAAATATTTGATTTATTCAATTTTTAAGATGCAATTTTGAATATGCATTTAAGGGATTTTAGAATTTTTAGAAATTTACCGTGAAATTGTCCGTCATTTTTTATATTTGAATTTAAAACTATATTGGATTTGGAAGTTTTTCAATCCATTTTTTCAGCCATTATTTAAGGCTTTCAAATGAAAATAATATATTTGTAGTTTTACCGCTTTCAGTTTAAAATTCTTTAATCTAATTTTCTATTTTTCTACTTTCAATTTAAATTTATTGTGAAATCTACAACCGTTAAAATTAAAAAACAATGTATATCTAATTTTGAATGTTTCAATTTAAAATGTACAAGTTTGAATGTTTGAATCTTAAAATTGTAATCGTTTAAGTGTCGACTCATGAAGCAGTTTAATTAACACTGCTGAATGAGTAGGTAAATAATATAGTACGAATGATCATAAATCAATGTATCTCTGATGTAATCAAGAAATTCTATCTATGAAATTGCATTTCAGAACATTATTTTGAATCCTTTTCAATATAGCCGTGTCTAGGCGCACCGAAATTCGGTGAGCGCAGAACAAATATTTTCAATGAGCCCAGGGAAACTGGAAAGGGCGGCTGGGTTCACCGAAATTCGTTGAGAGTTAAGCAAATATTTTCGGCGTTTCTAGACCCCCAGACACTTATTTTAAATCTGTTTGAATAGGTTTTACAATATTTACAGAATCGGCCGAAATTATCATGCCTTTTTTTGAGATGTGGCTGAAGTCCCGTAATTTTTATAATGTTAGCATGAATTTTTTCCTTTCAATACCGCGAAAGTTCATGGAAATATATTGCAAACAAATTTTATGATTTTATATTTTATATATGATGTGCCGTCAATTGCAATAGAAAAGCAAGCTATAATTTCCTTAGTTTTCGATGAAAGGTTTCTCATACGTTGCATTCATTTAAAATTTGTGAATTTGGCGGTTAATGAGTTTTTTCAACAGCTGTACTAGTGTGAACTAAAAAAATGTCGTACGTAACACTACAAATTTTGTTAGTTTGAATACAAATGAACTAAGTCTTAAAGAATGTAATTTTTGCGATACCATAGGACTATTTTTTATTTAAAAAAGTCATTAGAGTTTTTTGTTTGTAATAACGTGTAGCAACTTGTCAATACTAGCTAGTTTCGATTAATTTTTTGAAATTTTCGGTTCCAAGGACTTACAAAATTTTAATCATTTCCAGAGTTATTCCAATTTTTCGAAAATATCGAATTTTGACGTGTTTTGCAATATTTGTTTATAAACTATATAAACATGTGCTGAAATTTTGGGAAATGGTTCAATATATATATGGTCATATCTGTATCTAGCCCATTTGAGTTCTAATCTTATTTAAATAATGCAATTTTATTAATAGTATTTTAGCTAGGGCTCTCAAGCCCTGTTTTGAGATAAATTCTAAATCAAAGATCAATGAAATTACACAATTTAAACAAAATAAAATCTCACATGGACCAGATATACGTGCCCTTGTACATTTTGGAACCGTTAACAAAATTTCAACACAATATTTACAAGTTTCAAATTACAATGCAGCAGAATTAATGTAATTGGTGACGTGCCACTTTGGTACATGCCCTTAATATTAAAAAAAAATAAGGCACTTTATCAACAGCTCAAAAAAAGGTGTGTAGATCGTTTCGGTGGTGTATTTGAATAAACTCTACTTTATTCAGCCAAACATTAAATTTTCTTTCAAACAAAATTTCTCAGATCAAAGTGATTATAGTGAGAGAAAAATGTAATTTCTTCTTGGCTGTAATAATAACCTCTAAACTTGTGCGAAATGCACATTTCTCTAGAAAAGCCTTAAGTTTATGAAATTGTATGTGTCGGAAGGAAATACTTAAATCCCGGTAAAGAAATCTGCACTAATTTCTTTCAACTCTGTGGGAGATTTCGTCAGAGCATAACTCAGTGAGTAGTAAGAGTCGTGCACGAGGCAGTCGGTGCGTGCAATAGAAATGTGCATAATAATAGCAAAGTTGGCTATACATTCATCACTCGTGCAGGGAGGCAATGCAAGAGGTAAATGTACGCACTCGAGGAAAAACGTGTGCATCTCGAGTCTCGAGTTTAATCGCGGCAATTCTATAGTTTCAAAATTCAATTCGAATTTCTATTGCAGTGAAACCGCGTTTATCCGGCCTTCGATCAACCTCCGCGTTATCCGAGGCAACAGACTTCTCCGAGCAATAATCGAGGTGTGTGCTCGGATAATACGAAAAAACTTGGATAAAACAGATGAAGCCGCTATGCCTATGCTTTCTTAGCCACGTTAGTAACAATGCTTTGTACGCCAAAGATTAATCAGCGTTCGTCAGCTGTTCACTTTTATATGCTTATATGTGGTCAAATTTCATTTTACCATTTCAAATATATCAAAAATAATTCATGTTTTCGAATTTTGTATACTTTTTCCGTGTTATCTGAGTTTTTGCTTATCCGAGGTAGGTATCTCCACCCCTTATTACCTCGGATAAACATGGTTTTACTGTATTTACATTCGACTTTTATTTATTTATTACATTTGAATTTTCTTCGTAGTTTATACCTTTTCTCTTAAATTATATAAGATTCCGTTCCCTCTAATATAAGTCGTCCATAAAGTGATCTTTGCAATCCTCCATTCTTATTTCACTGCTTATGCTTGATTTTTTCTTTCTTTGTTTGTTTATGTACTTCCAAATATCTCTCTACGTTTTTGTATTCTTATATCTTCTAATTTTTTTATTCTTATTTTTTTTTTTTTAGGGACCGTCCTTAAACTACGTTTAACTTTCAAGCAAAAGAGACAGATTTTCAATAAAATATTTAATTTTCAACTAAGAAAGATGAATTTTCATTCAAGAAAAATGACTTTTCTACCATAGAAGATGAATTTTCTATCAAAAGACATATTTTTAAGATGTTTAATCAAACGAAAAAAAAAAAGAATTTTTAACAAAATAATTTAATCCTCGATCAAATAGATGAATTTTCAATCAAGAAAGATTAATAAATTTTTAACCCGAAAGTATGAATTTTCAACTAAAATGATGAATTCTCAACCAAAAAAATGAATTTTTTAAAAAGTAGTTTAAGATTAAACCAAGTAAGTTGATTTTTTTGAACCAAAACGACCAAAACAGATGAATTCTCAATGAAACATGTAACAGTTGATATTTCAACAAAAAAGATTTTAATTTGAAATAAAAAACAGTTGCATTTTAAACCAAAAAGGATGGATTTTTAAATAAGGGGATATATTTTCTATACAAAAAAAAAACGACTTTTCAACAAAATAGTTAAATTTTCAACCAAAGAGATGAATTTTTTCATCGCACGCGGTTCTCTTCGCTCGCAGATTTGAGCGCGCACTTGGAATGTTCGAATGAAACTTTATCAAAAGCACATCTTTTAAGTTTCAGTATTTTTATGCATCTTCATATTCTGAATTTTCTACGTAATTAAGTATAGTTAAAGATTACATTGCTCAAAGCTCTGAGGCTTTTGAAGTACACATTCTCACCGTGAAGCTCCCGATACGCGCTCAATTTTTGATAGATATTTTTAAATGTATATTTATTTTCTGAATTGCCTTACAATAAAAAGCTACAATCCTTTTTCAGACATTCTTGCCTATCTCGCGTTGTTATGCTAACAATAGGATTTTTGTTTTCATATCATTTTTGATCGAGAAAACAAAATATCCTACAATTTTTTAAGACTTTTCACGTATCTCACGTTTTTTGGCGTAATATTGGAATTTTCGATTCTTGTATATTAATTTAGATAAATAAATAAATATATAAATAATTAATTAATTAATTTAAAAAATAAAGCTATTCCAGCAAGTCAACTTGTTTTGTGATGAACATAGAAGTGTGCTAAGCTTCTAAATAGGCTATGCAACCTTCACAAAAATGTTCATATTTATAAGTTTCTGCTTTAAATAAAAATACAAAAACTTATACATTGAATCTATTTAAATTAAACCTCACCTTATTTACGTTAAAAAAATCGCCCCTATATTTCGCGTCGTTTGCCTCAATATTTGAAATTTCAGTTTTTTCATAGCACTTTATAGGGCAAAGAGTGTGAAATCTGGCAATCTTTCGTAAAATTTAAAATATTATTTATAATATTAGAAGAGAATGAACAATAATATTTTAGAATAGGGGAATTTATCATCAGTAAACATACTAAATATTATCTAAGTCCGTAACGTTACTTCCACTGACCCCCCCCCCCCTCCAGTTAAATTGGTGTCTTAGTTTATGGACGGTTCCTCATCTTCGCAAATATTTCTTCCTTTCCTTTTAGCTATAAAAAAATTAATATTAAAATCATGTTTTTTATCATAAATCATAAAATAATTTTCAAAAAAGTTTAAAAATATAAATAATAATATATTAGGTGCGCGCATATTGTGGTCTAATAATAGTAAAGTTGGCTACATTCATCACTCGTTCACGGTGGCAATACAAGAGAGGTAAATGTACGCACTCGAAGAAAAAGTGTGCGTCTCGGGTTTAATCGCATAGCGTGCTAACTTGAAAGTTTAATGACTTTAGAAGCTTCACAGATCCGACTCATTCCTGTAGTACCCAACTGAATACCATTAGTACTATACAGTTTACACTATTACATAATATATTATGTTCATGCGGATAAACCTCCATTAGGATTCCAATCGATTACAAAACTTTGTGTAAAAATGTCACTGGTATTTTAAGAGTATCTATTGCGTATAAGGTGAAGCAGATTTCTAATGTGATTTCCACTTGAAAAGTATCATGAGATTGCAATTTTACTCTTCGCTAATAAACTTACATTTCTCAATTCATCATAGTAATTTCTGTTTCATATTTTATATTGAGGAAGGATCATAGATCAAGATTTGAAGTATTGTTCTTCTGTCTTATGACATATTTGATTATTGAGATGTGTTCTGTTGATTGAAGTCTTCTCGATTTCGTCATACAAATCACACCATCATCAGTCTTTTAGTATTCTCTGTTTCGATCAAACAAAATTAATTTTTAACAGAGTAGTTCAACTTTCAACGAAGTAGTTGAATTTTCAACTTAAAACGATGAATTCTTAACAAAAAATGTAATAGTTGATATTTAATAAAAAAAATCAGAACCGTTGAATTATTCCAAAACAGGTGAATTTTCAATAAAATAGGTGGATTTTTAACCAAAAAAGATTTTTCAGTTACGAAAGAAAAAAATTTCAACCAAGTTGTAGAATTTTCAAGGCAAAAAAACAATTTTCTATGCAAAATAGTTGAACGTTCAACCAAATAGTTGAATTTTCTACTAAAATAGTTTAATTTCTGAACCAGCAAAATAAAAAAATCAGTCAAGATTGTTCGGACATGTTGAAAGAACGAAAGATGAACGTCTAACGAAACAAGTGTATAAAGGTAAAGTAAATGGCAGTATGCCCAGAGGCAGACCGCGGAAAGAATGGTTAGAATGTGCGTGAATGAGACCTTAATCCGAAAAGACATAAGAAACCATAGAAGCAGGTGAGCTTTCATGAAAAAATGCATGGACGTGAAGGAAGCTAGAGAAGTATGCAAGGACAGAAAAGTGTGGCGACAAACAGTTTGTAAAAAGAATGTGATTAGAGTGAATGACGCCTGAAACAAAATACCTTGGATATTAATGGGCCCGAGTCGGGAAACTCACATAACAACCTTGTGAAGCTCTTCACTTGGGGTGATCGCTAGAGAGATTGATCAGCAACCTGGGTCGGAGCATTGTTGTGGAGCGAACGTGTTATTTAAATAAATAACACGAAAATTCTAGATCAATCTAAAAAATCTATACCTCCTTCCCAACGCTACTATTTTCCAACCGAGCGAGTCACGCCTACCCCGAAAGGGAAATGGCTTAATGGTATAAGTGTCAAAGCCTTGAAATTAAAATTATTTTACCTATAGAAAGCTTTCAATTTGAGATTAGTTCTATGTATTTTAACAATTTTACAACTTGATTATTATTATTTTTTATTTAGCTATACTTTCCAATGTAGTTTCGAATACTTCAAAGTCCAATTTTTATAAAGAATCAATTAACACAATAATGTCAATTTTAAATCATCTGCTTTTTGACCCTATAATTTCAAAAGATCTGAAAGTAAAATACCGGCGGAAATGATTTACACGCATTATTTTTGAGCTATTGACAAAGTCCTTTAATTTTTATAATAACCCGAGTCGAAATTTAGACCCTACTTTGAACCTACAGCTCCTCATTAGAACCTGCTTTGACGCTATTTAAACCTATAGCCCCTACTTTGAGGTTTTTACTCCTAGAGAATGAAACATTAGAGCCTCCTTTGACTCCGTTTAAACCTACAGGCCCTACTTTGAATATTTAGAAGCTACACCCAGGAAACAAGAACCCATTGAAAAGGCGACTCCGTGTATTGCGTATCTGTCATTTCCAGATTAAGATTTTTTAAACTGAATTGGTTTACGACTATGTGAATCCGTAAGTTTCTCTATATTAGCACTAATAAAGTATCTGTAAGCAAAAAGAAAAGGATTCTTTCTAAAAATGTTAATTTTCTTACAAAACTGAAACTAAGGTTTCCATTTGAGCCTTAAGTTATCGATTGCTATCGTCCCAAGTAGTCAGAAAAGAATATAAATAAGATTTTCGACTTGCGAAAGACAACCAAATTTGGAGGTTACGGACAAAAAAAATTGAATAAAAAATTGTCGGACTAGTCCCAAACGGACTAGTGACAAATAAGTTCTCAAATTATATGATAAAAAACACTACAAACAAAGAATTGTATACTTCATGAGTTTTGTTTCAATATTAAGTTCCTAAGGTACAGTTGATAGTGAAAGTATTTTTGCAGAGATGGGAACCCATAATAAAAATGTATAACCATTACCGAAATTACGCCATTATTATTTTTATTATTATTATTGCCAGTGTAGGGGCTGGAGCATCAAGGCAGGGTCTGGAGCGCCAATGTAGGGTAGGGCCTGGAGCACCAATGTAGGTTCTAATTTAGACCCTACTTTGACGCTAAACGTGGAAAAACGGCCGATTTCGGACGTTTTTAGCGTCAAAATAGGGTCTAAATCAAATTGAAATCGCTGCTTATTTTAAACCTACTTTGCTGCTCCAGCGCCTACTAAGGTAGGAGTTATAGGTTCAAAGTAGGGCCTAAATTTCGACTCGGGAAGCCCAAGTTGAAACTTCAAATTTCGATTCTCTTGGAAAAATTGGAATAACTCTGGAAATAATTATGATTTTTCAAAATTCTCTAGCTCATTTAAAAGATAAGTCTCCGTAGTATTTTTCTAATTTGATCAGATATTTTTATAAGTTTTTTCCTAGATTCAACCTTTGGATCAAACTTAAGGTAAAAAATCGCAAATTGTCAAATAATTATTGTACCTGCCCCATGATTTAAAAAAATGCAAAACAATAAGATTTTTATAATCGATTTTATAATCATGAAATTAAAAAAAAATGCTATGGAGACTCACCTATAAAATAAGCCTAATAAGAACTTTTAAAAATCCTAATTATTTCCAGAGTTATTTTAATTTTTCAAAAACATCGCAATTTGACGTTCACAGAAAAAACTGAGGGCACGAAATTTTTAAGGTAATCGGTCAAACAGGGTAAACACTGAGTGGTTACCCTAAACTGAGGTAAACTTACCGTGGTGAATTGCAGATATCTCCGACGGAACTCCGTCAGAGGCAGCACGTTACAGGCCTTTAACCACGGAAAGTTTACCTCAGTTCGGAGTAATCAGCTGACTGTTACCCTGCTTATTATCTTTTTACAAAATTGACTTCAACTTGTGCTTATTAAACGCGTAATTATTGTATTATCTTTCGCGGTACAAAATGAAATCGTCAAAGATTATTATACGTATATAATAATGATAGTAACAATAATAATGTTGAATTCTTTGAATTTGAAGTACATCCCAGAACTTTAAGAATAAGAATAAGTATGCAACTAGAATGAATATGTAATTTTTTTTATAAATGCATATATTGTATCGAAAGAATGGACAATGGTGGACAGCACTGAGTATAAGAAATAATAAAGGATTATTATAACGGTTGTAAGGCAAACGCATTATTCCGTTAGAGGACGCATATATGCGATATGCGTTAAGAATACTAAATGTCTATAAATGCCACGTCACTTATGGTGTTCGTTCTTGCGTGCGGAATATTATTCATGGTTCGCTAATGAACGGCATAAATTTTTTTCTCGAAAAGGTCATCCATTGGTCGAATGTTCTCCGACATGGCAAAACTAACAGAATATAGATCCTATCTTCCATCATAGTTCTAAAGTATAAAGGGAAATTATCACCTCACAACTATCGGTATATCTTCCTTTTATGATGATCCTCATAAACTTTTTCACTCAAAAGTTATTTCAAAGCGTTGCATCTCACTGTGAAACTCCAAGTCTCAAAAGAATGCCGAAGTCGGAATTTTTGAGTTGCAATAAAAATGAAATATGAAAAAAGCTGATGCATAGTGAAAATTTTCATTGGTTAAAGGGAGGTGGAAGAAAATTCACACCAATGGTTCTCTGTGGTTAAAACAACTATTAGAATTACTTTGGTTTTAATATTTGCTTAATCTCTATACATTTCTTATAATTTATCAGGGGCCACTCGAAAACTACGTCACACTGTCAGGGCAGTGGGGATAACAAATTTTGTAACGATTTGTGACGAAAGGGGGAGGGGTTAGCGCAGAATGTGACATGACACATACAAAATATAAATGCGAATGACAGTTTGTTGCATTCATCTGTTTGTTATTTAAAATTAAATTATTTTTTGGTTGAAATATCAACTATTATATTTTTGGTTGAGAATTCATCTTTTTGGTTAAATTCGACTGTTTTTGTTTGAAATTCGAATCTTTTTTTGGTTAAGATATGATCTGTTATATTTCTCGTGGAGAATTAATCTATTTGACTAAACATTCAACTACTTGGTTGAAACCTAAATTTCTTTATTGATAATTCATTCTTTATTGTTGAAGATTCAACATTTTAGTGGAAATTTCAACTAAGTATTTTGTTGAAAATTTAATTATTTTGTTAAGAAGTCAACTTTATTGGTCGACAATTTAACTATTATTGTAAACATTCGTCATGTTGAAAATTCATCTATATGGTTAAGAAGTCATCTATTTTGTTGATAATTCCACTCTTTTGATTGAAAGTTCAATTATCTGACTGTAAATGCAACTGTTTGATCTAAAATTAAATCGATTGTTAAATATCTTTTAATCATATTTCTTGGTTGAAAATTCATCTTTTTGGGTTTAAAAGTAATTTGTTTTTTAAAACATACTACTTTTTGGCTAGCTTGGAAACTCAACTCTTTCTTCGAAAATTCATCGCTTTTGGCAGAAAATTCATATTTTTAGTTTAAAATTCAACCATTTAATATGGTACCTACAGATTACTTATATTCGAAAGAATTCGTTCCCCCATTATTCCCCTATTTTACTGAAAAATCTCCCTATTTCCTCTGTTTTGAGAGCATTTTGGGGTGCACTCTGTCTTAAAATAGTATGTTTTTGTTTTATTTCAGGCGTTTATCAAATGAAATCGAACAAAAAGTTTTTACTTAAAATGGGGGGAGGGGGTTGTATTTGTAACGTCGTCCTGGGTGGTTCCAGCTTTGTGTCATGTTCTGTGACGAAAAAGGGGACGGGTGGAAAAGTGTTCAAAATAGCGTGACGTAGTTATCCACTAAAGAAATTGAAACTTCTCGAGTACACATTCTTTCCGGCTTTTATGCATTTAAAGTATCATGTTTGAGAGAGTTGAGTCAGTGTTTTCGTAGCTGCATCCTTTTAAAGAAAAAAATAACAGTCTTCCTGGTTGAATGCACGGGGAACGAGTAATGTTAAAACCACGAAGTACTAAAACTACTGTAACTTTTCATGATCCACTAGTCTCGCCACTGGTTGTAAAATCGGTAGAACAATCTTTAATCACGTTGAGGTGAAACTGAGTGTATTATACTCTTTGAGGAGAATTTCATATATAGATATATTCTTATATAGAAAAGAAGGATAACGAGTTCGTGATGATCTGCAACGGCCAAGGTCAGTTTTAGACCTTGGATACCTTAATCTAATTTCTAAATTCCAGACATTTTTTCTTCTATTTTCAAGTTCTGGCATCATTTCCGAGCAATGTGGCCATTTTCCGAATAAAGGAAAGTCTTTTCTGATATGGATAGACTTTTCAAACAGGTAGATTTTTCTCGACTCGCGATTAAACTCTTTCTAAGGAAGTTTCAGTGAAAGAGGCTATTACCACTGAAGCGTGGCAGAATAGTGGTTCAGTAGTGAGTAGTAACAGTTTATCTGCTTTCGTATACTGCAGTTACCCGTTAGCAGAACGCGTCATGTACCTACATGAATAATAATAGTACCAAGAAATATTCTGCAAAGCGTGGTTCTTTGAGAAGAGGTAAAAATCTTCCGGACCAGAAATACTGGTCAGCAAGTTCGAGGGGTTAGAGGTTAGAGACTGAAACCTCAATTCCAAGGAGTAATGGAAACTTGATTTATAACTGAAATATTATATTTTTACAATTTAAGTTTCACTCAGGCCTCGGACTCACCAAACTATTCCACACTTTTTTTTAGCGATGGCACTATTTTGCTACTTTTTCGAAAATAATGACACTGAAGACACTATTTTCTCAGAATTGTCTGCTAATGTCACTATTGCTTCACTAAGTTACTAAGTAAAGTTTTTTTAAATTAAATTTTGAACCGTGTAACCCCCTTTCCCTTTGTTATGTTCATCCAAAAATAACGTTCGACGATTCGCGATTTTGTAGTTTAAGTTTCAACCAAGTAGTTAAATTTTCAATCAAAATTATAAAAGTTGATGTTTTAGCCAAGAACGGATTTCATTTTAAATGAAAAACAATTAAATTGAACCAAAAAAGGACGACTTTCCAACAAAATAGTTGAAACCTCAAACAAAACAGATTAATTGTCAACCAAACAGTTTAATTTTCAACACAGAAGATTAATTTTCTACAAAAAAAAAAAGATGAATTCTTTATAAAATACAAGAATTTCTAACCAAGTAGTTGAATTTTCAACCAAGAGAATGAATTTTCTATCAGAAAAAAAGATATTTCAACAAAATACGTACATTTTTGACCAAATAGTTGAAGTTGAGACAAGAAGATTAATTGTCTACCATAAAGACTTATTTCCAACAAATTACTTTGCCTTAAAAAATCACACTATTATATCACTGATGATATTGTAAAACACAGAAGAGATTGTTTACGAAAAAACAAATTTTAATACCAAAATTGTTTATTTAACTAATTTTTTGCTAACAATTTCTCTTGTACTGTTATTAGAATTTCAATCATGTCCGATTCTAGTGGATTTGATGAATGTTGTGCCATTTTTCAGTGACATTTATGGAACACGATTTATCCTTGGATATGGTTGACGAGAGAAGGTGTGTATAAAAAAAGAAGAGAAAGGCAATAAAGAATTGTTTCTAATGTAATTTTGATTTCCTATTGTCCCATTACCTTGGCATTGGTAGTCGAAATGTTCGTGCCATGCGCCAGTTTGCATGGTAATAAATAATGGCAAAACGCATAGGCAAAGTGTATGGGATCACATATGCGTGGACACACATACGTAAAATGAGACACGCTAACCGGGCTTGTGGCCCTCTTAACAAGTGTTCCGCATCTTACTCCTTTTATTAATACACATAGTAGCGTACTTTTACACATAGCGTATAACGGACCCTCTTTAATTAATCAATTAATTGGCCATAACTTTTTCTTAATAAGCTTCTACCTAGTATAGACGCGTTGTGTGTAATGGCACGATTTGTTTCTTTACTGTATAATTTATATATACCTATAGGTGCGAAGAACTATATTGTACATGAAGTTTAACAATTTACACCTCATAGAATTTTTATCGTTTGGAAAAAAAGATTCTAAACTTACAAGAACTTTTTTTAATAATAGTGGCGTCACTTTTCTTTAGGTTTGTCAAAATTTTCAATTATTTTACAGATTTACAGATATTTTCTGTAAAATGTTCAAACCATTTCTTTCAAGTTCACATTTTGAAGATGTTAAATTGACAAAAAATTCAGTAAATTTTACAGAGAGTATTCGTTAATGCTTAAGAAAAATAACATTTTGGCCGTTCGAAAACTATACGTCATGCTATTTTGAACACTTTTTCCACCCTCCCCTTCTTCGTCGCAGATCATCACACAAAGCCCCCCCTTTAAGTGAAGATTCTTTTCTTCGATTTCGTTTGATAATCGCCTAAAATAGAGCATACAAAAGTCATTAATTTTCGTGATTTTTCACGAAAAGAAGGGAATAATTGAGGGGAATAAATTCTTTTAAATAAAGCAAATGCATAGGTACCATATTAAATCCAACATAAAAAGGCGCGCTTAAGGTTTCAAGTCAAAAAATATTTCATTTTCAACAAAATAGTTGAATCTTCAACTCAAATAATGAATAATTTTCTACCAAAAAAAATGAATTTGCAACAAAAGAGTTGAGTTTTTAACAAACTGATAATTTAGTTTTTCCCTCCAAAGGGAATTAAATTCAACCACAAAAAGTTGCATTTTCAACCAAATACTGGAATCTTCAAGCAAAGACGACAATTTGTTAGAATCCAGATGAATTTGTAACTAGCAACTCTTCTACTAAAAAAGAAGAATTTTCAATCAAAGAAAGATAAATTCTGCACCCAAAAAGACGAATTTTCAACAAATCTGTTGAATATACGAACAAAAGGAATAACTTTTTAACAAAACAGTTGAATTTTCACTGAAATAACTAAATTTTGAACAAAATAGTTGAATTAGTAACCACATAGTTAAATTTTCGACCTACGAAGATGAATTTTTAACAATGTATTATTTTAATTTTCATCAAGATCGTTTAATTTTCAATCAAAAAATATTAATTCTCTACGAAAAATATAATAACTGATATTTCAACCAAAAGAAGATTTTAATTCGAAATAAAATTCAGTTTAATTCAACCAAAAATGACGAATTTTCTACAAAATAGTTATACCCGAAATTTCGAATTTTCTACCAAATGTTTTCGACGAAAATAATAGTATTTTCAATCAAAAAAGATGAATTTTCTGTAAAACAGTTAAATGTTTAAATCAAAAAGACGAATTTTCTACAAATCAGTTACATTTTCAACTTGAAAATACGAATTTTCGACCGAAAAGTTAGCTTGAAACCAAACATGGAATGGTTAAATTTGCAGTTGAAAAAAACTGATTTTTAACGAAACAAAAATCAACAAAACAGTTAAATTTTCAACCAAAGAGATAGATCTTCAACTAATAAAATGAATTTTTAAAAAGGTAGTTCCACATTTAACTAAGTAGTTGTATTTTCAACCAAGCAGATTAATTTTGTACCAGAAAAGATGACCTTGCAACAAAATACATAAATTTTCAAAAAAATGGTTGAAAATTGTCGAAAAAAAATGTTTTGGTTAAAAATTAGCCTATTATATTTTGGATTTTTATTTATTAATTATTATTATTATTTTGGTTGAAAATTCAACTACTTGATTGGAAGGTGAACTATGTTCTTAAAAATTCATTCTGTTGGTTGAGAATTTAAATATTTTGTTAGAAATAATTTTTTTTATTACAAGTTTATCTATTCCGTTATTGCTGATAAATGATAGTTTTCAGTTCAAATTTCAAAAATAGTTAGATTTTCTTATTGGGTTCAATTAATTCAGTTCGCATTTAAGCGAAGAAATGAGAAAAATAGGAAGTTTCTTAAAAACAGGAGAAAAAGGACATTTTTTTAAAAGAGTGAAAAGAGAGAATCGAGGAAAGAGTGTGAAGTCTGTATTTAGACGCTTTACTTGTAAAGCAAAGTCACTAATTTTCATTTTTTCTGAGATTTCCAAAAATTGTTATTCAAATGTATATTTTCCATGTGTGATGTCATATTCTGCCCTAATCCCTCCCCTCTACATCACAAATCGTCACGAAACCTGTTAACACCCCGAATGTCATCAGCTGTGTAAGAGTCCACCAAGTTGAAGTCCATAGCAGACTAATAGCCCTAACGGAAAAAAATGCAAATGAACCGCAAAAATCCGCTTTTTTCAATCTGCGGAAGAACCTGTTACACCCCCTCCATCTTGAGGGGCCGCGCCTGATTTGAGAATTATACCGGACCAACGGTTCTCAGCAGGTTGGACGTGTATAATGATACAACATATATATGTTCATACAAAAAAATTCGACTGATCGTGAGTGTCTTGTAGGATGTAGGTAACGTTACGTTATCGCGATTCTTCAATGAGTCGAACTAAGAGGGCGAGATTGGGAGGGCAAATTGTATGAGAGAGTGCGAGAGAGTCAAAAGAGAACGAAAGTGAAAGGCACAAATTCCTGCACAGGTATGCCCGGAACACGTGCACCACTATTCACATTTCATGTGAATGGGTATTCGCACGCGTCTCAGGTACACGCACTGCGTATATGCACTTTTATGCACACATGCATGTGTGGAGGAAAAAGGGATCAGCCGGTCGATCTAGATTTATTGTCACTTTTGCATGGAGAAATGATCACTTAGAGTGATCTGATATCTCTGCAGATTCGACACATTGTTAGTCTAGTCTGGGCTAATTATTCGGTAGTTGTTGATTTGATCGAATAGGGTTACGAGTTTATTAACGAAAGTCATTATTAGAATCTAGTACCAGTCAGAGAAATTATCGCAATTATTCAGAAGATAATTAATCGATCTTGCATTACCTATAGAGAATTCTGAGTCGAATTTTTAATGAAGTTTAATTTAGTTTGTAACTTAGTATACTTTCACAATTAGTAAATTTAAATAAAGTTTCACGGAGAAAAAAGAGTCTGCTAATCTTAGAAAATGATGTCTCAATGTGTTTTTGTCAGGGTGGCCATACTGACCGGGAAAACTAGCAATTAGCCTGAAATTTTGAGCACCGCGAAAAAACCGGGAAATAGGTGGGAATTTTTTTGAAAACCGGGAATTTTTTATTTTGCATTAAATATCGTCTTGCTCTTCTAAAAAGATGTGTGTTGAAATTGTGCTTACTGTTACCGACCATCTCCTTTAAAATATCGAAGACCATTTATATTTAAGATTTTAAAGTTGAAGTTTCAATAAAAAAACTTGTGTTGATGGATCGTTGAAAATACTAAAGTTCCTTTGATACTTAAGAACGAAAACTTCCTTGTATAATATTAAACATAGTAATTATTTTGTTGGAAAGTCAGCTTTTTTGTTTTTAAATTAATCTTTTTTGGTTGAAAGATAAATTCTTTTCATTTGAAGTCTACTATTATATTTTTGCTTTAGAATTCATCTCTTTTGGTTAGGATTTCTACTATTTGCTTAAAAATGTAACTATTCTGTTAAGAATTAAACGATTCTGTTAAAAAGTCATCTTTTTCGGTTGAAACATGATCATTTTTAATTGAAAGTTAATTTCTTTAGTTGGAAAGTTTACTATCATATTTTTGTGTTAGAATTCATCTAGTTTGGTTGAAAATTCTACTATTTGGCTGTAAATTAAATTATTTTTTTGAAGATTCATCTATTTTGTTAAAATGTTATCTTTTTTGGTCGAAAATTCGCCTATTTAGCTTTGAAATTCAACTATTTATTTTAAATTGCAACTGTTTTTGGTTGGTTTGATCTTTTTTGTTTGAAAATTCGATCATAGGTTGAAGATTCATTGTTTTGTTCAAGATTTATCTTTACGGGTTTCAATGTCAAATATTTTCTTAACCATTCTAATTTTTATCCAGAAAGCTCAACTCTTTTGTTCTCCTATTTTCTTGAGAAATTTCCCTATTTATCCTGTTTTGAGAGCATTTTATGCTGTGAAGTCTGAAATCACTATTATAATAATAATGTATGTTGTGTATTTTACCTTGGAATTCTCAAATGTTTAATAATTTTTTTAAAAGTTTATATAATAAAGCATTTTGTATCGACTAATGATAGAAGGCGTATCACGCCTTGTTTAGGGATGTCATTGTTAGGAGTGCGACTGAAGTGTGTGGTACTGTGATTGTGGGAAGACTTTCTGGTGATGCATGGTGAAATGATGAAATTCAGGCAGCCCGACAAGAAAAGAAAGAAGCGTACAACAGAACATGGAACATCACAGGTCTTAGCGATGAGGAGAAAAATAGACTTGAAATTATTACAGACACAAAAAGAGGAAAGTTAGACGTCTAGTCAAAGAAAGTAATGATAAAATCAGAACAGAAGAAGAGAAGAAAATACAAAACGACTTGGAAGAAAAGAAGAAAATGTTATATAAATTTAGGAAGGCAAGTAAAAGTACAGAGTTTGTCAGCATGAGAAACAGCAAAGGTGAAATGCTTTATGATACAGATGGGATAAAAGACGCTTTGAAAGACTATTCCAAAGAATTATTAGGAGATGAAGCTATAGAGCACCAGAACTGCGATATAGAACATAATGCATTAGAAAACTCAATTGAGAAAGTCTGTGACACTGAGGTTAGCGATATAATTAAGAACTTAAAAAACGGTGAGGTTGCTGGTGTAGACAGTATTAGCGCTGAAATGTTTAAATATGGTGGCGAGTACATACCTCACAGCTTGTGCGAATTGATCAATTTATGTATCAAGATGGGAGAGATGACTGGAAAAAAGCGATTATCGTACCAATATGCGAAGAAAAAGAAGATAAAAGCTCTAAGCTGTCTCGCATAAAAATACAATTTTATATGTTAGATTTTTGTTCAGTGATTGAACTAATCTATTGGTATTAGTGCTGTGTACTTTAACCAATTAATAATTTGATAAATTCCATACAAACAAGAACTGTTAAAACAGCCAATAATTAATCGAATAAGTTCAGTTAGAACAGGTAAAACTAATAAAAGGTCAAAGCCAATAATCCGTTAAAAAATTAACCACCTGAAGCAGACATTATCACGTTCACGATCGTAAAGATGTAATAATTTCCTCACTTCAGGTGCGATTAATTCCTTAACCGATTATTTTTTTGGTCGTTTATTTATTCTAGCGGAATTTATTTGATTAACCATTGCCCGTTAACAAACCGTTATTTTGGTTGTATTTGTTAAACGATTAATTGGTTCAAGCACACAGTAGAATTTTGAATTTAAGCTTTAAATATTTTTAATTCTTCATTCAAGCCTTCAAAAATAATAATTTTATATGTAGGACAATTCGAATTTGATGGATTCAAAATTACACTGAGAAAAAAATGTTATTGGCTAAAAAGTACGCACTTTCACGCTCGTTCAAAAGCAGGTACTATTGATTTGAATAAATATTAAATAAAACAATAATTATTAATTCCGGCTCAACACTGATGCTATGAATTTGATAATATATTTATTTGAATCAATAGCATCTGCTTTTGGGCGAGCGCGAAAGTGCATACTTTTGATTAATTTTTTTTTTCAGTGTAAGTTTACTTCAACTTTTAACTTTTGAAATGATTCAATTTTGAATATTCAGAATTGAAATTATTCATTTTGTATTCCTTTTCAGTTTAAAATGTAAATTTTCAACTATTACGGCTTCCAATAATTAGGATTGTCCTGCTTAGGGTTAAAAAAATTCTGTAATAAATACAAAATAACTTGGAAAATTCAATTCAAAATTATTCAGTTTTAAACGATGTTAGTTCAAAATTGTCTAATACCAAAGATTTCAATCAGACTATTTAATTTTTATTATAGTAGCTTCAAATTGTTTATCTATTCACTCTTACTGTAACTGAAAAAAAATTATTTGTACAATGTACAGTTTTTTTTATTCTAATATATTGTTCCATTTTAACCTCTTCAACTTGAAAATTAAACTATTCTTGAAGGATTGAAGTTTCCATTTTTAAGTCTTGTAATTTTTAATTATTGAAGTTTATATGTTTAATTTTTCAATATTTCTCAATCTTGATGGTTTTTAATTGATAATTGGTTGATTTTAATCCCCCACAATTTAAAACTTTGCGTGACTCAAAACTTAAAATTTCAAGGAGAAAACAAATCTACTAAATATAGAAAAGACTTCGCTTAAGAAAAGGTTAATTGTTTATACATGAATCACTTTAACTACCAAAGCAAAAAAATCGACTATAAATTATTCATTCAAATTCAAAAGTGCAATAAATTTTTCTTATTTTATCGACTATTACAATTTCCCACAAAACTGCAAACTATTGCTGTGGAAACAATCCAATAATAGTGATTTATCCCTCTCCGGAAATCCTGACGATAAATTTGTAATTTTTGTATAGTCACGGTTCAATAATCACGTATATTTATGGATCGAAATTATGTTGCAATGATTTTACTATACTAAGTAATATTAAACATTGATCAATATAGATGTAAAATGTAATCGAATATTTATTAATATGAGTGAAAATAAAAAATTTGACAATATCACGTCCCTGGAGTATTCTACACTTGTGTTTAGAGGAATAATTTTCTTAATTTTAGTGTTTTATTAAACCTTTTTTTCTAACTACCTTTTTTCTTGGCGTTATATCTTTTAACAGAAAGCCTAACGTGTAATTGTTAAATACAGGTTTCTCGTTTCCAATTATAGTTTCAGAGTTATAATCACTTTTTAAATGTCCCCGAGTTTTATACCATCCGGTAACAAAAAAGGTTTTCATCAATTTTATGGCTTAAGAGTATAATTTCCACATTTAAATTGATTAATGATTGAAGATTATTTGATATACTTCAAGGTGTAAATACTTAATTACAATTAAAATGTCTTTATTTGACAAAAATAACCAATAATTTGTTATCTTTGTCTACTGTTACTTTGACTTTGGTTATCTTTATCTAAGATCCTATTCGGGCTCCTTAATAATTAAGAAGCCCGAATAGGATCTTTCAAAATTTTGGTGTCATCTGGTAACACGGAATTTTTATTGGAAGAACCATATTTTGAGGGTGATTTTAGGAAGAAAATATTAATAAAAACATGTAATTCTTACCAATAAAACTCTTCCTTGTGAGGTTATTCCCACGTAGAAATATGCTTTAAACTAATTTTAAAAAATTGCTTAACCTTGTCAGCCGGTAACATAAAATTTATTTTCATTGAGTGAAGTTAGTTGTAAGAAAGAAAATAGTTCGTATTCTCATAATTTTTAAATTTAGAAAAAGGCCGCACTTAGTCGTTCCGAAAAAGTGGCAGAGCTGTCGTCCCGAAATTTTGGGATGACTAGCCAAACCTATGAAAAAGATTTGACTAATGATGCCGAATTTCGGGATGACGAGATACTTCGTTACACATCCGTTTCATGGATATGACACAAAACAATCCTAAAACTGAATTAAAGTCTACATGTTTAAGTAAATATTTTTATGATTTGAAAGCTAAATATCATACAAGAAAAATCACAAAAAAAATGTCTCGATCCAAAAAACCAGTTTTCTTTTATATACATGACAATTTGGTTGATGCAACAAAATATTTGATTGACCCAACCAAGTTTTTTTTATTGTACTAAATACTCCATTTACTAAATGATTTGGTTAACACAACCAAAAACTTTAGTTCGACCATCCAAATATTTTGTTGTCCATATAATAACCAAATCACATTCATATCACAGTCAACACACTGCATTTATTATCTTATCTATTATAGATGAGAGGATATTGCTGCACTGATAATATAATATAATATGTATTTAAGCACATTAGTCAAAATTTAACTATCTATCTGGATTCTAGAGTTGAAAATAAGAAAATGTTTACAGAATTTAAAGCAGGAAACATTTGCACTTAATTTTGCCCTACATTTACACAAACTTTTTTTACAATTACACATGTAAATTAAATTGCATAATTCCGATTGCATTCTTTACTTGAATTTTATCAGTCTATTTTTATAATGTGCGAAAAAGGGTAACTGCATTTAAACTGCTGGTCGACTGGCCATCGATCACGATCAACGTTTTAGATCTGAATTCTAAATGCTACAACGGTCGAGTTATTTGCTATTCTCGAGAGTGCAAATAAGTAACGAGTAATTTCAATGAGCAGTAGTGCCGTATCGTGCTAAAGTTTCTCAGCGTTCGTGTAGCACATTAGACACATTCAATTAAAGGTACATACGTGTAGCACTTACGCGATTATCGGTAGCCTAAAGCTTTTGGTAAATATCGATACGCTTATAAGTTTCTTCGGTTTTTTCCAGCAAAGAACCGGCAATATTAAAGAGTTGAGAAACTATAAAATTTATAATACTTCCATTTCAACCTGCTACATTTCTTGCCCAAAGGCAGGAAGTCTAGAACTCGAGAACGCAGGTAGTAAGGCAGTGAGCACTTTACAAGTAATTATTACCTTGCAACGAAAATAAAAATTATTGTCCTTACGCACAATGGACTCATTCTTTGAAGATTGATTACTATCTTTTCAAACGTGTTCCACGATCTACAAAAAAAATATAAGGAATGCTAAATTATTTATGTAAGTTGTTTCCTAAGTTTCTGGGAAAAGGGGCTGAAAGAATATTATACGGAAGACCTACTTTTTTATAGTGGTGTACAAATACACTATTTCACTTATCATATAATCAAATTAGAGGAAGAAAGGGTGGCCTAATGAAATTCTGAAATTCTTCGGTCTGCAAATTTACTCATAGTTTTGTAGTTAACAGGGATCACGGTGGTGCAGCAGTTCAATTGTATAAATAGGAGAATATTTCTTCGAAAAAGGGGATTTTTTTTTAAATACCAGCGTATCTAATGAAAAAAAAAGAAAAATGTAACACTTTGATAAGAAACATAAATTTTATTAACAAATAAAATTACATTTGATTTATAAATTGAATGTTATAAAAACAAAAGTATCTCATTTAAGTGTGAGATTTTTTTCTCTATTTTTGATTGAAAGAAGTAATGTATCGCCGGATTCTTTATAGGGATCAAAAGTTTTCCAAACATTTTAAAAGCAATTGAGAAAATTCTTTAAAAATAATGTTGCAGTGCATTTCACTTTGTGGATTGTTTAAACAATAAATAAAGAAACATAGAGAATCACAAGTTTCCTCAATAATTATATTTAAATTGGTCAGAGATATCAAATTTCAGAAAGTCAAAAAAATGATAAAAAGTATATTTTTACCGAAATTATTTCAATTGCATAATGTCTTGCAAAAGACGTAAAACACGCATAGGCTTAACCAATTTATTGCTGCATTCTTTAAATCAAGTATTGTTGGAAAATTTGTAAAGCATTAAAAAAATCATTTTGAAGAAAATAATTTTATAGTCAATCGCGAACTTTGTTTTCTCTTTATACAACATAAGAAGATAAGATATATCACGCATATAAAAATAAATATAAAAAGGTGTGAAATCATAATTGAACAGTCGGACCTTCCTATCAGATTTACATAGGTCAGGTACAAAAATATCTTGGGTATTTTAAATGAATCTGTATACCGTGTTTACGTAAAAAATAAGCAATAATAGAAATAACCTTTTCAGGCATGTTTTATTTTGTGCACGTAAATTTCTTGAACCTATACATTTTTGGGGATTTTGAGTCACAAATTCATCAAATGCAAGATTTGTAATTTTGCATTTTTTAATTTTTTTATTAAAAGTCATGCATACTCATTAGGGTGGATCAAAAATGGCATTTTTTTTAGATCGATGATATAAGATTAAAGCCAAGCACAACAGTCATAAAGTTTTAAGAAATCACTTCTTCTCATTTTTCATCTAAATTTCAAAAACCTGTGGCGATACCCATTTTGGCAAAAAGTTAAAAAGAGAAGAAAAAATGGATCGAATTTTTAGTCTCACGTATTTTCTTAATATTATTTAGGTAAAAAAGACTTGAGAAAATATATTGGAACATAAAAATGTAGTTCTTTAAAAATGGCTGCTATATTTTCTTGAGTCTTTTTTGCCTAAATAATATTACAGAAAAAAGTAAAACTGAAAATTCGAACCATTTTTTAATTTGCTTTTTAATTTTTCTACAAAATGGTTGGCTGTGCACTTGGTTTTAATCTTGACAAAGCAAATGTTTTTCCACAGTATAGATGGCGCGCATTTGTTCATATATCATAGTTTTATATTTCAAATAATAATCGTTGTTTAAAAAACTACTAAAATGTTCAATATAGGGATTATAGGGAATTTTGAGATAAATAGGGAAGAAATACCGAAAAATGTGTACAAAATCAGAGTGTCTACTGAGCGGAAATTCAATGGTATCCGGGAATTGACCGGAATTGAAAAAAATCCGGGAAAATCCGGGAATCGTCCTTGATTTTATTCTTGATGCGGGAAGTGCATTTCATTCCCTTAAAATTTATAATTTTCCATTGTCCCTTTAAACTACTCGCGCCAATTCTTTCTTACATAAAATTGAAATTCCTAGGAATTATTTAAAAATAAAAAAATAATTTTTTTAAATAAATCAAAATATTGCAATCGAGCAAATTACACTGTATGTATGATTCTATCGTAATAGGGACCTCACATTTATAAGCGGGAAAAATACGGGAATTATCCGGGAATTTCATAGGAAAAAATTAGTATAGACAGCCCGAAAATAATTGGTATAGAACAAAATAATTTTCAAAATGAGCCGTCATTGAACCCGCTGTGACTAATATTTTAAAAGTTAGGAAATTGGTAAGTAACTATATGGTTTCCTCGATTACGTCTTAGCTGTGAATAATTTTCATTTCTGCACACGAAATTGTGGTATAATTTGACTTATTAAGTACTTAAAGTCAATGGTCAATTAAAAATTGGCAGAGGGATGAGGGAACAAAAATATGAGTAAATTTCCAGACTGGAGGGTTTCAGGATTTCATTAGAACGTCCTTGCGAACAATTATAGGACTATGCTAGAAGAATAAAAATCAATTTTTATTGAATGAAACATTTTATATCAAAAAATTGATCGGCGAGTCAGTGTCACCTTGTTATCAATTCAGATTTGCACATTCCCTGATAATTTCCTACCGGCCATTGAAGAGTAATTTCTGCCTGGAAATTCAAGTTCTAAAATTGACATAAATGTCATGAATTCCCCTGAGGCAAAACTGTGAGCCAGAATAGAAATATCTCTGAAACTGGCTGTGGCTCATAAAGTAGGGGAGCTTATACATAGTTAAACAAACTATAGTACTCAAATCGGGAAAAATTGCATAGTAAGGATAATAACATACTTTGTTCACTAACGTCTAGGCTTTTATACTTTTTGTCTCAGATTTTGCACGTTTCGTGTAGTAAATGTTCGCTTTATTCACGTCCGCCACATCGCACGTTTATCCCTGTCTGTCGTAATATCTGCTTTGAAATAGGAAGAGACTTCCAAGTGAGTGTGTGTAGGTGAATGTGAGAAGGATCGTAGGTGCAGATATGTGATATAAATTAACTGATATGAAAGGACGTCGTCACTTGGAGCGTTTCTCAATGTCTGCGACTCTGTGGCAGTATAATTATTCCAAACACAATTCCAAATCTCGAGGCTCCAGGATCTGTGACACACGCTAACTCAGTTACTTGGCTTGTAATTCGTGACACACATTCCTACTTCTCTAGTCATTTTGCAATTTGCAGATTCAATTTGGAGAGTTGTGATCATATATGATGTTTCTCCGATCATCTGTGTGGATGTATTTTAATAATTCGAAATTGTAGGGTCGTTAGGGGTATAAGTGTGATATGAAATTACAAAACTTTGATTAGTGATATTTCAAACGTTTGAGATGATTCTTGTTTAAAATTTCTCCAAAATTATTTTCGGACGTTCTACTTTTAATCTACCCCTTTTGGACCCACAAAAACTTGCCACTTGCCTAAAGAAATATTTTTGATTTTCTTTAGTAGTGTGTCACCGATTTCATATCTTCTGTCATTACGGTTAAGAGTGATACTTGTAACGAAAAACCACCAAAATATACGTTTTACAAGATTTTACTTTTGTAACGTTAATAATAATAGTCAACATAAACCCTTGCTACAAATACCTGTTTTGAATATTTTGCGAATATCATTGTTTCATTTGCAACGATATTTGTGGCCAGGTCAAAAGTAAATATCGTTGGTTCAGCTACACGTTTTTTCCGTGAACAATATTTCAAATTAAAATAGCAGAAAGTTCTAAACTTTTAGACTTAAATATTAAAAAATTGTTTAGTTTCAATTTTTAATGCTAAAAATTGTAATTTTTACTTTTTAATGTTCAAAATTAATTTTCACTTTTAAGCCATCGAAGTAAGTTTTAAGTTTAAAACGCTCAAAATGGAGTGATTTTAAATTGAAATCCTTAGAAATTTAACAATATTCCGAATTGAAAACGTGAAAAATTGAAAATTTTTAATTTGAAACATTCCAAAATTGTTTAGTTTCAATTTTTAATCTTCAACATTGTAATTTTCAGGATAAACTTTTTGAAAGATTTATATTTTGAATTATACGAAAGCAAATATGCCCTAAAAAATAAAATTTTATAAATTTTGCAAACAATTTACAATTTTTCGGTTGTAGAGCTTGAATTTGGAAATTTGAAGTATCGAAAAAATTATTGCAAACTGGGAAAAGTTCGGGCAATTATAGGGAATTTTTTCCGTGGTTTGCGATTTATAGTGGTCACTCTAATATTCTCGAAAACTTGCAATTGTAAATTTGAGCGTGTCGAAAATGTATGTACAAATTTCAGGGAATTTTATTGGTCAGGGAAGTCAGGGAAAAGTCAGGGATTTTGAAAAAAATCCTGCATAAGTCAAGGAATTTCTATAAGAGGAACTTTAAATAACTTAAGGATAATCAATTAAAATTTGTATTCAAATTTGAATTTTTCCATTCCAGTTATAAAAGATTTCATGGTAAAAATCTTACATGATTAAGATTCTGATCTTTGAATATGAAAAAATGAAAAATTGGTCCGAAAAAAATTACGGAATTTTTAAAATAAGCTTTTGCTGAAACTTTGATATAATTTTCTTGTTAATAATTTATTTACCTTGTATTTCTATTTCTATTTCTTTCTTTTCTTGCAGTTTCATTCTTCTGACAATCATACGTTTAGTTAAAAATGTTATTATTAGGCTGAGAATTCAACAATTTGGTTGAAATGTCATCTTTTTAGGTTGAAAATTCAAATATTTTGGTATAAAATTAACTTTTTTGTAAACTCTTATCGTGGTATTGAAAACTCAACTGAAATCTTTCTTGATTGAAAATTCCAGTATTTTTTGTAAAATTCGTCTTTGGGGCCGTTCAAGTATTACATACACATAATATTCTCTGTTCTCGACCCCCTCCACCAACATTTTAAGCATATTTTCGCATTACGAATATACAACAATAAGCATCTACTTAGACCCCCCTCTTTCTCAAAATGCTTACATAATACTTGAATAGCCCCTTTCTGGTTGAAAAATTCATGTGCTTTAGTAGGAATGTATTTGGTTGAAAATTCTCCCTTTTTTTGGTTGGAAATATTTTTTTTTTCAATTAAAATTTTAACTATTCCAGTTGAACATTCGTCATTTTAGTTGAAAATTCATCTGTTTGGTTGAAAATTCGTTTTTTGTTGTGGTTGAAAATCAGTTTTTTTACTGAATTATTATTTTTAATTAAAAATTTATCTTCTTTATATTTTAAAATTCATCTCTTGGTTGAAATTTCATCTTTTTTGGTTTAAAAATTAACTATTTATTTTTTGTTGAGAATTCATCTTTATAGGTTAAAAGTTCAACTATTTGTTTAAAAATTCAACTATTCGATTGAAAATTTCTTCATTCGGCTGAAAATTAATGTTTTTACTGAAAATTCAACTTCGCCATTTTTTGTTGAAAAATATTCTTTTTTAGTTGGCAATTCAACTACGTGTTTGAAAAGTGATGTAATTTATTCAAAATTCAAAATTTTTGGTAGAAAATTAATTTTTGACTTGAAAATTTCTCTTTTTGATTTTCATCCCTTGATTCATCTGTTTCTGTAGAAATGTCATTTTTTTTAAATTTAATTATGTTGTTAAAAATTCGTTTTTGTTCTGTTTGAGATAACAAATATTACATTTTTCATTGAGGATTCCTTTTTTCGTTGAAAATTCGACTGTCTTCTAAAAAATTCGACTTTTTTACTTCAACATTCAAGTATTTGTTCAAAAATGCAACTGATTTTGGTTGAAATTTAATATTTTTTTATTGAAATTTCGAACATTTGGTTAAATCAAAAATATTTTATTAAAAATTCAACTATTTTGTTAAAAGTATAATGATTTTATCAAAATGTAAGTATTTTGTTGCAGTTATCTTTTTTGGTCGAAAATCAACTGTGTTGATGAAAATTCATCCTCTTGGATTGAAAATTCATCTTCTATGGCAGAAGTTTAAATAAATAACTTTGAAATATTTGAATTTTAATCCGAAATATTGTTTTATTCCATCCATAAAAGATTCTAGGGGATGAAATAAACAAACATCTTTGAAATTTTTAATTTTTAATCATAAATATTGTTTTATTCCCTTCATAAAAGATTCTATGGATTGAAATAAATAAACGACTTTGAAATTTGTAATTTTTAATCATAAATATTGTTTTATTCCGCTTATAAAAGATGCTTAAAATATTTTGCAAGATTAAAATGCCGTTTTTGAAATATTAATGACCAGAGACAATGAAAAAATGGGGCCAGGGAGAAGGCAGGGTAATGTCAGGGAATTTTGAAAATGAAGTTGTTCTGCCGCCTTAGTAAAAATTACTTGTAACCAATAGTACTGAGATTGTATTGAACAGGTGTGGAATATATAACATTGAAAAGTGAAAAGGTGAAAATATCTTTGTTATAGGTCTGATAATGACTTTCCTTTTCAAGAGCTTTCAATTTCAAGGAAAACTGTAAGAGAGATTACACGGATGGAAGAAGTTATCGATATCAAGGCTATAGAATATGATTGAAGGCCCCAAGTTAGCTGTACATATAATCAATTCGCATTAGTGCAAATTGTTCAAGGCTCGTATTTTGCATGATTTATAAATGAGATCTCGCATAGTTATCGCAAAGCTCTCTTTCCCACGATATACATTGATTTTGTTTTTCAAACAAGCTCGAATTTCTTGAAACACGCAAAGCCATTCAACACTTAATATAATTTCTTGTTGCTAGTACGCGTAAGGTGTACAATTTACAATCTATGGCATGAAATTCGCTTTGAACGTATCGTATCATCTGAAAAAAATTAGCATCATAGGATATCACCCTTCACTCAAATTATGGTCTCTATAGCGCAAAATTCCAATTAAAATAATCCATCTAAATGATCAGACTTAACACTCGTTCCCATCTTGACCTCTTTTCCATATTTTCTCGTATTTTCGCTAAAATGCGAACTGAATTAATAGAACCCCAATAAGAAAATCTAACCATTTTTCGTTGAAAGTTAATTCTTTTAAACTGAAAAGCCTACTATTATATTTTGGGTTTAAAATTCATCTATTTTGCTTGAAAAATCCACTTTTTGGTTGAAAATTTAATTCTTTTTTTGAAAATTTAACTATTTTGTCAAAAAGTCTTCTTTTTTAGTCAAACATTCAACTACTTGTTTGAAATTTTAACTTCTATGTTAAAAATTGATTTTATTGGTTGAAGGCTTTATAATTTTTTCGGAAATTCGTTTCTTTTTTTTGTGGAAAATTAATATTTATAACTGAAAAATTAACTATTCTATCTTTGCATTAAAATTTATCGTTTTTAGTTGAAAATTCAACTAATTGCGTAAAATTTGAACTACTTTGTTAAAAATGTCTTTTTTGTTCAAGAGTCATCACCGGAATCATCTCTCGGGTTGGACATTTTTTTGAAGATTCTACATTTTTTGGTAGAAAATGAAGCTTCCTAGTAGAAATTTTTTTTTGTGTTGAAAATGCGACTACTTGTTTTATAGTCTAACTTCTTAATTAAAAGTTTATTTTTATTGGTGTACTATTGAACTATTTTTTTTAAATTTGTTGTTGTTGAAAATTAAGTTTTTTAATGGAAAGTTTAATTATTCCATTTTTGTTTGACAATAAAACTATTGAATATTTAATTGAGAATCCGTCTTCTCCTGGTTGAATATCAATTTTTTAGCTGAAAATTTAAAAACACTATTTTTGTTTGACAATTGATAGTTTTTAGTTGAAAATTCCATTATTTGGTTCAAAAAGAACTTTGTTTTATTGTGAATTGTTCTGTTTTGCATAAAATTTGTTTGGTTGATAGTTAAACTATTTTTAAACAATTCATTTTATTAGTTAATCTCCTTGGTTGAAAATGTATCTATCTTGTTGAAAATTCATTTTTTTCCTGTTACAAATTCATTTTCTTTAACTGAAGATTCAGCTGTTCTATTTATGGTCAAAAATTGATCGCTTTTAGTTGAAAAGTCAATTATTTGATTCAAATTGAACTTTTTTTTATTGAAAATTGGACTGTTTTGTATAAAATTCGTCCTTTTGTATTAAAAATAAAACTATTTGGTTACAGATTAAACTATTAATTTGAAAATTTAATTGCGGAAAATAAAAAAAACTTTTCAATTTTTTAAATAATATTGTTGTATTAACCTAAAGTATAATAAAATATTATTCAATATTTCACTAACTAATTTTCAATTAAAAACAATCAATTTAATTAGTTAATTTTTTGTTGGAAAATCAGATTTTTTGTTTGAAAATTCCACTGTTTTGTAGATACTTCATTTATTTGGGTTCAAAAATTTTCTTATTTTGGTAGAAAATTCAAGTATTTGGTTGAAAATGTGCTTTTTGGTAGAAAATTCAACTGTTTCGTAGAGAATTCCCTTTTTTTGGCTTGCTAATTCCACTGACTGTCAGAAATTCATCCTTTTCGATTTAAAATTGTATCATTTTGGTAGAATATTCAACTGTTTTATAAATAATTCTCTTGTTTAGTTTGAAAATGTAACTATTTCGTTAGAAATTCATATTTTTGTATTAAAAATTCTATTCTTTTTGTAGAAAATTCAACTTTTTGGTTGAAAATTATCTTCTTGTTTGGAAATTCTACTGGTTTGTGGAGAATTTGCTTTTTTGGCATGAAAATTCATCTCATTTTGTACATATTTTATCTTTTTTTGTCTAAGCTGCAATTGTTTGGTTTAAAATTAATCTTTTTTGGTTGAAGATACAACTATTTTGTTGAAAAATCGCCTTTCATAGTTGAAATGTCAACTTTCCCATTTTAGGTTAAAAATTATTCAAATGTTTGGTTGATGATAAATTTTTGTTTAAATTCAACTATTGGGTTGAAAATTCGTCTTTGAAGGTTGAAAACTCTCATTGTATTCTATACTATTTAGGTGCAAAAACTAGCCACTATTGAACATAAATTATGCAAATATTTCGTAGCCTAGGTAACTAAGTCCAATCCCAAACTGAAATTAACTAGCCCAGTTTTTAACACTTTTTATGCACATGAGTTGAGTAAAAATTGTATAATAAATTAAATAAGCCTTATTTCATTTAATTCTGAAACCGCAAAGATCACATTAAACTTGGCTATTTTCTACGACCACTTCGTCATTAAATTCAATTAAACAATCTTCTTAGGGAATAGCGGAAGTAGCAAATATAGATAAATGTTAGATATATCATAATCATCACAAATTATGATATAATTATAACTGACCTCAGTGAGTAGATTGTGATCGCTAGAATTTAAAAAAGTGCGCGCAACGCGTAATCGCAGGGATCGTTAGTCGCTGAATTAAACTGAATGCACAAGTTTGTTCGCGTTTTTTTCTTCAGATTAATCAGTTAGTGTAACGTGGTGGTCATGTAATCAACTTTTCGCCCACTTAACAGGTGTTCGCTCTACTTACAGTAGAGATACAACGGAACATCCGTCTCTCCATCTTTCATGGAGAAATGCATGGAATATACAACAACAATGGAAACCTGGCAGATATCTGTCCTGGCGTTCTAAGGGAAAGCGAGCTTTAGCCATGCGTAACGGGATGGAACGTCTTTTTTTTCACCAAATTATTAATTTGCAATTTACATGCAAAATTCTCACATCTTCGTCACGTTCTTTCACGCTTTTCAGAGGATATTCAGGCGAATGAGAAAGTTGTATAAAGAATTTTTTTGCAGTTAAGAAAACGTAACGATATTTTCTCAAAAAGTATATGTATTTAATTAATTAATTACACATCAGTATAAAAAAGGTGCAAAAATACCAAGAGAAAAAATTCTTAATTGATTGAAAGAGACAACTATTTTGTTAAGAATTCATATATTCGGGTTGAAAATTTAACTGTTTTGTAAAATATTCGTCTTCTTGGATTGTAAATTTTTACTTCAAATTGGGTAAATTTTAAGGTATAACGCTCTTCAGTATTCTTTTTCACTTAGGTCTCTTAGAAGAAAATATTTTATTTTCTCACTAGAGTTGAAAAAGTACGTTTTCTTTTCTACTCTTAAGATCAATATTCTTCTGCAATTTCTATTTACGAACCTCGAGACTTTGAATAATTTTATTTCTCAACAGTTTTCGAGTTTGAACAAAAAAGTGCAAAATTCAAAGAACTTTTCTGGTAATTGAAGAAGACACTAAGCATATGTTTCGTTGCACAAAAAAAAAAGTTTTGAGTGAAGAAAGGCAGTCTCATTGTAAGGCAAAGAGGTCTTGTTTTCAGAATTATGGAAACTAAATTCTGTATAGCAGTTTTTTCAAATATGCATATGTTATTTTTATAATATGGATATTTTTTCTGAAACAACTATTCTTTAAGGAATAATTTTTCTTGCAACACAATTTTTTACATCAAGTGCGAGTAATTGAAGTGATAAATTCAGTTTGTATCGACAGCATTTTTGCGGTTAATATCGCTTCTTGTGGTTACATTGATCAATCGATTGGTTTGATGCTCCGATGATCATTTAAATCTCGAAAGCGAAAATTTCACTTCCGCAATAGAAAAAAATAATATGTAAATAGAGGAATAATATTCTTGCTTTTGTGCATGAACCGATTGTGTTACACCATTATTTATGGATAATACGTCTGTATTTCAAACTGAAAAGCATTTATAAATAATTGGAATAATCTTCTACAAATTACAAGTATATCAATAATTATTACTATTCTAAGTAAAAGATGAATTACAAGGTACATTTAGAAACATATATGTTGTTATATAATATATATACAATACTAGCCTTGAACTATAATTTTATGAGGTAAAAAAAGTGTGAGACTAAATTTCACTTTTCTCTGCAGGCACCTTACAGATATTTTGTAAGTGGCGATTGTAGATTGATGACCGATTATCTTGCCATCAACAAGAAAATAATTTTCACCTCGCCTTTAACAAAACGTAACATGTAACATGTATCAGCGTAGATCAAATGTTTTTTAATGAAATTCCAAACTAAAAAAGATCTGATGTCATCGATTTGACTCCTATAGACGTATCAAGGCAAACCGAGAAAGAGAAATTTAAATTATAAACAGTAAACACCTATTACCTACATTTAACTTCCTATTTGCACGTAAACGTCATTACATTATTATTTTTTACTATGTATACTTGTATTTCTATTATCATTTACTTTTTTTATTTTTCATTAAATTTGTATATCGTTATTTATTATTAACATTGTTAATTACGAAATTTCCTACGAGAAAAAATTTGTATTGTTCTAGTCAAACATAATTTTTTAATTTAAGAAATATCTTTTCTGATCAAAATTTCTGTAGATCAAAGTTTAATGCATTTTTTTCTATGTTTACTCTTCAAAAATGATCGGATTTTAATAAGTGAGCAGTCATTTTGTTCATTAAACAATGTTTGAAGACTTCACCATCCTATTATTTAAAACTAATATATCATTTTCAACTATCACCTGGAAATGATATAAATTTAAATGAATTTTCTATACAGCAAATAGCTCTAGTTAGAAACTGAATCATTGATTTGTTTTGTTTTATTCTGAATCAGGTGAGAAATAGTATATAAATAAGTGCGGAAGTATTTCACGTTTTCAGTATGAAAAAAAAGTCATTAAATGAGGAGATTATTATAGTTTACTGATGAAATAGTTACCTTGAGTATCCTTACTTTCCGGTTTATGATCGTAAATTTCGTGGATTCGACTCGATTTTTGATTGCGAAAGGATTGCGTAAACTATAGGTAGTATTTATGTAGCATTCGCGTGTTGAATTATTGCTCTACACAAAACTGAAATTAGAGAACAAATGTGATATTCGCGTTCTCAATTTTATTTCTTGCAGCCATTATTAGTATTTGTAGTGTGTTACAATTACTGCAAATAGTTTTTTGTAGTTCGCTAGTATGTCTTTCAATCACATAAAATACAAAATAACAAATTTACCAATCGAATACTACGAATTCAAATTATTCAAGTCTGAAAACTTCAATTTTAAATAATACTTCCATGTCTAAGTCATTAGATGCATAAAATTAAACAAACAGAAAAATTTTTTAATTAGTTTTGTAAAATTATAAGTGGTTTAATTTTGTAACTGCTCATACTTCGAACCAAACAGTTGAAATTTTTATTTTTCAAAACTTAGTTCTTAATATCAAAAATTTTATACACTTCATGCATTGTAATTTGTTTAAAATTGTATACAAATTGTTCAATTTCTACTTCAATACATTTTTCATGATTGAAAATTGAACATTTCTTAAATTGTAGTTTATAGTCTTCCTCATTTCAAGTTGTACGATTATAAATGTTTTGGATTTCATTTTATATTCACAATTCGGATTGAAATATTAAACTGGAATTATCTATATTTTTCTACGTTGATTTTTTAATGCCCAACATTTTGTATATAGTTATCTAATGTCAAATGACACTTACTAGGCATTTCGTTGGACAGCAAAATTTTGCGTGAAATTGGAAATAATTTGTAAGGCTACAATTTAAAAAATGTTAATTTCGATCAGTTCGTTTGAAGTTGCTTTGAAATTCATGTGTGTTTCCAATGTTTCACATTTGATACATTCAATTTCAAACGCTTCAATTTTTAATTATTTTGAAACTTTTAGAATGAAAAATTGATCAATTTCCAGATAATCTAAATTGAAATTTTGTCAGTTCAAAAAAAAAAATAGTTAATTGAGAAGGATACAAACTTAAAAAAAACGTTTACAATTTCGACTCGCTTGTGTGTTCATCAGCAGTTACCTGAATTAACATGCAATCATTTCTAACTTATGATATTTACACGCACTATAATTTAATATTTAAAATTACCCAATGCTTAAAAATTTCTCTAATTAATCATTCGTTTGACAATAAATTTTAGAAAGTATAGCTATTATAATGACATTATTAACGAAAGTAAAATTTGGACAAAAGGACGAGTTACTCTAATACCTCTAATCTAATACTATACGTCATGAGCATGACCATGTTACATAAGACAAGCAGGTGGTCGCCAGCATCGTGACAGCGACATGAAGGTCAAGACCCCCTGAGAATAGCAATCGCTTTCCCATGACGAATGGGACGTAAATCAAGTTTGGATCATTGGTATTTATCGTTTTATCCTTTATGGGAAACATACGCATTGATATAGTGATTTAACCACTGTAGCATGTACCTTAGAAACCATAATGATGACCCCTATAGACAGTCGAATGGCAAGATACTTTCAAATCTGATTATTCTGATTATCGGCGTGACGCTGGGCCGAAGCTAATTGCCAAGTTTCAAAGGCAACTATGTCTTACGTGAACACAAAGGGCACACCCGTAATCTGAAATTGAAAGGCGCAACGCCAAACGTGATTGAGTAATCGCAATTTTGTCAGGGAGCGAACTCATACGACAGCTATACGATACAAATCCATATTCAAAATTCATTTTTTTCTGCAACCATTTGGGTGGTCCAAAATGTTTTTTTTTTTCGAAATTTCAAAGTGATGTTTGATTTTCTCAATTTGTAGGACAAATAACCAAGACTGACACTTGGATGATTAAAGAATTTCGAACAAGGAAGTTAAGAAATTGAGGTTCCGAAATGAGTAACCGGTTGGCTATAATGTGTTTTTCTGAGCACAGAACTTGGAAAATGTATCGTTTGGATCAATTTCAACAACGTTTAAAAATGGTTGAAACTGGTTTGGAACAGGTTTTCATACATGTTTTTAAATTCGTTTGAAATTTATTTTTCAGAGATTAAAGATTTTTTTAAATCTTTGTACACGATGTGCTAAGTGGTTTTATATAGATGCAAACTGGCTCAAACTAGTTTGAAGCTGTTTGAAGTATGTAAAACCATTTTCCAAAATTTCAAATATAGATTTTGAATGAATGCTGAAAGTAAGAAAAATCATATGAATGGAAAACTGTATTAATTAAGTTTGGTGCTATTGTTTTGAAAGTGATTTTGTAAAGTAATGTGATGTCTTTCACTCACATGGTTCTCTTTTTTGACTGCTCTGAATAAACACAATGAGTGGGTTTAAGAAAGTCACGAGACTAATTGTGTTACGTGAAATTGAAGTTACATATGCGAACTGTCTTTTGTGGTTACAAGACCGCGGGAATCTTAATTCATCCCAATGCACAATGGAAGTCTCTGGGCGAGAAAGGAAAACAATAACTAGGAAATGTGAAATATCTAGAGTACTAATTATGAATTTCGAAGATATAACATTTTTTGTCTTGCAACATTTTACAATCCTACAAAGCTGTTTCTAATCGAGCAGATCAGATTCCATGCCCGATTCCATGTAACAAACAATCGTAGATCATTCAGGATTTTCGAAAGTGAAATCCATTTTTCCTTAAAAAATTCCCTTCTATCAATCTTTGACGCAACTGTTGTTGCTTCATTTAAAAAGCGGACATTAAAACAAATTAAAAGAGTTTACGATTCTTTTTACACCATTTTTTGTATTGAGCAAGGTATGTTAAAGTGTTGCTATTCCTATAAGAAAAATCAATTTTGAACTTTTTCAATTAAAAATCCTCTTTAATATTTTTTAAGTCTTTGAAACTTTAAATTTGAACATGTACTCATACTTAACCTGCTATTAATTAATTTATTGCTCTATTACAATAAAATGTTAAATGATCTTTTCAACCGCACTAATTATAAACATTTTTTCGACATAATTTACTATTATTTAAAGCCTCATTCAAGCGTAGCGAGCATTTTCTCCATATAAACATAATAATATAACAGCTACCGAGTAATTCAGCATCTCTCGGATTATAAAAATATAAAATCTCGGGAGAAAGTGATTTTAATAAAAGTCCGTAATAAGTATATCTGGAAACATAAAGAGCTGAATTGCACAAGTATACATGAGAGAAAGTGCTTTTTGTGTGAAATTAAATATAGGCCCTTCGATATAGGCCTAAGTCAATCACCGGTCATTTTCTTTTTAATTCTTGCGACGTGGACAACCGATTGGTTCACCCTGATTAGGAAGCTGCAAAGGGCGGAAGCTGAGAAGCAGTTCCGGAAATGAGAACTCCTCGGTCCGAAGCAAACTTAGTTTCCCAGCGCCTCGAGATGTAGGTTAGAGACCATTTTCTTGATTTCGAGCACGTCGAAATCGGCATAATATCCACGCTACAAAAACTTTCAAGCGCATTTGGCGACTCAAGACATTATGACCCATATATGTCTTTCTTTAAGACTTATTGGGCAATTTTTTTTAATGAGTGTTCCGTACTCACGCCCAGGAAGGAAGTAGGAATAGAGACATGTTGCTATTTGGTCTGTATTATGCTGAGAAAAGAGATTTAAACCTGCACAAAAAATGTGCCTTCCTTCGCGAATTTATAAGGATCATGTGCAATGTGTAACAGATCTAAATTAGACATGCTTTTACAAATCATTTTTAAAGGGATAAAGCTTAAAAACATTTTTTCGTGAAAGTTGTGTTGTAGACCGAAGTTTGGATACCCTTGGCATTTAAAATTCTATTTGTGTCCTCTTGTTCCTTGATCCTCGTTCAAGAAAGGTGGATCCTTTGCACCAGGCACGAAAAATACCCTATTTCATATGCATACCACGCTTTTCAGATGTACACAATAGACCCGAAGAGATGACACAAAGTCTCACGATGTGTAGGCTTTTGTCAATTTTTATATGAGGTTTCTTCTAATTCGAAGTAGAAATCATCAAGTTTAAAGAGAAATAAAGAATTAAAAGAAACTCTGAGAAAAATGTTTAGTTCGGGAAGCTAAAGGTTTCGGTTTCTATAGAAGCAACAAACCTTTTATTGACCCAATCAAATTTTATTGCTTCTATAGAAATCAAATCATTTAGTGTCCGAACCAACATGTTTCTGAGTGAAGAAAAGGAAAGTTGATTTTACTGAAAAAAACTGATTTGAGGAACCAGAAGCGCAATATAGAAATGACGCAATAACAGATAGGATATTGATGATAATGAGGAATACAAATTAAAAAATTGTATGAAACTATCACCTAGTACAGAGAGACTAACAAGCTAACAGTACTTTCTATTAATTCCGAGGTAATTGGAGCGAATTCAGCAAACTTTTAATAATCGACATGCTCTCATATGTGCGGAGTACACAGAACGTGTCCAGGATCTTGGCTTGGTCGAGGTACCATGTTCACCGAACGATGCAACTATGCTATGGCTATAGGATGGTTCAAGGTCAGCCGACAAAGAACAACGAAGAAAGCTATTTATAGTTGTACCTAAGTACACAGGGGCACTAACCACCAGAGTACCAGAAGATGTTCCATATCAACTAAGAACTAATCTAAAACTTATGACTCTTCAAAACCGAATAGCCATGAGCTGGACGTTGGTTAAGCGAGTTCCAAGGGTGTGGATTGTGGAAGCTAATTAAATGGAAAAAACTAACTTGATCCTTTATTCATCAGTACTTGTCTAAAGAAAAGTTAATTGGTCCCATTAAGCTAGTATGGATGCTTAGAAGTTAAGTGATCTGTAGGGACCTGTCCAATTATCCAAGTTTTGGTATCAAGTTTAAATGATCTGAGAGACTTTAATGCTTTGGTAATTAATTGACTCTTTCACTGATGCGAAAAGTATTTTTCAAGGGAAGCATAACTTTGAGTTTCATTTTAGAGTTCTATGCGTGGGTTAAATTATTGTATTTATCAGACGTTTGGAAATTCATGCAACCGGTTGTTAGTACAATGTTTTGTTGAGTTATAAATTTGAACAGTTCTTAATAAAAAATTAGATTGGATCAAAAGCCATTTTTTATAGTTTTTTTTTTGTATAACGTCATGAAGAAAAAGTGAAAAAGAAGTGCCTTCTGAGAAAACAAGATCCCGTTATTGTTGCTCTCAACTAATCAATTTTTAAATAATTACGGCTTCTATGTTCATCTATTTTCCATCGATCTCTCTAAATTTGACTGGGTGACGCATCTTCTCACTGATTCTAATTTAGAGAGATGTTTATATTACCATCTAATCATGAACCATTAAGAAATATTAAAATTTGAACTTTTAGATGTATTAAAAATGTGTGTGGTGAGCCCACACTAGTAGTACTAGTAATAAATAATCCACCTAGAAACACTACCCGAATCGGGTAGTGGCACGCCTACCCCGAAAGGGAAATGGCTTAATGGTATAAAAAAAATGTGAAGTGAACTGTTCAAAATTCAAACAAAATTCAAACCGCTTAAACTAACGGACAGATATTTTAATGCAAAAGATTTAAAATTTAAAAGTTACAGAATATTTCCAATAAAAGGTACAAATTACAACAATATAAAATTTGAAACATATGAACATAGGCAATTCTTATTGAAGTAGTTCCATAGGGAAGAAAATTTGAAACTTGTCACATTGAAAAATGGTTATTTTTCAATAACTATTTCTATTCTACGACATAAGCTAGTATTAATCAAAAAATCCTTGAGGATTAAATAATTTCAACCTGAAAGTCTTACAAAATATTGTAGAATTTAAAGTTTTGAAACCTTTCCATTTTTCTCTTTAAAAATTAAAGGGTTTCAAATTAAACAATTTAATTAATTGGAAGCGTTCAACATATGTATAGCATTTAATCTTAGAAAAAATAAACTAGAATTGAAATTCATATATATCTTAAATTCAGAATATTTGAATTTAAGAAATTCTTCATTTTCAAGCCTCAGTAATTAAACAAAATTTCATATTTAATATTACTGACGATGTATTTTTAAATAAAAAACATAATTGTTAATGAAGTGTCTCGTTGTTCCGAATTTCGGGATGAGTAGTCCAACATTTTTCATAGTCGTCTCGAAAATTCGAGACTACGAGACGACTAGACTAGTCCTTCCCTTTTTACAACTCCGTCAATTTTTCTTTTCGACTAGACACAGCCTATTTTTAATTTAAAAAATTTGGAACTCAAAAAAAAAAATTATTTTAACAATGTTTCTTGCAATTGCATTTTTTCTTACTATCGTTTCCTAACAATTTTTGAAAGGGGTTGAATTTCATTAACTGACAGCTTATTTTTTCGGGAAAAATGTTTTCTACAACTCTTTTTCTGTGGCTGAAATCAATCAAACTATTTCTTTCAAAGGAAACAATGTTTAAACAAATAACTATATTTGAAGATTATTTACTTATTTTCAAAATTGGAAACAGTAGAGTTGTAGAGAATGTTTTTCTCTATAAGGCGTAACTAATATCATTTTAATTCTTAAAATCATAGAAAACTTTTTTTCCAGAGACCTAGTTTTTGGCACGACCGCTACCTTCAGTGTTTCAAACAAAAAATTCAAATTCAAGTAGTCGATATCAAGAATGATTTAGTTTCAATTGATCAAAATTGGACAAGATGCCTGACTAATTAAAAACTTTCAAATTTAAATTCAGAAATGTAATCATTCAGAATTCAAGAATTTATTTCTCTTTCGGAATAAAGGATCGACAGCAAAAAGAGAAGAGAAAAGTAGTGTAAGCTGTGTAATCTTCAGATTCAGTAATCTCCATGTTCTTATTATAGAATTGCATGTGAACAGTTTCTTTACACTCTAATTGTTGCTGGATTGTTGTTCTAAGATTAATATGATACGATGGAGATTGTCCCATTACAAGGAGTCTGAATCATGATAATCGTTGTGACACTGAACCAGAGTCACTAGATTGGAATCTTAACATTAGTGTATCATATAAAAATATTATGAGCCATTTTTCCATTGGCATTGCAACTATTGACCTTTTCATTTGTATAAATTGCTATTTATTACATGCAACTATAAATAGCATACCTTGAACATAATATCAGATAAATCTAGCAAAAGATACCAAAATCTGCATTTGTAATCAAAAAATCTTAGCATATTACTAGATTAGGATTTCTAAATTAAACTTATATTCTCTGGAAGTTAAATAGAAAAACTCGCGCTTATCACCACACCCAAGACCGTAATCTAATGAATTCAACCACCATAAAAATGAATGTCACACACCATGAGAATCTGACTCATGTATCAGAATTACTGTAAACTGGATGTGGAATTATGTATAGAATTGTGGTAGAGGAAGGTTTTATTTTTTGCAATTTAAGTCCGTCAGTGAAAAAAATTCTTGGTTGGGACATTAAAACGATTGTCTCGATATAATTTTGGTTATTTTAACAAAACTTTTGTTGAATTGAAAAAATTTGGTTGATTTGTCCAGTTTTGCTTAGGTAACCAGAACATTTAATTGCTTCTATTTCAATCAAGTTTTTGGTTTTCTCAACCAAAGATTTTTATCATTTTCAAGTGAGAGTTACTGGATTGAAGACATTCTCTGGATTTAAAACTGTTCTTAAAAGAATTCATGACTTTTGAGGAATTCCGGTAGATGTTATCAAACCTCGAGTGTGCGAAGTACATATTTACGGACATAAATGCCTCCTCCTTTTGGCGCCACTTTACACGAAGGTGCTTCGAGAATTCAAGGTGTCCGATACAATGACATGCAACTTATACAACGGAGGGCATTTACCACTCAAGTTACTTAACGATACAGAGATCAGGTTGGTGTTTAGTTAGCCATCACAGAATTTTAATTATCATAGCGGTTCTTCATTTATGTTGAGGGGCTTTGTGTTTATAAATAAGTAACTGTTTAATAGGATATTTTTAAAAGCAAAGGATGAAAAGCTTTCTTATTAACTGAGCAGATGTTTCACATTAAAAAATAGCAGGTTTAAAACGCACATTCAAGGAAAATCATTTGAAATTATAATTCTCAGCTCGTTAGTCAAATCAAGTCTTCTAGATCACTTAATAACCCTTTTCCCATATGTACTTAAGAAACTGATGATCACTTCTACAATACGCGCTCATTATCCAAATATAAAACTGTATCCTTTAAATTATGCGTTATATCATGCAAAGACTAATCATGTACTTTCAGTCTACGGTTTACGCATAATTTTATGGGAAAGAAAAGAAAATTTCGAATTTGATTGTTTTTTATTACTGTAATATTTTCCCGGAAATTTGTTTCGTTTGGTGTATTATTAAGACCAATAAAAGAGTACAAACTTTAAAAATTAAGTTGCGTAACTTTTTTAAAGTTAGTGTTTAAGACACCATTAATTTGCACTTTAAAAACTGTTTGGGACGACAAAACTTGGTTGTTACAGATGAATATTTTGATGCTTCCATAGCAACCAATTGGTTCTCCAAACAAAATATTTTGTTCGCTTCATGTACCAATGTGATTCTTATAAACATTTTAAAGCTCAGATTAGAAAAAAAAACACTTTAAAACACATTTTTTTTAAAACATGTTTTATCGGTCTCTTCAACAGAGGATCGATTCACCGTTCGAAATATAAAGATGCGAGTCGGGAAACTAGGGTGCAATGATCCTACTCACTCATTGTTTTCTTGGACGTAGTTCAAGGCATCCGGTGATCATCCATGGCGCCTCACTCGAAATTTTGTTCTTAAAACCACCTTCCGTATAAAAAAATCAATCACCACGTGTAACTATAACATAACAGTTCTTCTTGTTTTTCTTTTATCCTTATTTCGAGTCCCTCAGCAAGTCTCGCTCCACCTGTTGTCGGCTCTTTTGGAACCTGAGTCCCTTTACTTGTATTGTACTTTTTTTCTGTACTGGTTCCTCCCCGGGATCAATTTACTTCCCGGTTGCACATGAATTAAGGTATAAATTTTTGGTATCAATTTTCGAATTTAATTTTTCTGGTGCGCGATAGGACAAATCGTCGACGCGGGGTCGACGATCGACGAGGACGCGTGCACGTAACTTTATTTTCTTTATAATCAGTTGGTCCCGGTGGGCATAGGCAACACGATCTTAGGCTCGACTGCAACCAGTCGTCGGACATCGCCGGCTTCGAACCCCATGGAATCCTGTCTCATGCCGGTACTCCACTCCACTCCACTTCACTCCATTCCAAGTATCCACTCCCACCCTATGGGATTCTCTCGTCAGTCGCGGAGTCGCGTCTCTGGTCTTGAGTAGGATAGGGTTAGGCAACGATAGTAATTCCTACCTGTGCAGGAGTCTTGTATACGCGTACGGTACTCGCATTCGTAGAAATGTGCGTGCATGCATGCGTACCGGTACGAGTGCAAGCATGCACGCACGCACGCACTGAAATGCGTTCAGCTGACTTCAATCGGCCCTAAACTGCCTTAGAATTCCCGTTTCGCAGGAAACGAGTACCTATATACTGAGAAAACTGATTGAGAAATAGAAATCTCTGCTAAAAATACTCGTTTAATTTTTGTTTGGGCTTAAATTTATAGTCATTTTTTTACTCGGACTGAGATTCAGATTTATCTGGGACTTGGTTTAAGTCAGGAAGAGGATTTTGAGATCGGCCATTTGGAAGAGGTTTTTTTTTAGTTTAAAGTTCAAAAAAAGATTTTACCTGGTTTATATGAGAAAAACTTTTTTAATATCCAAAATACAAGAATACGGTATGTCGTGTATTTTTTCGCGTCTTCGAGATGCATCAATCGACCTATTGTTGAATCTTTTATAGCCCACCAGTACCGATTTCTGAAGTTTCCAAAAAATGTGTGCATTCTGTTTATACGAGAAAAAAGGTTTTGATATTCAAAATACGACAATACTATATATAGTGTATTTGTTCGCGTCCTTGAGATGCATCGATCGACCTATTATTGAACCTTTTATGAGCTACCAGTTCCGATTTAAGAACTTCAAAAAAAATGTATGTATTCTGTTTATACGAGAAAAGTTTTGTTCATATACGCCAGACTCTCTGTTGAGGAACAATGTCGGGGGTTTCCTCCAAATAGCCTTGTTCATAAAGCGCGTACACCGAAACGTAAATAGTCTGGGCAGCTTGAACCGTTTCCGTAATATTGCACAATATACTTGACTGAGTAGTAGTGCCTGCGTCCCTTCAGAGGTAGAGTCGCAACCATCTCTCGCCCTGCCCCCTGAGAAACTGCGTGGACCAGCAATTCTAGGAATCCATAAAACACGTGCGATCGCGCGTTCCTCAACAGAGAGTCTGGTTTATAAGAATACTACAGTAATGTGTCTAACATGTTTGTTTGCGTCTTCAAGACACCTCGAATGATCTATTGACGAACCTCCTATGACTATGTAATATTGGGGATACAACAGTAATGTATATGATATATTTGTTCGCGTCATCGAGACGCGTCGATTGCCCAAACATTTGGTGTGATTGCACGCGTGTTCGAGACGTGGAGATTGATCTATTGACGTCTATACGTCCGGATACAATCTATTCACGCAAGCCTTCCCTTTTCCAGCTCCCCCGTCCCCTTGACAGGTGTGTACGTTTAGATTTGACCGTGTGATAAACTTAGATAAACGTACGGACTGTCCAGATGTTTAGGCTCGGCCTCAAAAAGAAGACACATTGTTTCTATGAGGCTTCAATTTGGAATATAACACCATCGTAAGTTAAAAAGTTGTTCATTGTAAAGAACTCATCGCTTGAGATTTCGATGGACACACTGATTTTCTAAAAAGAAGATTTTCGGTAAGACAAACATAAGCTTGAGAAATATATTGAAAATGTTCATTTTTTCCTTTTGTTAGAGAAAAACCTCCCTTTATGAGGAAGTAAAATGCTTGTAAAATAAGCTCAAGTAAATACACCTATAGAGAATACACCCATATTGAATACATACATAGTACTTCACAGCAGTATTTTAAAATTATACGCATTTCTCTATATTTAATACTATTAGTTTGTTGGCCCTAGGTAAAAATGACATCAGTGCAAGAATGAAAAAAATCATAAATGTACTGCAGTACAAAACCTGTTTACTGAAGTGAGAGTAAAATTAATTTTCCTATTAAAATGCCCTTGAAATAAAAATGTTTATGAAAATTAATTCTATTTGAGTGGAATGAGGAGGGCAAGATCTTCCCACAATTCTCCCTCTCACTCGTACTTGCTGCCTCGTTTTCTCCCTCGCAGCCCTTTCTAAAGTAGCTGAATGCTTGCCATCGTAGGTGCGATGCCAGCACAGGTTGAACCCTACGAATGTTTTAATGTTCCCTTTCCTCTATGAAATAACACACGCCTGTGTAAATCTTGCGGCATTTCCTTTGTGGAACTTATAAGGATTAATTCCACAGGCTTTCTTGGACTCAGAAGATAAACTCCACTCAACTTGAAAATCCTGTAAGAGCGTATTGGTCAATTCTGTATCGGTAACCTTGTAATAGGGTATTTGAAAACGATTTGTTTTCGATTCTGTTTCATTCATTTTCCCATTAACAAGTCAGGGTCAATAAATGGAAATGCTTATAGAGATGAATCGATTTCCGGATCGATTTTTGAAGAGGGAGGATGACTCAGGAAGTTAGGGTAGGGCAGACCGAGGTAAGATGGCACACCCGATTTTATCGTAAGGAGCCTTCCATAAATTACCAATAAATTACGTTACCAATTTCAGGGGAGAGGGGATTCACGCCAAAAAGTATTGTGGGTAACAGAGGTTGGGGGGAAGCGGAAGTAACGTTACGAACTTAGATAACGTTGAATGTTTGAAAGTTGAATTACTTTATTAAAAATTCACTTTTCGTTTGAAAGTTCACCTTGTTTAGTTAAAAATTCAACTATTTGGCTCAAAATGTATCCTTTTGAGTTGAAGATTCAACTTATTGGTTGAACATGTAACGGCTTGGTTGAATATTCAACTCCTTTGTTGAAAATTCATTTCTCTGTTGAAGATTCATGATTTCAGTTAGAAATTCATCTGTTTGGTTGAAAATGTAAATATTTTGTTGAAAATTCGTTTTCTTCTTGTTGTTGTTGAGAACTATATTTTTCTACAGAAAGTGTATCTAACTATCCCATTTCTTATTGAATGTTGATATTTTTAATTGAAAATTATCCTTTTCTAGTTGAAAACTCAACTATGTGGTTGAAAATTCGTCTTTGTGGTAGAAATAAAATCTTCAGCTTGAAAATTAATCTGTTCCGGGTTAAGATTCAACTACTTGGTTTAAAGTTGATCTAATTTGTAAATAATGAATTTCTTTTTGGTTGAAGACTTATAAGTTCAGTTGAAAACTCAACTGTTTACTCGTAAATTATTTTTGTTGTTGTTGTAAAAAGTCATATTTTTGGGTTGAAAATGCAACTGTTTTGTAGAAAATTTGTCTCTTTGGGTTATAAATTTAACAGATTTGTAGAAAATTAAACTATTTGGTTGAAAATGAACTTTTCTGTTGAAAATCCATATTTTTGGTTGAAAATTTCAGTATTCGGTTACAAATTAATCTATTTTTTGTAAATTTAACTATTTGGAAGAAAAGTTAATTTTTCGTTGAAAAATCATATTTTTGAGTTGAAAATTCGACTGTTTTGTCGATAATTCCTCCATTTGCCTTACAATTTGAACAATTTAGTCAAAGATTCACATATTTGGTTGAAAATTTAACTATTTCATTGAAAATTCGTTTTTTTTATATCGAGAATTAATTTTTTTAACTGAAAATTTAACTATTCCTATTTTATTTTCAAATTATTTTAAATTGAAAATCTATCTTTCTTAGTTGAATATTGAACTGTGTGATTGGAAATTCGTCTTTTTCGTGGAAATAAATTTTTTTCGTTCAAAATTCATCCTTTTGGTAAAAAATACAAGTGTTAGCTTGAAAATTGATCTATTTCGATTATAGAATCAACTACTTGTCTTAAATTTGATTGAATTAGTAAATATGTTATTTCTTTTTTATTAAAGATTGATAATTTTAATTGAAAATTCAACTGTTCGGTTGTAAATTCATTTTTTTTAGTAAAAAGTCATATTTTCGGGCTGAAAATGCAACTGTTTTGTAGAAAAATCGTGTCTTTGGCCTGAAAATTCAATAATCTCATAGAAAATTGAACTATTTGATTGGAAATTTAACTATTTCGTTGGAAATGAACTTTCTTGTCAAAAATTCGTATTTTTAGTCGAAAATTCAACTATTTTGGTAGAAACTCGAATATTTGGTTCAAAATTAAACTGTTCATTTGAAAATGTAACTATTTGGTAGAAAAGTAACTTTTTTGTTGAAAAGTCATATTTTCGAATTGAAAATTCAACTGTTTTGTAGATAATTCGTCTTTGCGGCTTCAAAATTCAACAATTTTGTTGAAAATTCACCTCTTTTGTTGAAAATTTATAACTATTTTGTTAAAAATTCGTACTTTTTGTTGTTGAAAATGAATGTTTTAAACTAAAAATTTAAAGATTCTATTTTTGGTTGAAAACTTATAATTTTTAGTTGAAAATTCAACTATTTGGTTAAAAATTTATCTGTTTTGGTTGATGATTCATATATTTTCTTGAAAATTTCTTTTCTTGCTAAAAATTAATTCCTTCAACTGAAAATTTTACTGTACCATTTCGGATTGAAAACTTTTTTTTCAAATTAAACTATTTGGTTGAAAATTCTTGTATTTTGTTCAAAATTATGTATTTTTTTATTTAATTAAAGTGAAACTATTTTGCACATCCATTTGAAAACTATATTATTGGCATATTTTTTAGATTTTATTGAATATAAATGCCAACGAAGAATAGTTTGTTTACGGGTCTCAAAATGTTTATTCATGGAGTGACAGACAATCACATTCTATAAAAAATCGATGAAAAAACATTTTGAATAATATTTACCGTATAATCTTATGAAAATTTCTTCATTTTCAAGTTATTAAATACATATTTTTTCAGAAAACACCCCTCCGATTACTTTGATTTTTATCTTAAAATACTATATTATTATAAGCAATGAAAAAATCCCATTTATCTGAAACTTTTATTTAAACTTGGTTCAGCCGCACCGTTAGGATTTGTATTTTTTATTCGTAATACCATGTGCTGAAAATAGCATGAATAATTATTGGGAATGTAATTTGAAATTTTTCCATTTTTCTTAAATGTCTCACAATTCCACAAATGTGAAAGTCCTGTTATCGGAATTTAAATTGAGGTGTGAAAGGTTAAATGTTCGTGATAATTAAAATATTTCTCGCAAAAAAATATGAATAACTTTAAAATCAAAGTCCTGAATTTAAAATGCATATACATGATTTTTCACTAGTTTTTCGGCATATTTTATGTTTATGTTACTTCATAATTGGGCGGAAAATATGGTGTCTGTGAGTGGTTTGTAAGATATAAAATCATAGTCATCCTCCATTCGACTGGAAAGTATTTTGCGCAAATTTCGCTTATTGTTTCTAATAACTATATAACTTTGATATCAACTTTCTATTTTTATAATCAGGGGGTTATTTATATGGCAAACAATTACTCAGGCTTTGTATCTGTATCTTATATTATGGCTAAATGTATGTTTTTAGAGGCTACTGGACCTAGTGGTGGAAATAGCTTATCATTATGATTAATTATAAGGATTATTCAAAGTTTACAGTATAAGAAATAAATTACACAAATATGCATGACCATCTCGAATACAAATGTTCTATTGCCAAGTTAGAAGAGTACAGACATGGCATAAATTCTTTTCAATTCTATGGTAAAATTAATATTGATACCATATTTTATTCCATATGAAACTCTTTTTATTCCTAATATTTCAAGTCGAAATATATTGCTTTTCCGACAAAATACTTCAATTTTTAGCCAAGTAGTAGAATTTTCAACTAAATAGTTGAGAATGAGATAGTAAACTATTATGAGTAAAAAAAATTATTTTCAACCAAAAAGGAAACTAATTTTCAACAAAATACTTGAATTTTCAACCAGAATGCATTTTTATGTCACAATAACAATTAAATAGTAGAACTTACAAGCAAAAGAGACGAATTTTAAACAAAATATTTTAACTTTGACCCGAATAGTACAATTTTAAAGCCATAAAAGATGAACATTCAATCCTCAAAAATATAAATAAATTTTCAACAAAATACATGAATTTTTAACCAAATAGTTGAATTTTCAACCAGAGTCGAATTTTCCAACAAAAAATATTGAAGTTCAATCAAATAGTTGAATTTTCAATTCAAAAAGATGATGTTTTAAAAGGCAGTTGAATTTCCAAACCGAAAATTAGACTTCTAAATCAAAAAGGAAATTTTCAACCAAGAAAGATAAATTTTCAGCGAATAAAGTCAACTTTTCTATCATAAAAATTGAATTTTCAATTCTTTGCACGAATTTTTATCAAAACAGTTGAATATTCGAAGTGGCTGAATTTTTAGCTTAAGAATATCCATTTTCAACCAAATAGTCGAATTTTCAAACAAAAAATATTAAAATTCAACCGAAAACAGTTGCAATTTCATCAAATAGCAGAAATTTCATGCCAAAAATAGATAAGGTGAATAAATTCAGTTAAATGAAATTAATAAATTAAATGAAATTTTTAACAAAATAGTTGAATTTTCAGCCAAATAGATGAATTTTTAACTTACGAATTTTCAGTTAAAAAAAATAATTTTCAATAATGAAAAACAAATTTGTAACCAGTTGAATTCAACCAAAACAGACGAATCTTGAACAAAATAGTCGAATCCTCTACCGACATGATGAATTTTCAACAAAAAAGATTCATTTTCGACAAAATACATGAATTTTTATGAACTATTTGGATTTTCAACTTATAAAAGATCAGTTTTAAACAAAAAATAAAATAATTTAATCTGCAAATTAAATATTTAATTTGTAATTAAAAGAAAAACGAATTTTCTACAAAATGGTTACATTTTTCACCAAAGAGGTGAATCATACAAAGAAATAATTTTAAAAGTAGTTCCTTTTTTCAACGAAGTAGATGAATTTTCAATTTGAAAAATGAATTCTTAACCATATGTTTAAATTTTCAACCGAAAAGGTCAATTTTCCTCCAAAAAGATTAATGTTCCATCAAAAAGACGAATCTTCAACAAAATGCATAGATTTTTAACAAAATTGTTGAATTTTGAAACCAAAAAAAAGAATTATGTACAAAATAGTTGGACTTTTAACCCAAAAATCTGCTTTTTCAATAAAAAAGTTAATTTTCTAAAAAAATTGTTGAATTTTGAAGTCGTAAAGACTCGCATGGATTTTCGGATTATTTTTGATGTTTCTTCTAAACCTAAACCATTGATCAAATAGAGAAAAGTATGGGAGATCCTCCTACAGTAGATAGTCATTAATTTAAAATACTAATGTTTCTAAAAGAAATAATTTAATGTAATTAATAGTTAAGATACGATACACTTTAATGTATTAAAATTAGAATTGATTTTTTTTACTTATATTGGTTCTCACAATTAATGATTATCTACTATAGAATCATTATCTCTTATAGGATGGTTTCCCCTTATCTAAACAATTTTACAAGATTCAGTGAATGAAATGGTCTTATTTACAAATATTCATTCTAAAATAATTAATTTTTTATGATTTCAATTCGAAGAATTTGCAAAAATCTGAATTAATTCATTAAAATTAACGTAAATTCACACGAATTCATTGGAATTCAGAATGATTCAAATGGATTTAACGGAATTTAAAAAATTAAGAAAGGATGTCTTTTTATCTACAGGTCTTGTGATTCTTTTAAAACGTGCTTTGATACTGATGAAAATCTGGATGGAAAAGGTTAGAATCCTCCATTTTTTACAGACATTAAAAATGTTTATTCTTTGAATTCTTTAAGAAATGCCTTTTTTGTGTTACAAAACAAAGTACATTAATTGATGTTTTACTTTTTTCACGTTTTAATAATACGGAATTTGTTAGGCTTTACTTTGAGAAGCTCAGGAAGCTTAATGTCTAACTGTAAATAGTATATAGATTAAAATAATATATTAATAAATATTTTTCAAATAGGACTTCTACGGAATTAAAATTCGCTCTAGGTGTTAGGTTTAATGAATATTTGTTTAAATCTTTGAATGCGAATTCCTTATAGCCAAGAAACAAGAGTACCCGTGTTGAAATATGCCCAATTTAGGCTCATTTGCAAACTGGACGCCAACCTGGGCCCAACTGAGCGTCACATTTATGACAACTCCCTAGATGAGAATACCAACAGATAAATTATTTATGAATTACTGATAATTATATTTAATTGGAAAAAGTTTATGTGCATTCAGTTGTTGATTCGTCTATCTTATGACCTGCGAACAAAAAAACTGTTAATTAAAATAAATGCAAAAAGAGGAAAATGGATGTTACTGTATAAATTAAAAGAGGATGCAAAATAGTTGAGACAGGAAATGAAGTTTTGAAAATGATATTGTCGTTAGAATTGTAAAGAAAAGTGCCACTTTTGGAGAAATTTAAAATAACGTTAAAAGAAGGAAGTAAAGGATGTGAAAAATTATACCTTAGAGTTTGCGAAAGTAGGATGAAAGTTCTTAACATTTATGGTTGAGACTAAAGAGTAAAGACCTCTTTTCTAGGGAGGAATGGATGATGGTAAAATGAGAAATAAGAAATATGGAACTAAGTATCATTGCAATAAAGAAAAAAAAACATTGTAGTTAGAACGTTTTGATCGATTTCCGGCTTTTTCTTTAGATGATAAAGTGATTGATACAGATCACTTGACTAATTTTAGTATATCTAGAGACTGCATTTCTCAAAGACAGCTTATAATAATTAATAATTATTATGTAAAAAAATTAGCAAAATCAATTATAAATGTTATATATTGTATCCAATATTTCGTGTTTTGGAGAGCAAATTCCTGGCTAGGCTACTCAAATATTTGAACTACAATTTTCTCGAAACGTTCTTTGGAATTTAAAATTAAAACTTTAAGAATGGTACGATTGTAAATGGTAGCTTTAATCATAATGAGAAAGGGAACCATTTTTAATTTACATCATAGTAAAAAGGAACAAAATTGTTTTACATCCTGACATTTTTTTTATCTAAAAAGAAGAAAGTTCTTTGGAATCAAGTCATGTTTAATTGAATTAAAGAAAACGTATAATTAAATTCTGAAATTTAGATATTGACTTCTTAAATTCAGATAACTTTTTACTGAATTGTTCTGAAGTTTTTTTTGTGAAGTTCATCAACTGAAGTTTATCAACTTTTTTGCTGAAGTTTATCAACTTTTTTGCTGAAGTTGATCAACTTTACTGAATTTCATCTCTGAATTTAAGGTCAGAAAAATGTAAAGGTGTTACAATTTTAAGAACACAGAATACAAAATCTTGTTTTCGTTACATCTTAATTTAATGGCGTTTTCAGACTTAAAGCTAAGTTTAAGCCCATTTTCTGCTTTAAAAAACACTCGTTTGTCTCAAATCAAAACAAAACAGATTTTCTTAATTCAAATTATTGTTCTGTCTATTCTTTTCTAGTGTTCGGAATTGAATAATCCTACACAAAATATAGTAAATATAAAAAAAATGTGAAGTGGAAATTTTGAAAATTAGTATCCTTGAAAGTGTGTCGATTTCAAATTGCATTTAAAAAATGTTTAAAAAAGAAGGTCTTGTTTAAAGGCAAAAGTTGGGCTTAAATCTTGTTTTAAGACAATCAATAGGCCAATAAATAAATACATTCCTTCTAAATCTTCCGAAATTCTGGAAGAGGTTCTTTAAAACCGTATACAATTTTTTTGAGTTCCTGAAAATCATTAATGTTCTTGAAAATTCCATCAAATCTTTTTAAGTTGAAAATTCATTTGAATCCTTAGAAATACCCCAATATATTTCAAATCCTTTAGAATCTTGTAAATACCTTGACATTTTTTAAGTGCTTGCAAATTTCTAGGAATCCTCCAAAATAACCTACAATCTTTTAAATCCTTTAAAATTATTTGAAAATCTTTTAAATCCTTCAATTTGTGAATAAATTATACTCTGTTGATATCCTTTGAAATCTCTTGAAATTTCTGAAGCCCTATGAAATCGTTTGAGATCCTGGGAAATTTAATAAAATGCCTTATTGAGAGTCTTTAAAATGTCTTAAAATTACTGATATCCTTAAACATCTTATAAAAACCCTTAAAAATCCTTTGCAATATTTTTAAATCTAGGAAATCCTCTGAAATACCTTGGAATCTTTTTCAATATGCTAAAATCATATAAATCCTATGAAATTCTTTCAAACCGTAGATTGACCGAAATTTTTAAATTATATCTTCAAATTTTTGAAATCCTACGAATTCCTTTAATTCGTGTGAAATTATTTGCAATTTATAGAGATATTATACAATGTTCAGAATTTTATTTATTTATTGAAATCAGCTAAAAATCACTTAAAATCATCCCATAAAATTCGTTAAACATTTTTTAACATTCTGTGAAGCCCTTTAAAACAATTAAAAATACCCTAAAACCTTTTCAATCCTATGAAATCTTTCAAAATCCATATGAAGTTTAGAAAATTCGTGGGAATCCCATAAATTTATCATTAATCTCTGAAAATCTCTTGAAATCTTTGAAATGATATTAAGTCCCTTAATCAATTCTTATTTTTACCTTGGAATACCTAAAATATTTAAAATATTATGAAACTCCTACTTAAAACGTTTAAAACCTTCGAATATTCCTTAAAATAATTAAAATCTTTGAAAATTCTATGAATTCACTTGAAAGCTATTTGAAATTCTTTGCAATCATGTTAATCCCTTGAAATCTGTTGAAACAATAGGTAGAATGGCAATTAGGGCCGGTTCTTCCATCCGAGTCCGCTTCTAAACGCTAATTTTACGAATAAATAATATGTCCATTATTGAACCTAAATACGTGTTCTAATGCTTCGAATGCTTTTATTTTGTAGTGAAGTATTTTATATTTAAATTGAATATTTTTTTATGTTTGAAAGTTTTAATTTTTTAATTTTTATGACTTGGAAACATTTTGGGAAACTGCGAAATGACAAGAAACTTGTTTTTGTTTTTAGAGGCCACACTGTGATTAAGCTATAAGAAAAGCAGGCCTTTTCTGAGTGGACGTGTTCAGTAATTTTATAAATTAGAACCATACAAATAATAATTATTTTCAAGAAGTTTATCTGGAGTAAATCTAATAGGAATTTATGGTCGATTTCAGGATAGAATTGTGCGTTTGTTACGGGATTTAAAATTCTAAAATAGCTTTTTTTTGAAAGGTTCTAGGAATTTTTTCTAAAATTTTTGAGTAGTGTGGAATTAGGAGGAATATAAGTTCTTAAAGTGAGATAATATCAGCGTCCTAAATATCTGTGGTATCAGCTTTATACATACACCTATAGAGAAATGCATTCATAGACTCGATCGTTGAAGTAGGTCGGATGCGTAGGCATACACACGCATTGAATTCTCCAGAGGAAGTTAGTTAGGCAGTTAGGGGTTCCCTTGAGGTTACCGCCCACCTGTTGCTTTCCCTAACAAACCCATACAGTCATTCTGGAATTTACCCTCTTTTTTGACACCATTGACGCCCCTAATCTTAAAAATCCATCACCCGCAAAACCTAGAACTGTCGGGAATTGTCAGGACATTTTTATATACATGTAAAAAACTGGAAATGTCAGGTTTTTTTTTAACCAAGAACATTTTTTCAAATCCTTTTTTACATTTTATTAAATTATAACGGAAAATAAAAAACAACTTTTTTTCATTTGTAAAAGTAGATTTTCATTACTGGATTTGATTATTTTGTTGATTTTTTTTAAATTAATTTTTTTATCTGAAAATTTCACTATTCTATTTTTGGTTAAAAGTTATCTCTCTTGTAGAGTATTGATGTTATGTTGTCGACCAGGGCAATTAATTAATTTCTGATGTTAAATTTATCCGATTACTGGTCCTATCATTTTTTTAAAACCGAAAAAAAATCTACCCTAGCCCAGATTTGAACCAGGAACGCAACCATATATGAGTATAGCGTTAAGAAATTACGCCACCAGGGACACAGCAGATCGTTTCTTGCTTCTCCCTATTTTCACAGATGACGCGCGTCCAAAGTTATTGGACCAGTAATCGGAAAACTCTTTTTTTGATGAAAATTTAGATATTTGGTTGAAATTTCATATCTTTCATTGAAAATTCGTCCTTTTTATTTGAATTCAACTGGTTTTTATTATAAATTTAAATATTTTCGGTTGAAATATCCACGAATACATTTCTCGTTTAGAATTCATCTTTTTGGATGAAAATTCAACTACTTGTTGAAAATTCGTTTTTTTTGTTGTTGAAAGTTAATATTACATTTTTTGTTAAAAATTCAACTATTCCAGTTAATATTTATCATTTTAGTTAAAAATTCATCTTTTTTCTTTAAAATGTAATGATTTTAGTTCAAGATTTATCATTTTAGTTAAAAATTCATCACTTTGGTTGAAAATTGAACTATTTTGTTGAAAATTTGTGTTTTCTTAAATCGAAAATTACTTTTCTTGACTGAAAATTTCACATTGTGGTAGAAAATTATTCTTCTTGGTTGAGAATTCAAGTATTACAATTAAAGATTCATCATTTTAATTCAAAATTCATCTCCTTGGTTGAAAATTTGACAGTTTTATTGAATATTTGGTTTTTTGGTTGTTTAAAATTAATTTTTAACTTGTTATGTAACTAACAAAGTTGAATATTTCATCATTTTAGTTGAAAATTCATCGCTTTGGTAAGAAAATCATTTTTTTCAACTGAAAATTTTACTGTTACATTTTTGGTTAAAAATGAATTTTTTCTAGTTGAAAATTCAACTATTCTGTTGAAATTTGACCTTTTTTGGTTGAAATTCATGTATTTTGTTAAAAATTCGTCTTTTTGTTAGAAAATGAATCTTTTTGGTGGAAAATTGAACTATTTATATCTTATTTATATCTTGTATCTATCTTGTTGAAAATGCAAGATTTTTTCTTGAAATTTTAGAGATTTGAAGAGTTTTTAATTGAATTTCTTATAGTTCCCACATTAATTTTATTGAAAAAATATATTTTTCTATTTTCGTAAAAAATCTCATTTTCACTTTTTACGGGGTGTGTACTATCTACTCACCTGGAAAATATATTCCATTCAAAATATTAATATGTTAAGTATTCACTGAATTTTAAGTATATGAAAAAATAAATAAAAATGTGTTTTGTATATTATCATTCCAGTTCATGGACTATAGTAATAAATTCAAAAACCGAATTATGTTTTCAGTATTCATTATTTATTTAATTATTTTATGTTGTTAATATATTTAAGAAGATTTTATAATATATTTAGTTAAATGTTTCTAAATTTTACAAATTTATATATTTACAAGGACTGAAACAAACATTATTTATAATAAACTCGCATAATTATATACATATTCCGAGTCGATTGTTTTAAAAAATTTGAAATACCTGAATGGCTCCGTACTATGAAAAATTATGTCTGGAAAAAACGTAGAATTCTCAGGGATTTTTCCCCAGGATTTGAGAAAATACCCTGGATAATTAAAACGCAAATTAGTTTTCAGACTCTACAAAAGCTTCTCCTCTGACAAAAAAATCAAATCAGCTTCCGTAAAATCATTAAAAGACTTCTTGGTATAATTTTAAACATTTAATTTTAATATTAAGTTGATCTTTTCCACAGTAAAAAGAAAATACTTAAAACTGTTATACCTTATGATGAAATTTTAAAATTCAGACATAGACGTCTGAAATTCAGAGAAATTGTTGACGAATTGAAGTTCCTCTCTGAATTTAAAGTCAGAAAATTTGTAAGTCATAACAATGGTAAGTATTCTTTTTTACTGTTCCAATTGAAATTCTGAAGAATTGCATTCATAATAAAAATATCAACTTTGCTCTTCATATGAAAAGAGAAATTATTATTTCATTGCAAAGTATTATGAGTGTATTTTTGTGGGTGTCAAGTGGGATATTAGAGAGAGGATTAAAGGAATGACTCACATTTAAAAATATCGTTGAATCAAACTCTACAATAATTCCAAAAGAAAAACAGAAGTTGCTTCCAGGTTTTACCTGTTATTAAATATTACAAATTCCAGATAATATTTTAGCGATTTTATCTTTAATATTTATTCTTAATTTTTAATTTTACCAGAAAATGACAGTAAATTTAATATTTAACTGAGTTTTTTTTAACTAGAATCCTATCTGAAAAATATGTTACCAAATATCTCGAAAATATGGGACACATTGTTTCCAAAAACATGAGTGATTGCGAAAGTGCTTGAATAATATGACTTTTAGTAGCAATTTTCAGTTTGTTTTTCTATTTAAAAAGATTACAAATTTCCGCACCATCAATTTTGTAAATTAAAATTTCCAAATAAGTAATTTAATTTCATGATAAAATTTGTTTATAAATGTTTCTAAAAATTATTGATAAAAGAGAACATTTTAATGGGAAATCATTTTTCAGTGCAGATAGGAAAATAATTCGGTTCTTAGCATTTTACAGATTTTACTACCATACTATAATTTGTAAACTTCTTCACATTTTCAAAGAGATAAGAAAAATTAAAATATGGGCAGAAACTTGTCTTGAACTGGTAAAAAAATCAGTACAGGAAGAATTCTTTGGGGCGCGCCAAGGCTCGGACGATTAACAAAATAAAATAAAATAGGTCAGTGCGATTTCGGGAACACGTGAAAGGACAACTACAATCAGTAATAGCACATGTTCCGACTCTTTAGTTTAATAGTATTTTCGCGATACCAAGATTTTTAGAAAATATTTTTAATACAAATAAATATTTATAGAAAATAATTAAAATTGCCATACTTTGAAGAATTCGAGAGCTCCAAAGATTTGTAGAGGTATTGTTATCAAACCAATTTTATTTTCCCATACGAACCAAATCACCAAATATAAATTTTTTCTTTGAATATCTCTACACTTGAAGGAACGGTGATATTATGTAAAATTCATAATATCAAGAGCAAATCCTACTCGTTAAATCTGGACCACGAATGCGAATATAATTATTACCTTGTGCCGAAAATTCCACTTTTTTGTAATTTTTCGAGTGGGAAAACGATATTGACTTAAATATTTTCATGAACGTTGCAAAAACGTTCTTAACCCGTAGTGGTCACACCTCCTAAAAATAACGTAGTGGTCACACTGGGTCCAATGGACCCCACGCAGAAAAACAGTTGCCAATTTTCGTTCTTTTCTATGTATCGACTCAAACCTTGAACTTCATTTTAGTTTAAGATTTTCTCTTCATAATCCAATAATTGGTTCTTTTCCAAATTTTTTTATGTTGAAAAACGCGAAAAAAAAATTTTTCGAGAAATTTGACTTTTTTCACATAAATATTCTGGGGTCCACTGGGTCCAATGGACCCAGCGTGACCACTACGTGTTAAAACTGGTCAAATATTCTGCAAGCTATATTATGTTCTTTTATTACTTGCCACTTATCTTGTTCTATTTTATGAACAAATAATTGCATAATTTTGTTTGATTTTTAAAAGAAGTTTAAAATTAAAATTTTTACAAAAAGTATTTTACACTTTTTAAAAGGTTGCATTCCATCGATGAGTGGGTGAGTTGCATCCAAAATTACATTTTTTATATATAATGTCGTATATACATATACAACTTGAATTTTATTTTTTGTTACACGTTGATACAAATAAAATCAATTTCTTTCATCGGAATGACAAACAAATAAAATAAACTATAATTTATTGAAAAATAAGTGATCTTTTTAAACATCGTGTACTTTTTGCACACAGAAAATATGCTTAACGGATTTTTCTTTTCAAAAATGAAGAAAATCGACAGTATACGAGCGGAAACATCGAGTACAGAGGCTGCCACGATTAAGAAAGTAAATATTTAAGTCGATGGAATGAAACCTTTAAAAAAGTGTACGGACTTTTTGCAGAGATTTTAATTCTTAACAAATTTGCACTCTTTACATTTGCCCCTGCTCTTAGCAGTTTACTCAAAAATAAAAAATTTATATTTTTGTACAAAAAAATGGGCTATGTTTAAAAGTTCGTTTATGAAAAATGTAGTACGCATGGTCAATAATATTGCACAACAAAATTTTTAATGTTTAGTTTTTGATAAAATCCAGTTTCAATATTTTCAGAAAAATAGCCGCCATTTTATCATTTTGAAAAATTGTTATATGTTCCTTGGATCATTCAATATATTAAGGATTTCTTCACCATTTGCAAAAATAAATATGCAAATATATGTAACGAGTAGAAAAATATAGCATTGATAAAAAATCTGGCATTTTCGACAGATTTTATCAATTCCTAAGATAATTTTTTTCGGCAAAACTACGAAATACGTACCCCTTTATCTCTATTAAATATATTCGCCTTTAAACAAAAAACTCTTAAATTAAATCTGATTATTGCCTTGATTTAAGACCTACGTTTGAGACAATAGACAATAGCAAAATCATTTCACCTGAAACTGAGAAGCAAATTTTATTTTTTCCTAATATTTTATCAAATTCTGTTAAATAAATTTTGTTGTTAATCTTCTAGATTCTTTTTCGACTTATCTGAAATCTTAAAAAAAAATTTTTTTGCATTTCCTCAATAATCTTAGGAAAATTATATTTATATAACTTTAAAAACAAACTGATAATTCTTTTATTTCCTTGTTCTCAGATCTCAGAATCTAATTTTAGCTCGAATTTAGGTGCAAAAAAACTTGTAACAAATAAATAGTTATTTGAAATTTTTATTTTGTATTAAAAATTATTTTTCCCCTCAAATCGAAAAACTTGAATGATATTGATGAACTTGATGATGCTAGTAGCATACAAAATGATTCGTTTTTGAAATGTAAATTCTTTTCAACTTTTTTTGAATTGAAAGAAGAGATAAACTGACCCTTGCGGGAAAATTGAATTGAGTTTTTCTTGTATTAGTTCCCAAATGAATTTGGAGGTAGAAAATGTGGTAAGAATGTGGAATAATATAATTCGATATAAAAAAGGGTGTGTGCATGTGTGTGTTGGGACGCAGACAATCCAGTTAAAAGAAGCAATGGCCCGTATCTGGAGAACGACCCTGAGGAACCTGTTCACTCGAATTCCTCTAACTTTAAACCGCTTCTTTGCCGCTATAGTGTTGAACCACGTGGATTTCGCTTCTTCAAAGAGATGACTCTTTTCCGCATAGCGGATCACACCGAATCGAATGTGATAATCGACTACAAACTCTACTAACTTTCCAGTCAAATTTGTATTTTTCTGTAATTCAGAAATAGTCGGGGATTTAGTAAAAGATCCAAAATCAGATAATTTGTTATTCAGTTAAAAAAAATAGTATTGTTAAAGTTTAATTATAAATAAGGTATTATACAATACTATACAATACCCTACTATAGAATACTAATCGTAAATCTAATATATGATCTAAGGCTGTGTATTGGATTTATTAAAATTCATCATTCTTCCAGACAAAAAACAAATTTTTTGTACTGAGTTAGATATCGTTGTTTAGTATATTGTTGACCACTCGACTTTCGAGTGCACACCAGATTTGAACATTTCACAAAGATTTCGAAAGATTTTATAAACATTTCGAAGATTTCGCAAAGATCTCAAAGTGTTTAAAAATTTTACCAAGATTTTAAAAGGCTTTGCAAAGAATTCAGAAAGATTTGAAAGAGTTCAAAGATTTCCAAAGACTTTACACATTTCACAAAGATTCAAAAGATTTTGCAAAGATCTCAAAGAGTTCAAGGATTTTACAAAGATTTTAAAAAGTTCCAGGAAGATTTGGAAGAGTTCAAAGGTTTCAAAAGACTTCAACAATTAAAAAGATTTCGCAACGATCTAATAGATTTTACAAAGATTTTTAAAGGTTTCAGAAAGATTTGAAAGAGTTTAAATATCTCAAAAGACTTCAAAGGTTTCATAGAGATTCAAAAAATGTCAAAGATCTCGCAAAGATCTCAAAGAGATCAAAGATTTTGCAAAGGTTTTAAAAGGTTTCACAAAGATTTCAGAAGAATTGCAAACATTTCAAAGATTTCAAAATATTCAAAAGATTTCAAAGATTTCACAAAATTCCGCGCAATTTCACAAATATTTCAAAAGACTTCAAAGATTTCACAAAGATTTCACAGAGATCTCAATGAATTCAAAGATTTCACAAAGATTTAATAGATTCCGGAAAGATTTTAAAGATTTTAAAGGATTATATGAAGATTTCAAAGATTTCGCAAATTTCTCAAAGATTTCACAAAGATCTTATAGATTTCAGAAAGATTTTGACAACAGTTTTAAAGATTTTGCAATGATTTCAAAGAGTTCAAAAATTCTGCAAAGATTTTAAAAGGTTTCACAAAGACTTCAAAACAATTGCAAACATTTCCAAGATTTCAAAATTTTCAAAAAATTTCACAAAATTCCAAGCGATTTCACAAATATTTCAAAAGACTTCAAAGATTTCACATAGATCTTAGAGTTAAAAGATTTCATGCTTTTAAAAAAGATTTTGAAAAAGGTTTTAAAGATTTAAAAAGATTCTAGAAAGATTTCGACGATTTCCCAAAGAACTCAGAGTTCAAAGATTTTAAAAAGATTTTAAAAGGTTTGACACAGATTTTAGAAAGATTTGCAGGATTTCACAATACTTTCAAAAGTTTCAAAAGAGTTTTAAAAATTTCAAAATATTTCTAAGATATCAGAAAATAACAAGTTATTTCACAAAGGTTTCACAAAAATTTCAAAGATTATAACAGGTTTCACAAAGATTTCAAAAGAATTGCAAATATTTCCAAGATTTCAAAATTTTCCAAAAATTTCACAAAATTCCAAGCGATTTCACAAATATTTCAAAAGACTTCAAAGATTTCACATAGATCTTAGAGTTGAAAGATTTCACGAAGATTTCATGTATTTAAAAAAATTTGTAAGATTTTCAAAAAGGTTTTAAAGATTTGAAAAGATTCTAGAAAGATTTCGACGATTTCGCAAAAAACTCAGAGTTCAAAGATTTTAAAGGGTTTGACACAGATTTTAGAAGGATTTGCAGGATTTCACAATGCTTTCAAAAATTTCAAAGGAGTTTTAAAAATTCCAAAAATTTCAAAATATTTCTAAGATATCAGAAAATAACAAGTTATTTCACAAAGGTTTCACAAAAATTTCAAAGATTATAACAGGTTTTAGAAAGATTTGAAAGATTTCACAATAGTTTCAAAGATTTCAGAGAAATTTTGAAGATTTTAAAATATTTTAAAGGTTTCAGAAAATTACAAATTATTTCACAAAGATTTTAAAGATTTCAAAAGACTTCAACGATTCCACAAAGATTTTAAAGATTCAAGAGATTTCGTAAAAATCTCAAAGAGTTCAAAGATCTCACGAAAATTTTGCAGATCTTGATGTTTCACAACAATTTTACAAAGATTTGAAAGATTTCACAATGATTAGAAAGATTTCAGAAGAATTTTAACATTTCAAAAATTTAAAAGTTTTCAAAAGGTTTCTCAAAGATTTAAAACAATTTAAAGTGATTTCCCAAAGATTTAAAAATTCTTCAAAGGCGTTACAAACATGTTGAAGATTGTAAAAGCTTGTAGGTTGGCAAAGATCGCAAAGATTTCAAAATACTTCAAAGATTTCAAAGACTTCAAAAGGTTTCACAAAGATTAAAAAAGTTTCACCAAAGTTTTTCAAAGTTTTCAGAAAGATTTTCAAGATTTCACAATGATTTGAAAGTTTTCGGAAGGATCACACAGATTTGCAAATACAATAATTTCAGATAAAGATTTCACAATGGTTTCAAAGTATGATTTCAAACATTGTAAAGATTAAAAAGATTTCAAAAGATTTCAAAGATTGCAAAACATTTCAAGAGATTTCACAAAGATTTCAAACGTTTCAAAGTTTAAAAGTTTTCTGTGCATTTTTTGACCTAGAAAAAGCGTTTGACTCGGTGGATAGGAGAAAACTTGGGATGGCTCCTACAAGCAATAAAAACAGTATTGTAGGTAGCAAAGAAGTGTGAGGAAATAGTTAATAGGCAACTGAGTGACTGGTTTAATATTATGCAAGGTGATAGGAAAGGATGCGTTATGTCCTCATGGCTATTTATTATATTCATGGACAAGTGTCTGAGAATGACCCTCTTAGACGAAGATGGTGTGGATTTCGGGACAGTGAAGGTGCGTGGGTTAACGTTTGTATCTGGTAAATTTGTTATGGCAGAGTCAACCCAAGGCTTGCAGAGAATGTTGTGCAGACTGAATGAATACACGAAGAACATGATTCTTAAAATTAACGTGAATAAAACAAAAAATTATGGTGTTTGCAGAAAAGAGCGAAAAACAGTATGTTTGCAGTGTAGGAGGCATTATCAGAAGTAAAAATATAACAAATAAAGCTAAAATGTCAATATATAATTTTGTATGTAAAATTTCTATTCTATTCTTTCAAGCGATTCAAAAATTCCAAAAATTTTCACAAAGATCTAAAAGATTGTAAGGATTTTACAAAAATTTCAAATATTTCATAAAGGCTTGTACACCAGATTTCAAGAGTTATCAATCACTCGAGTATTATAGTATTTTTCCAAATGTTTTCAAAATAGTTAACTTTTTTTGTTTGATTCTCATGGGTGGCCTTCTCATAGATTTGAAATTTAAAAAAAAGTATTAAAATGTTGGTAAATAACAAAATGATTGCGTTTCTGTTAATCAAAAGGTTTATTTTTCTCAAAAATTACGCGAGATGTGGGAAAAATTCTAGAAGCAAAATGATTTCTTTCAAAGTGTTCTACCAGAAGTTCCTTTTCCATTTTTCGATTCTGTGTTTCCTTCAATGAGAATCAAACAGAAGAAGATAAAGTAAGATACCGGATTTTCAGCAAAACCCTTTTCTTTTTCGTGAAAAAAAAAAGAATGCTAATGAAGATTCGGTAATGATGAAATGTGTCCTTTTTATAATCAAGAAATTCTGGATTATTTCAAAGTTGTATACCTCGGGAGGAGAGGGACAAATTTTAAGTTAATTAAAAGTCAAGAATCTCGAGACTGTCTTTCAGTTGTTATGGGTTGCAAATTTTGAACTTTTTAAAAATTGGCAATACGTATTTTACTGGTGCAATTGAAGTTGATTTTAAAATCAGAAATTTTTTGAAACAAAATTGAAGGTTATAAATGTCATATGAACTAATAGAATTATAAATAAAAATACTTAATTCATTTTACGCAATTTAAATTAGTAATGCAAAAATTATTAAAATTACTTGTATTGCATCATAAAAAATAAAATTTGCATATCTCTACAAGGGGAAAGCAGCACACTTAAATTAAATCGTTACGCTTATGATATAATATTTATAATGTCCATATTATATAGAAACGGGTTCAAGTCACATAATTCTAAATATTCTTCTGCGATTTGAAGTTTAACTGGTTAGTTTAATTCGTTATAAATATGTAACTTTGATAATTTTGTTGCCCTTCTTATCAGGATTGTACCTATACTACCTCAAAAAAATTCTTTCAAGGTAGTAAACCTTGAAAACCTTTGATAAAAATAATTTAAAAAAATTAAATGACCTGGGTTACTTTCTTGTATTGAAGAAAATTTTATCTTAAATTATAAAATGGATTTGGTTCTAAAAACTATTCTATTTGAATTTTGTTTATTTATGTTGCAGTTTGACTCCAGGAACTCCTGATTGCGTTCACACATGTCTACTTCATCAGAAACTTCAGGTACTTTTAATATAAAAATTGGCTCATTAAAAATTTTTTATAATAATTCAAAAATTAATTAATTGTAATTTTTCTTTTATAACTACAGATGATAAACCATTGCATCCAGTTGAGAATAGCTAGGGAGGAAGCTGTATCTCAAACCGAATTTAAGGAAACAGATACAGGTAAAATATAATATCAATCAAAAAATAATGTTTGCAATTTTGAACAAGTTTTTTTTGTCTCCTGAAAGAAGTTTCGTTTAAAAGCAATTACTGCTCATTATCATCTTAGAATTGAGAAATAAGAATTGAGATCCAGGTAAGAGATTCTGGGGAATTCGTGAGAAAGTTTATTTAAATACTTAATCTGCAGTCAAGTAAAATGTAATTGGTGGTGAAAGAAAATCTTCATAAGATGCAAATTTGATCGAGTCAGTAGTATATTTTATTTTCAGTCTGATTAATCGACCTCGACAATTATCCCTAATTGCCGGACGATCAACATGATTACCGAGAAAGAAATTTCTCTAAACACTCGATGTAAAACGTAATTAACTTAAATTAACTTTTCCCAGCATCACACACAGCTTTTACGCAAGAGTCACTATCATCAACGTATGTGAACTCAATGACAATAGGGATACATAAAGCAAAAAGCCTTTCCGTTTTTATTGTTTTTACACCCACCTTGACACGTAGATTTGCTTTCACCTCATTTTTAATCAAGATCCATCAATTTCAGGATTTCCAAATAAAGAAAATTGTATTTAATGTTCAAATATTAGACAACCATGAAGAAATAATTTTTTTCAATTTTAGTTTTTTCAATCTGAAGTGTTTTATTTTTAAACTAGAAAAAGTAGCGCGCTATTTACACTTTCAAATTAAAATATATGCTTTAATTTGAAGTACTATAAAATATAATTGATAATCATAAATTAAAATAAATATTAAAATAGCGACGTCAGCTTTCATACGATTTTAATTATTTCATTGTTATAACTCATAACATTTTAGACATCTTTTTAAAATATGTCTATCTATGAATCTATGTCTATCTTGAATGTTTTTTTAATAGTTCAATTTTGAAGATTTAATTAAATAACATTTTTTCATTTTTATGATTTCAAAAGTTAAAAGTCAACAAAACTACAGATTTTTTAATTGTAAAACTTATATATAATTTTCAAATATAAATTTTCAAAAATAAAAATACTTCAATTTTAGAAAAATTTACAATTCAGAGTTCTACAATTTTGAAGAGTCAACATTGAAAACTCTTTAATTTGAAAGATGCATAAATAACAATTCCAAAATTTTGGAAATTAAAAGTCGAGTTTTCAATTTTAAATATTTCAAATTGAAGAAATTTCGCATACAAAGCATCAAAATTACAGAATTCTTAACTGTAAAGCTTAAAACTCGCATAATTATAAAATGTTAGTTGTCAAAATTAAAAACATTTTAATTTTTAAAATGTATAAATAAAAATTACTCGAATTTGGATGATTTTGAAAATCAAAACTCAAGTTTCTAATCCGAAACCTTACAAATTGAAAAAATGACGAATTTCAATCACCAAATTACAGAATTTTTCATTGTAAAAGTTAAGACTCGCATAATTCTTAATTGTAAATTATAAAAATTGAAAACTCTTCAATTTTTAATATTAAATATTCAATTTTTTTCAAATTTTGAAGATCAAAAGTCAAATGTACAATTTTAAATCTTCCGAATTGAAGAAATGTTGACTGTGAATCATCAACATGACAGAATGTTAACATTTTAAAACTTGAATCTCGCATAATTTTTAATTGTAAATTTTCAAAATTCAAAACTCTTCAATTTTAAGGAGTTACAATTGAAAATTCTTAATTTTGAAAATATGGAATTGCAAATTATTCAATATTCAAGAATCATATTTTAAAGGTATGTAATTTTGAAAGTTTTTTTTTAATATTTCTGTTTTGTAGATATACAATTGAAAAATCTTCAATTTTAAAAATGTGTGAACCAGTATTCTTAAATGTCGATGATTTTGAAAATCAAAAGACAGGTTTTCAATTGAAAGTTTTACAAATTGGAGAAATTTCAAATGTAAAGAAACAAAATTACAGAATTTTTCATTTTAAAACTTTAATCTCGCATAACTTGTAATTGTACATTTTTTTAATTGAACCATTCTCTAGAAAACACAACTAAGTCGACCTCGAAGACGACTTAGGTTTTGACAAGAAATTGCCAAAGAAAGTTTTCAAAGTGTGTTTTTACAACAACAAAAAAACATATTTTAGATTGTACAAACATTTTAAAAACCATAAGATATCCTTTGCAATTTGTAAAAAGGCATTTTGAAAAGTTTCTTCTGCATTTTTGTGCAAAACCTCAAGTCGACGTAGGTGGTTTTTCTAGAGAACGGCTGAATTAAAATTTTTTTCTGAAGTTTGAAAAATAGAATTGCAAATTATTCAGTTCTAAAGATTTATTATGAAGGTATGTAATTTTGAACGTTTCTTTTTGTTTGGAATAGTTCAATTTTGAAGATTGGCAATTCAAAAATCTTCAGCTTTCAGTATATATAAACATCAACATCAAAACACATAATAGGTTTTCAATTCTAAATATTTCAAATGGAAGGAATTTAAAATCTTAAGCATAAAAATTACAGAATCTTGAATTATAAAACGTGAAACTTGCATAATTTTTTATTGTAAATTTCCAAAATTAAAAACTCTTTAATTTTCAAAATTTACAATTCAAAGTACTGTAATTTTAAAGAGTTGACATTGGAAATTCTTGAATTATGAAAATATAGAATTGCAAATTATTCAATTTTAAATATTTAGGTTATAAACGTATGTTGTTTTGAACGTTTTTTTATTACTTCAATTTTGAAGATTAACAATGTTAAAATCTTCCATTTTAACGAATTGCAATTTGAAATTCTTCAATTTTTAGTATTTACCATTCAAGAGTCTTCACTATTTAATCTATACAATAGAAAATTATCCAATATTGTATGCCTTTTTGGGAATAGTTCAATTTTGTAAATGAAAAATAAAAAAAATGTTCACTTTTGAAGATTTAGGATTGAAACTTATTCAATTTTATAGATGTACAATCAAAAATTCTTGAATTGTGAACGTTAAAAATTACAGAATTGATTTATTTTTTCAAAAATTATTATCATTTTTTAAACATATTTTTTTCGTATATAAGAAACGAACTGTAGCTGTAATTAGTTCCATTTTTTATGAAACCTCCCCAACACTACATCTAATTTTTAATGAAAATTTGATGTTCCAATTTAAACTAAAGAATTTCTATTAAATTGAAACAACTTTAATTGAAAAAAAAATCAAGTGACAAAAGCACGCGATAATTGAGCGGAAACGTAGGAGCTTCAATGTGGACAAATTGAATGAATGAATTTGAAGATTATTATTATCAATTCTTGTATGCGAGGGTTTGAAATATTCGTGTTTTTTTCATGTTTCTAATTTGACTATTTTGATTTGAAGACTCAGAAGAGGACGAATTCTACGAATGTTCGAATGAAGAACCCGTTCCTGGTGAACAGGACGAGACTCAACAAAAAAGCAACAAAGGAAAACATTTGTTATGGAATAGGCCAGTGGGTAGATTAGCAAAGCATCCCACTTTTCGATTAGTCCAGACTGGAGACCCTTTATACCTGCCGGTGACTCAAGATCCAGTTTTGAAAACTGAAGATCAATTGGAAGAGGATGCTCAAGTCATGATGGAACTAGGAACAGATAAGCAGGGAACAGAAATGCGAGCGAGACTGATGAGCGCCTCCTTGCTTTCTGACATGGAATCTTTCAAAGTAATTCCTTTTTATTAATTTCAAACCTATTTTAGACCAAGTTATGTTTAAATAATTGGAAATCAATATTTCTGTGATTTCCATTTGAAATTGCACAATTTGGAGCGTTTCAGATTAAAAATAATTCAAGTTTAAATACCTAGTTCTAAAACTGTTACAATTTGAAGGCGTGATTTTGATCAATTCATTTCTTAATTTTTCATGACGATAACAATTTATAAACGTACATTTTTACTGCATTTTCGGAATGATTCAGTTTTGAAGACTTTCAATCTGAAGCTATTAAATGGAAAATAGTTCACTTTCGAATATCAGGAACAAATCGTTAATTTTTAATGAAATGTTTTATTGTCCTATTTTTTTAAATTTTTAGGCCTCAAATTGAAGACAGTTTAGTTTTCGTAGGTTTGAATGTATGTTTTGTTATTTTTAAGGAATCGAATTCAAAATGTTGAACACTGAGTTATTCCAGTTTTAAAATTGTACAATTTGAACATTTTTTATTCAAAGATTTTGAAAGCCGTAAATTTCAATTTGTTCAATGTTAAAGGCTTCAAATTATTTTAGAATTTAAAATTGTCCTAATTTGAGGACATACAATTTTTTAATTTATAATTTTTCAATTACAAGCACTTCTAATTGTCTAAGTGTCTAGTGTCTATTCGTACGGTCGGCCGTGCGAATACCCTCATCCAATTTTAAAGGACATGAAATTAAAATTCTTCGACTTTTAATTATAATAAGGTATTTACAATTTTCAAACAAATTCAAATAAAAATATGACTATGGTTTATATATACATATATATGATTGCAAATTTTTGATAAATTATTATGCCTCATTGATGTTAATAATAGTAAACTGTGATAAAGAAAATAATGGCTAGAAAGAATTCCTTTTCTATGAAGTAACTAGCAGGAGGAGTGTTAATTTTTTATTTCATATTTTCTCAATTAAACGCATTATGTTTTCAAATTTAGCTGTTTTAAATTTTAGATGCTTTCCAATTTATAATTTTTTTATTTTTTTAACTTTCAAATTCAGCCACGGTTGAAATTGAATTTTTGAACTTCTGCTCCGTGTGCCTTGCAAATTAGGTTTCTTCTTACTAAAGATTAGGTTTATGTCATCAGCTTTGAAAAATTCTATTACCAGAAACTCCTCTTGTCCTAAAATAATGTTAACAAATTTGTTCCAGGCTGCAAATCCAGGAGCAGTGGTGGAAGACTTCATTCGGTGGTATTCGCCTCGAGATTGGGTCGAAGAAGACACTATGGATGAATGGGGTCAACCGAAAGGTACGCAATAATCTATTAATTTTGTCATTCGGACAAAAGCAAGTTTGTATTACAAAATGAGAAGAACCGTACTCGTACATGCAGAACATGGTATTACGCATATTAAGAAATGCGGATCATTCATTGGATGAAATGTCTCGTAATTGAAGGGTTTTGTTTCAGTAGTGAGGCAAGTTTTCTTGCAAAATATGTAATTGTACTTACTTCACTACTGGACGTGAATCAGTCTTTGATTGACACACCCACATTGTACGATTATTCATCTGACCTGCAAACTCTAATTTATTACCGCCTTTTTTCTTACACAAAATTCTGACATTTTTATTTCAATGAAAAGGGGACGTCCAATAATTACGTAAGGATGATTTTTGAAAAATTAGACCCCTTCTCCCCTATTATAAGGATTCTTAAGTTTTTAAAATCCCTCCTCCCGCCCTTCCTACGCAAGATCTTATATTTTTTACGAGATTTGTTACTCGGTATATCAAAAATATATCAATTAGTTTTACTGTGAACGATTTTTTACGGGATTTCAAAAGATTTGGAAGATTTCCAGTAATTTGAAAGTATTTCAATAGATTTCAAGGAATTCTAAGGCGTTTCAAAGTACTACAAAGTGTTTCAAAGAATTACACAATTCTTATGGAATTTAACGAGATTTTCAAAGTAGTTTAGGGATTTCATGATATTTAAAGGAATTTCAAAAGCTTTCAAAGGATTATAAAAGTTTGAGGGTAGGTATTTCAAACGATTATAAAGGATTACGAGAGGTTTCGCAGGTTTTAAATGATGTTAGGAGGTTTCGAGCATTTGAAGAAATTACCTAGTACAATTTTAGAGAAAATTTCAATTTTTCAAGGGATTTTGCAAGATTTGAAGAAACAGCAAGGTGTTTAATCAGATTTCCACAGATTTTACTGGATTTTAAAGAATTTGAAGAGACACCGAAGGAGTTCTGCGGATTTTGAAGAATTTTAAAGACTTATGAACGGTTTCCGCGGATTTCAAATGATCGATGATGTTTCATAAGAATTAAAAAGATTTCAGGGGATTTCAAAAGATTTCAGATGATTTTAAGGGATTTTAACGGATCTTAAGAAATTGAGATGGTTTTGGATCCTTTCAAAGGATTTCCAAAGCTTCTTAGATTATTATTATACCATTAAGCCTTTTCCCTTCCGGGGTAGGCGTGACTTGTTCGGTTGGAAGGTAATGAAATAGGTATATAGGTATGAGGTTGATCGGTATATGGGTATAGGGTGGATGGGTATGTAGGTGTTATGTATAGATGTTTTAGATTGATCTGGAGTTCTCGTGTTATTTATATAAATGACACGTTCACTCCGCAACACTGCTCCGACCCAGGTTGCTGATCAATCTCTCTAGCAATCACCCAAAGTGAGGAGCCTCACAAAATTATTACGTATGGTTCCCCACCTGAGCCCATTAGTATCCAAGGTCTTTGTTTCAGGCATCATTCACTCTATTGTCACTCTGTTTATAAACTATTTGTAGCCACATATTTCTGTCCTGGAATACTACTCTAGCTTCATTCACGTCCATGCATTTTTTCATGCAGGCTCTTGTATTTCTATGGCTTCTTATGTCTCTTCGTATTAGTGTCTCATTCACAGATTCTAACCATTCTTTCGGCGGTCTACCTCTGGGCATTTTGCCATTTACTTTACCTTTATACACTTGCACTTCACGAAATCTCAAAAAATTTCACGGATTTAACCTATTTTTAGAGATTTTAATAGATTTCCACGGATTTTTATGGGATTTTGAAGATTTCATGTGATTTTAAGGATTTTGACAGTTTTTAAGGGGGTTTAAGGTATTTTAACAGACTTCAAATGATCTTAAAGGATTTTATGTAAAAATGAAGTATTTTCGCGAATTTTTAAGGATATCACGGGATTTCAATGAACTTTCGCAATTTTGAAGGGATTTAAAGAGATTCCGAAAGATTTGCAACGACTTTAAAGGATTTTAAGGTATTATAACGGATTTTAAGAACTTTTTAAAGAAGTTTTGTATTATTTCGAGGGATTTCAAAGGATTTTAAGAGATTTCAAAAAATTTTAATGGCTTTTAATATATTTTCATATACTGTAATTTTACTGAATTTTAAAGGAATTTCAAAGATTTCGAAATATTTCACGAAATTTCAAGAACTTTCAAGAGGTTTTAAGAGATTTCAAATTATCTTGAAGGATTTTATGTGAAACCGAAGTGTATGTTTACGAATTTCGAAGGATATCACGGGATTTCAATATGAGTTTGAAGATTTAAAGGGATTTAAAGAGATTTCAAAAGATTTCCAAAGTTTTTAAAGGATTTTATGGTACTTTAACGGATTTTAAAAGCTTTGTAAAGGCAGTTCGATCATTTTACGGGATTTCAACGAATTTTAAGAGATTTAAAAAGATTCCGAAGTATATTTGTGGATTCTGAAGGATTTAGTAAGATTTCCAAAGATTTAATGAAATTAAAAGAATTTCCCGGAATCTCAATCGTTTCAGAGGGATTCCAAGAGATTAAATAAAATATCCATGGAATTCGAAGCATTTCAAAGACATTTCACATGATTTAAAAAAAATTGGTTTCAAAAGTATTCAAGGATTTTCTTAGTTTTTAAATGGCTATAAAGAATTTCCCGGAATCTCAATCGTTTCAAAGGGATTTCAAGAGATTATATAAAATATCCATGGAATTCGAATTATTTCAAAGACATTTTACATGATTTTATTTATTTTATTTATTGCATATATGTTATATCAAAAGTCGCATAATAAAAAATACATAATACGAATAACGATGTAATGTGTATAATGATATAAAAATTAATTTCGACGGCCCAGACACGTCTTAATTAGCATATTAAAAAAAAATAATTGGGAAAAAGAAACTTACGTAAGAAAGGCTTTGACCCCCCTCCCCCAGAAAAGGCCATACGTAATTAATGTATCCTTCAAAATATTTTTCTTTTTATTGTTCAATTCTATAGTATTTTTGAATCCAAAATAAAATATTTAATGTCTAAGCGGTTTTGAAACATACAATATTTTTATCTGAAGTTTTAAGGCTTAAATTGAATTTTGAGAGCTTTAAATTTAAAATAAATTAATTAAATGAAAATAATTGAATTAAATTGAATTAAATTTCAGGGCATCTTTCTCAGCGAATGATGCTACCGGATAATGCCTGGACGACTACCTGGAAGTCAGCACAACCTGTCCCAGCTCATCGTCAAAAGCGATTATTCGATGACACGCGAGAAGCAGAGAAAGCTCTTCACTTCTTAAGTTCAAAGCGAATCGGTCAAGTAGCGCAACTTCTGCTACCGGTTCTTGCTCATGCTGCTCTTGTCACTCTCAATGAGCAGAAAGTCGAAGCACGTCCGAATATACAAAATGTGGTTCAAAATATTCGCAATAAATTGCAATATGCAAGTAAGCCAGTTCAACAAAAAATGCACCTCTATGAGGTAAGTAGTTTTTTTTTATTTTAAGAAAAGAATTTTTTTTCAGTATTTTAATTCATCTTAATGAGAATATCTTTCAAATCTTCCCTGGTGGAGGCCTCAGATCGACGGGAAGGCCTATAAAAAGTCTCATACAAAAAAAGTCGCATGAAAGTTTTAAAGATATTGCAGAAAAGCATAATTCGAAACTCAAATATTAAGAAAGTGACTTCTTCAGGAAAAGGGAATAGGCAAAAAAAAAGCTTTCCTGAGCAAATTAGTTTAGAGCATGCAATTTTGATCCTATTTGATCATTGATTTTTTAAATGAAAGTTAACTAAATTTCAAAGAGATTTGTATGAGCCGATTTTGGAATTTCTTTTCTATTAATTTTTTATCCAACAACAAACTTTAAATTTTTTGTTTATAAACGATCCCATTCATTTGCAACTACTTATCAGTGAAGACACTCCTTACAAATAATATTCAGCAGGTTTAAAAAAATGTGTTTATTTTCATACTAAAAAGTTAATGAGTGAAAGTGCTACTTTAAGATTAATAATACTTCGAGAATTTGTCTTTCGATTTTCCGTTCGAGATATGCGTAAAAACAATGCTTAGTTTCTGCTTTTTTAAAGTCTAAAGTTATTGTTAATTTATAAACAAATGTAATAAACAATTGCGTATTTTAGCTGTTTAGCACTCTAAATTCTTCATTTCTTCAACAAAAATTGATCCAAAATTTGCCAGAAATAAATAATATGTACGATTTACTAATTATTCTTAACAATTGTTAATTGTTAGAATAAATTTGATTAACAAATAAAAATTTTCATAAACTGTCGACCGGAAGATATTGTTTTTTCAACCCAATCAATTTTAAATTACTTAGGAAAATCCTTCACTTATGATACTATACCAAACAACAATAATGGTTTATTTTATACACAAATTAATTAATTTTCAACAAAAGAATATAAAAAACCTTATTTATCAGGAGATTTTGTCAGACAACAGTATTTATTATTCATTTAAATAAATTTTATAAACAAATACAGATTTTGATCAATTTTCAACCAGCAAATTTCATTTCAACGGAATTAATTCTAAATAACTTGGAAAAATCCTTAACTTCTGATACTTTATAAAATAACAATAAATTTCATTTGATAAACAATTTCATAAACTAATTCGCAATTTGACTACTTTTCAACAAGCGAAGGATTTTCCAAATTATTTAAAATTTATTCCCTCATAAAACGAAATCTGCTAGTTTAAAATTGACAAAAATCTGTATTTGTTTAACCAATTTATTCAAATAATGAAAAAAAAATTGTCGCTAGAAAAAGTCTTCTAATAAATAAGGTCCTTTCTGAGTCACTAGCAGTCTATTCTATAACAAAAAACAACATCCATTCCTTGACAAGTAGTCAAATTATGAATTTGTTTATAAAAATTGATTATATAATAAACCATTATTATTGACTGATAATGTATCATGAGTGAAGGATATTTCCAAATTATTTAAAATTCATTCCGTTGAAAAAATGAAATCCTCTAGTTGAAAATCAACGAAAATTTGTGTTTTTTTATCAAATTTATATAAAAAATTAACCATTGTCATCAGGTATTGCAAAATCGTACATATTATTTATTGTGGACAAATTTTAGATCAATTTTGTTAAAGGAACGAAGTGTATGCAGCGTAAAATGGCTAAGATGTGCATTTGTTTATTAAATTTGTTCATAAAATTAACAATGACTAAGGATTTAACGAAAATAAAAAACTAAACATTGTTTTCACATATATCCCGAAAAATACATTGAAAAATAAAGTCTCCAAGTATTTTTTATTTTGAAGTAGCACTTTCACCCATTAATTTTTTAATATAGAAATGAACCAATTTTTAAAATGTTGTTACCTTTTGGATATTTTTGGAAATAAATCTATATGAAATTTGATTAGCTTTGAGTTTTTTAAAAATTGGTCAAATCCGATTAAAATTGTAAGCTCTAGGCTAATTGGTCCAGAAAAACCTTTTTTTTGTCCCACTGTGCGACAGTGCCATACCGTAAAAATTAGACATTCATGAGAAATGGGATAAATACCGTTAAAATAATTTAATTATCATATAAACTGAAATGAATTAAATTCTGATTCGAAGTATTTTCAGAAATATTACTAACTAATTATCCAGTTTCAGACGCTTTTAAAAACGATTTAATTTCAAAAGCTTTACATTTCTTCAATACTAAACGCGTTCAATTCAAAATTATATAATTTAAAACGCTTTCAATTATATATTATTAAATTTTGAACACTCTCAACTTAAAATTACTTATTTATTAAGGCTTTTACCTGTTAGATATTAACTATTAATTTGAATCTGCATAATTAAAATATGAAATGATTCATATTCACACAAGTAAAATTTGTTGCATTTTTAACGCTGTTTGATAAAAATGGTCTAATTGAATATAAAGCTTCTATAAGAAATTATTTAATTGTAATATGAACTTAATTAAAATGGTATTGCTTGCTTTTTCAATCTCAGTGTGATTAAAATTGAAATAGTAGGGATCTAGTTAGAAAAATTTGGCTTTAAAAAAAAGGAGAACAAAATTTAAAAAATAGTCGCACGATCAGATGGCTCATACATAATTATATTTCCTTATTTCTCTTATCAGGATATTGTGCGAGAAATTGAAACTGAAGAAGGCTTAGTTGAGCAAGTGAAATCCCTGCAACACAAATTTGGCGAAAACTGTGACTCGAAAGAAATTCTGTCGTTTGTTATGCAATTAATGACTGGCAAGGAAGTTTCTGTACCAAACGGATCGAGAGGAAGTATCGGTTCACAGATTATAAAATTGTTTTGCGAGGCCCAAAAGGTCAGTATTATCATATTCATAAACTTGCGTAATTTCTTTTTCTAAAGAACCACTCAAGAACGAGAAACCTTTAGATAAAGTTGAATGACTTTTTTTTTATTGAGTTGGATTGTCATTATCAAGTTATATCTATTAATAGGGTTAGTTTATAGGCTATATAGGTTAATTTTCGATTTTCAGAAATAAAATTTGAAGACTTAAAAGTTCTTTCGCTCCTAAACAGTATTTGTTACTTATTAAGGAATAATTGCTAAATGTTATAAAACAAAAAAAAATTTGATGATATTATCGGGCTTAGAATACGAAAATGTGGAATTTCATTATAATTAATGGTTTGCGATGGACCCTAAATATTTTTTCTCTCGAATAATATGCACAGGATTTCTTCTGGAATATAAAGAAAATATTCTCTATAATGAAAAAATTGAAAATACTAATACCGGATGAATAAAAAAAAACTTGAATTTCGAAATATACCAAAAATACACACTTTCTATAGTTTGAAGATTCCTATGTAATTTTTAAATGTATGTTTAGCTCTAATTTTCCTAAAGCCGATGTAAGCTAGTTAGATTATGTAACTTTTGTATGCACTTCTGTGTTTTTATAAATTTCGATAAGTTTTTTTTTGCATGTAATATTTTAATGCAATTAATTAAATTCGATGAATTTCATAAAAATTCCAGATGAATTTAAACGAAGTCTGGATATATGCATAAGCATTCAGAGTGAATTCAAAAGAATTCAAATAAATTCGAAAAAATCCAAAATATTCCATTGCTTTCAGTAAAAAAGTAATAAATTTAGAAGAATTCAAGGGAATTCAGAAGGCTTTGATTAAATTATTAAATTAAATAAAAAAAATACAAGGAATATAAGGGAAATGAGAAAAATTCTATGCAGTTCATACAAATTCGAGTTGAATTTAAAAAAGTTTAAGTGAATTGAAAACAGTTCAAAAATATTGACAGAATTCATTGAATTTATTAAGTTTGGAGTGAATTTAGAAAAACTCCAAGGTATTCAGCAGAATTCGTTGAAATTCCTCAAATTTCCTAGTGAATTTGAAAAACGTCAGCGTGATTTGAAAAAAATGTCCATTGAATTACGTAGAATTGAGTGAATTTAGAAGCAAGTAAATTTAGAGGATTCCAACTGAATTTAGAAGAATTCAAATGAATTAGAAAAAATCAAAATATTACATTAATTTCAGTAAAATGGTAATGAATTTAGAAAAATGCAAGGGAATTCGAGAAGCTTTGATGAAATTTATAATGTATAATAGTACAGAATTCAGGCAGCATTCCACAGGATTTAAGTCAATTGAAAAAAGATAGTGAATTGAAACGAAGTTATCGTAAATCCGTAAGAACTCAGAGCGAATTTAAAATCATTCAAAAGTATAGGGAAAAAATCCAAAAAATTTCATTGATTTCAGTAAATTGGGAATGAATTTAAAATAATTCCAGATAATTCAGGAGGCTTTAATGCAATTTTAAAAAATTTTATTGAATTGAACAAAATTTAAAAATTCCAAAAATTTCCATTGAGTTCAGTAAAATGGGAGTAAACAGAATTCAGGGCTAATTCAAAAGAATTTGAGTGTTTTGAAAAAAACAACAGTGAATCAAATAAATTTAGAATAAATTTACAGGAATATAAGGGAAATGAGAAGAATTCAATGAAATTCACCAAAATTCAAGGTGATTTTTTTTAATTCAGGTGAATTTAAAACAGTTAAAAAAACTTATTAAGTTTAGATTTAATTTAGAAAAATTAAACTATTGACGTATGTAGTATGGGTGTATTTATTCGTTTCTGTCTTTTTGAAAATTCTATTTTCAGGAAATCAGAGAGCCTATGAAAATGTTAATTGATGAACAACTTTCTAACCTACAATAGTTTTATATTTTTAATTAAAACCTCATATAAACAATATAACTGTTGTTAAAACTTTCTGAGTAGCTATTGATTAATCAATAATGGTCTTCGAAAGTTCGTCAGAAGATTAATCCATGCGTCTCGAAGACGCGAACAATTATACCAAATATAGAACTGTGATATTCCTAATATACGAGGGCGGTCCGATAAGTACTTAGCCTACAAAAGAAAAACGAAAATTTTGGAAAAGTGGCGATTTATTTTTCAACTTAGTCTCCTCTTAGCTCGATACACTTGACCCAGCGATGCTCCAACTTCTTTAACCCATCTGAAAAATACGTTTTCTGGAGGTCTGCAAAGTAGGCCTCTGTGGCGGCGATAACCTCCTCATTCGACTGAAATTTCTGCCCGGCGAGTGACTTTTTCAAGTTTGGAAACAAAAAGAAGTCGCACGATGCCAAATCATGGTCTCTGGTGTGTACCAGTGGATCCATGTTTTGTTGACGGTCACGAAACGACGCAGAAACTCACTGCTCTGAAATGGTCTCACGGTTGCGCTTGTGGTCCGGAGTCAGCAAACGCGGCACCCATCGCGCCGACTGCTTTCTCATGCCCAAAATTTCATGGAGGATATGACCCACGCGGTCTTTTGAGATGCTTAATGTCTTAGCTATCTCGCGCACCTTTAATCGGCGATCTGCCAATACGAGATCGTGGATTTTTGTCACGTTATCCTTCGTGGTAGCCGTTTTCGGGGCACCTGGGCGTGGCTCATCAAAAACCGACGTGCGACGACGTTGAAACTCGTTGAACCAATTTTTGACGGTCCCCATCGAAGGAGAAGAGTCACCGTAGACAGCATCCAAGCGCTCTTTGATTTCGCTGCGCGATTTCCCTTCCAAAAACAAGAATCGAATCGTCGGCCGATATTGCTCTTTCTCCATTTTTCTAAAATCTGCGGACACGACAGATTACACACGTGATCAAAACAAAACTACGAGTCCGATTCGGCTGAAATTTGGACAGCAGTCATCTAGGACAATGTACTACACGATAGTAAATTTCTCTTGCGATATTCGCGCCATGGTGCTCGTAAAAAAAATCTTCTCATAAACAAGGAAACTAATTTTTTTGAAAAATTTAAAAACAATATTGTTAGCTAATGGTAGATCATGAAAAATTCTTAATTTTGGCAATCGATGCGTCTCGAAGACGCGAACAAATATATTATATGCATTAGAGTTCTATTCCTAACATTTTAAAAGGTTTCCTTATATCATCAATATAAACAACATTTTTTTCTCATAGCTTTTCTCATATAAACAGAATATACAAATTTCTTTTAAACTTCATAAATCGGTGCTGTTCGGTCATTAAAGGTTCACCAATAGGTCAATCAATGCGTCATGTTTTGAATGTCAACAAAGTTTTTCTTATATAAACAAAAGAATAAACCATTTTTTGAAATTCATGAATCGGTACTGGTAGGTCATAAAAGTTTCAACAATAGCTCGATTGATGCGTCTCAGAGACGCGAACATACGCTGGATATCGTATTGTTGTATTTTGAATATCAACAAAGTTTTTTTTATATAAACAAGGTAAAGTTTTTCTTTTTAAATCTGTAAACGCAAGAAAAAACTACTTCTAAATGGTCGATCTAGCTCAAAATCCTACCAGACCTGGATATCAATAGGTGCTGTACACTTCATCCAAATTTCATGATCGTAGCTCTTTTACTTTTCGAGACATAGTGAACAGAATAAAGTTACACACACACATTCGCACACGGACATTTTTTTTTTAATTTTATTTTCGACCCGGTGTCGAATTATATCAAAGTATGTCAAAAAAGTATACTTGAAAATTTAGGTCATTACAAACCTTTCTCTACGAGGAAGCAATAATTCAAAAGAATTTAAAAGAATTCAGAATAAATTGATAAGAATTCCGGGTGAATTCCAAATGAGTTCCAAAAAAGTCCAAAATATTGCATTGGTTACAGTAAACCTGGTGTGAAATCAGAAGAATTCAAGGGAATTCAAGAGAATTCGATGAAATTTATATGAATCCAAGATGAATTTACAAGAATTCAGGGCGAATAGAAAATAATTTTAATGAATGCAACGAAATTTTTCAAATACAAAAAAATTCCAGTAAATTCAGATTCAGTTCACAAGAATTCAAAGTGAACTTAAATGTCTTCCAAATGAATTTAAAAAATTGAAAACCTAGAAACGATCCTTCCAATTTAGTGGATGTAGAGGGAATTGAAAAAAATGCTGGGCGGAATTCAACAGGATTCAAAGGAGTTCGATATAATTCAAAGATCAATAAAGTAATATTTTCATTTAAAACAGTGACTTTAGTGACTTTATCTTAAAAAAGTAACTAAAAAGTGATTTGAGAAAAAAAGTGACTCAAGTGACTGCGTGTTAGCCATGAGAATTTCACTAGAATCGACTATAGAAATCTTTAAAGTAAAAAAAATTCGTATTTTTTGTGTATTTCGAATTTCAAGATTTTCTTCTGTCAAATACATTTCCTGTGACCGACAATATCTTCAAATTTTTTGTTTCATAAAATTCAGGACTTATTCGTCAATAAGTAACCAATACTTTCTAGGTGTGAATTAATTTTTTATCTTTCAATTTGTATTTTTTTTTTTTAATCGAAACCTAAGAAAACTTATTTTCGAACCTAAAACGACCTACAGCAGAACCTCTAAACAATCAAAAAAAAAAAGAAAAAAAATGTATGACAGTATTTTTTAAAAAAATACTGTCATACCAACAGGAACATACACCAACAGGATAAAATTCAGGGGGTAGCGTTTGTAAAATTAAAAAAAGATCAAATTTTTGTTGGACACCCTAATCTTTAAATTCTTTTTTGTTGTTGTTAAATATTTGCATTTAAATTGATTGAAACTGATTTTGATGAATTGTTCTTAGGTTTCGCATACGTCTTCGAATGTCGAAGAAGTGGACGCAGCAGGAGATACAAGACATCGATCTTTCCCAGAGCCCTCGAGCAAAGAATTCATTTTGCGAGCAGTCACGCCTAGACCTTCACCCTCATGCACTCCACAACCTCAGCGATTATACGTTTGTCTTGAACGCGACAATCTCCGACTAGCTGGAGCATTTTCTGAGGATACAATATTTTTGTAATTCAAAATCGATCCATATCAAAATTCGATCCGAAAGCCATGGATTTGTCAAAAGTCAGTCTCACTTTTTTGGTCTCCAATCAAATTCTCTATCCAAATATTCAATCATTGAATTATTCATATCCGGGACATGAAGGAGACTTTAAAGGAATTATATTATATTTTTACTTCGGATTAATTTCCTATTTGATTACTAAACATAAGGTGGAGGTTTTAATAGTTATTTTGATGTGCAAATTTTTTTATTGCTTTTTATCTTTTTCAAGTGACAAAAAATAGAGAAATGAAAAACAAGAAAGATTAAAACTAGAAAACTGGTACTTTTTTATGTTGTGCAATGTACAATAATGAAATTATAAAAGTTCACTAGAGTCAGAAATAGAGAAACATACCAGCCGTTGATATCTTACAATCAGTAGTATCTTAAATCTAGGAACAATCTAGGAACAACGAAACAGCGAAACAACAACAGCTTTCTTGAGTTTCGGTTTTACGAATGAATCAGTTTTTTCTACGTAAAATCGTTCTAGTTTTGTTATACGTTTTATTATTTGGAAGCACTTTTTATAACTAAATGTATATAATACATTTATAAATTCTATTTGTTACTCCTTGGGAACTAAAAGTTAACTTAGGTGTTTTAGAATAAAAATTTTCCTTAGAGATCTGGTTTTTTGATTACACATTACCTCCCATGAAAATTATCCTATAATTATCCACTTTAAGTGGGTGCTTTCAGTTTGTACTTTTGAATTTTTGAGAATTTTGTGAATCGCAATTTCGAAATGAGGAATCTTAGTTCTAAAAATTTATTTCTAAAAGAGGAAATAATGAAGGCAACAATTCTGTTCTTAACTTCTTGACCAAATGTTTTAAAAATGATAAAAGGATTCTATTCATAACCCCCCGACCATATTATATGAGTTTATATTATGTACTTATCATTTTGCTACCACAATTAATACATTTTATTAATCTTAATTTTATTAATCTTTTGAAGATTTTTAAATATTATATTTTTTAATTTTTGCAGGTTTTTACCAAATGTTAAGAAACATTATTTTACAAGATATTTAGAAAAGATTCGAAAATTACTTAAATCTTTAGAAGATTTCAACAAGTTTTCAAGCAAACTAGAGTTTTGGAATAATTTTGAAAATTTTTGAAAGGTTTCAACAGAACAAACAAATTTTATTAAAATTTCTGGCAACATTTTTTATAATATTTTTATTTTACAAATTTTTTAAAGAAAATGTTTAAAAAGATTTTAAAACATTCAGAAGGATTTCCTAAAGTCTCAAAAAGGTATGTAGAAGATTTTAAGAAAATTTTTTTTATTTTGCAGGATTTTTTGAAAATGTTAAGAATAATTCGTATCATTTTAAAATATATTCAAAAGTTTTCAAAAAGTATAAGAAAATAATTTAAAATTTGGAAAGATATTTAGAAATTTTTTGACGTTTTGAAGAGATTAAACATATTTTAAAACTTGGAAAGATTTCCGAAATTTTTAAAATTATTTTTAAAATTATTCTGAACGTTCAACAGTGCTAAATATATTTTAAACTGACATTAATTTTTCCCAAAATTTTGTAAAATAAAAAAATCCTTTCTAAAACACATAATTGTTTTTCTCTCCTTGACTGAAAATACTTTTTTGGTTGAAAATTCAACAATTTTTTGCAACTTTGTTTTTCGGTTTGAACACTCATCTCTTTTGGTGGAAATATCATCTTTTTTTATGAAAATTGCAACTGTTTGGTTTTAAAATAAAACTTCTTTGTTTGAGGATTCAACCACTTTGATCCAAAGTCATATTTTTGTATTGAAAATCCTTTTGTTTTTATTAATTTAACTGGTTTTTATTTAAAATTAATATATTTTTTGATTTTCGTATCAACTATTACATTTTTCGTTGAGAATTCATCTTTTTTGGTTGAAAATTTAACAACTATATTAAAACCTTATTTTTCTGGTTGAAGATTCATACGTTAAGTTGAAAATGTGTCTTTTTTGGTATAAAATTAATCTTCTTGGTAGAAAATAGATTATTTGGTTAAAAATTAACTTTTTTCTTGAAAATCATATTTTTGGGTTAAAAATTTTGACTGATATGTAGAAAATTTATCTCTTTTGGAAAACATTTTTGTTTGTTTGTTGAAAATACAACTGATTGAAAGTTTGTCCTTTTTGAATGATTTCGACTGTTCATAATTCAAATTGAAAATCTGTTTGGATTTAAATTTCAGCTATTACATTGTTCTTTAAGAATTTATCTTTTTTGTTTGAAAACTCATCTATTTGTTTGAAGATTAACTTTTTTGTTAAATTTTTTTATAGATATCTGTAATCTTGAAAACAAATAAACCTAAAAAATAAACAGTTATTCAAAATGTTTATTTTGCAATAAAAATTATTTTCCCCTCACATAGAAAAACTACACGCACGCGATTTCTGATGCTAGTCCTATCTAAATAAAAATTAATATTACCATAGATCTCGAAAATATCGGGCACATTATTGTCGAAAACCTGATTGGTTGCGAAATTGCGTGAATATGACTTTTAGTGGCTGTTTTTCAATTTTGAAGATAACGAATTTTCTGCTTCATCAATTTTGTAAATAAAAATTTACATGCAAGTCGTTTTATTTCATCATAATTTTTGTCATAATGTTTCTCAACATTATTGATAAACGAGAACATTTTAATTGTGAATTATTTTTTAATATCAGGAAATGATTATGTTTTTAACAATATTGCAGATTTTGCCACCACGCAATAATTTGTAAACTTCTTCAATTTTTCAAAGAGATAAGAAATTTAAATTATAGACAAAAACTTATCTTGATGAATTCGAGAAAAATGGAAGCTTTTTACTAATTGTGAAAGATTAGAGGTGATGAAATGTTTTTTAAAGATTTCTTGAAAAATGTTTAATGGTTTGGGCTTTATTTATAAAGAATTAATTTGAAGTTTTGAAGGTTTCAAAATGTGCAAACAAAAACGGAAGATTTTAAGACAATTTTTCTTTAATTTTGCAGGATTTTGAAAAATGTTAGGAAAACTGAATTTTCAATGGTTCGAAGAGAATAGAATAAAATCTTAAGAATTCTACGGAAATCGCAAATGATTTTCAACTGATCAAATGATTTCCTAATATTTCGAAATAAATTATAGAAGCCTCTGAAGTAAAAATGTTCAAAAGTTTCAATTTTTCAAGATTACAAGTTTTAGAAATAATTTGAATAAGTTCAAAGATATTTAAAAATGCTTTGAAAATATTTCAAAACAATTATAAATTTGAAAACATTTAACAATATTTTGAACAAAATGTAGATTTTTGAATTTTTCATAAAAAAATTTAGAAGCTTTTCAAGAAAAAATTTTAAAAGGAAATTGAAATAAATTTCAAAAGAATTTTAATTATGACCTAAAATTGTGTAAATTTGAGTAATTTTAGGAGATATTTGGGCGTTTTGAAATTATTCAAAAATAATGTAAAACTGTGAACATTTAAAAAAATTAAGAAAAAATAATGAAAAGAATGAAAAAATTTTCTTTAAATTCCTGAAAACCTTTTTAATATTTTTTATTTAAAACAATTAATTTCAAGAGAATCCTGAAAAAGTTTCAAAAACATTTCAAAAGATTTAAAATTTGTGAATGAAGAATATTTTGCAGAATCTTATTAATTTTTCAGGTTATTAAAAAAAATTTAGGAAAATTTCGAATAATTTAAAATGATATTTAGAAGATTTAGAAGTTCTGAAAAGATTCAATAAGGAATTTTCTTGAAATTCATGGAATAATTTTTAATGATTTTTTATTTTGAAAAGTGAATTGTAAGAGAAAATCGAAACAGATTGTAAACAATTTCAAATGATTTCCTACATTTTCGAAAAAGATATTATAAAATTTCAAAAAAAAATCTAGTAAATTCAACAGATATTTACAAGATTTAAAAAGCTACGGAAATAATTTTATAGTTTGTAAGATTAAATAAAATTTAAACAAAACGTTCATATATTTTAAGATATAAAAAAACGATAAAAAAGCTTTTAAAGAATTTTTAAAACTTTCAAGGGAAAAAAACAATTTTCTTGAAATTCCTGGGGAAAAAATTGAAATATATTTTTTTTATTTAAGTTTTGAAGAATATTTAAAACATCCCAAAATATTTTAAAAGGTTTTTCAAAATGACGAAAGAATGTGGAAGATTTTAAGGCAATTTTGTAAATTTTGAATGATATTTCAAAATTTGTTAATATTTTTACATTTCTTCCAAACATCTAAAATTCCTAAATATCTATTAAGCTGACTCGAATTTTCTCTAATATTCTGTAAAATCCTGCAGAATAAAAAAAATTTCTTAAACATTTTCTAGATTCTTTTTCTACACATTTGAAATCATCAAAACTCTTCTTGAATTTTCTCAACAATCTTAGTCAAATTATATTTGTATAACTTTTAAAAGATTGATAATACTTATGTCCTTGTTCTCAGATCTCAGAATTGAATTTTAGCTCGAATTTAGGAGTTTAACAATTTTTAACATATAAAAAGTTATTCGACATCTTTCTTAAAAATCATTTTCCCGTAAAATCGAAAAACTACGTGCTCGCGATTGATGATGTTACTCGAGTATTTCAACCTGAAGTTGAAAATTTTCAAAAGTTCTTCAAGAACAAGAAAAATAATACGGTATTAAAATAATTTTATTTACACTATTTACAAAATTGAAACATCTTAACATTTTGAGAGTCTGAAATTAGAAAAGAAAAAGGTAGTATCTATACGTCCACGAGCCCTTTTCCCTTTTCCAGCTCCATTTTCCCATTGCTAGGTCCGTACGTTTCGACTTGACCGAAGGAAAAATTAGAGTCTTGAAATCGATACTTATAATAAGTAGAAGTCTTTAATCATGTAGCAAAAACAACGTTTTCTCGAGTTTTGGTTTAGCGAATAGAACATTTTGCACTACATCATCAAATTCTTCAAGTGCCAGTTGAGCATGTAAACGTAAAACAGAATCTTCATCGTTATCTCTCAAATGTTTAAGTCCACGATATAAAACTACAAGATCACTTCCTAAACTTGTTAGCATTTCTTTTCCAAGTCCTCGAAGCAACAAAGTTGCTACAAGAACTCCCGCCCGTCTACACTGATATTCTTTGTCAGTTTTTATTATACATCCAATGCAGTAAAGAATCTAAAACAAAATTAATATCGAGTTCAATTAATACTGGAAACGATCCGTTGAGAAATAATTAAAAAAAAACAAAAAAACAACAAGATTGCTATGCTTCTAGCCATCAAATTATTATGAGGGTAGAATGATTAAAATCGCGGTTTTAAAATGTCAACGTTAAAAAAAAAGGACGGATAGAATTAGTCCAATTTTACTATTATAAACTAATTAATTATACGGTAAAAAATTAATTTTACGTAACATTACTCATTTTTACCTCTGTGATAAGATTTCCGACCCGAAAACCAAGAACTTTGCACAATTCTCCAAGACAGGAGAGACTTGAAGAACGTACAAGAGGATCGGGATCTCTCGTTCCACACAAGAAGGCGTTTACTAAGAGAGACTTATACTTCGGTGCCATCTCACCTGAAAAATCGAAATCGAACAATTAATTAGAAAATCAGCCGAAATTGACTCGATAAGTTGATCCCTAAGGTGATCCTAAAATGCATTGGAAATTTGTTTCTCGAATTTTCATGCATATTGCTCCCAAATTTGTTTGAATGCACAAAAAAATGCGTTTAAAAAAAATTATGTTTAGAGCTTCTGCAAACCCGATGAAGTTTAACACATATTTCCGACAAGAAAAAAAAAACGCTTTTGTACATTTTATTCAGAATCCTCAATATTAGGTGAATGGAGTGGAAACTCAACATTTCTCTTTACAGTTAGCTACAGATTACAAATTAATAATTACATTTCAAATGTCACCCACATAAGTCTGCTTTATAGGATCCAAAAAAATCCCATAAGTGAGAAATTGGGGGTTTTCAGGTTTAGCGCTAATTATGATTTTTTGCGGTTTTTTAAATACAAATTGTTTCTAATACATAAAATACTACTTTCTACTGATAACTATATGTTATAAAATTGCCGGTTTTCCGAATTTTTAAATTTATTTTCAACTTTATATTTGAAGCGAAGCAATAATCAATTAAATTTAACATAAATCATTGTTTAAACTTTGTATTATTATTTATAATAATATTATCTTGGTATACATTTAGAAAGCTGTTGTTTTTTTCTGAAATTTTCAATTTTTTGTCCATTTTTCATTCAGAGTGAGATAATAATTAATTAAATTCAGCAAACATATTTAATTAAACAAATTATTATTGTTTATAACCATCTCTTCCCAGATAGTGGCGGTTTTTTTAAATGAAGTTTTGAACATTTTGTCCACTCTTTCACTTAATTAGGTAATTAATTCCAATTAGTTAGGGAAGTTAACAGACGTTAAAATCATTTTTAACCCATCTTTTTCCTTTTTATAAATATATTTTTCTGAAATAAAATAGATACATGGAATATTTTTCAAATTTTCTCTATGGATCATATTAAATATAAATTTTCCTTGAAGTAGTTACTAAGAGCCTTTTTGTTCAAATTTATTATTGTTTAATTTATATTTATTATATGTTCCTAATTAAAAAGTCAAAAAAAAGTTGAATATTTCAGAAAAAATCGCAACTTCCTAGAATTATTCTAAGGGAAAATAGTTATAAACAATAATGAATTGATCAACGAATTTTTTATTAAATTGCATTAATTATTATCTTACTAAGTGAAAACTGGACGAAAAGTTGAAAATTTATGGAAAAACCGCAACTATCTAGCACTACTATAGGAGAAGATAGTTGAAAACGTTTATAATTTGTTTAAACAATTATGTTTGTTAAATTGCATCAATTATTACCACGCTATAAGTGAAAAGTGGACAAAAAGTTGAATATTTCAGAAAAAACTGTAACTTTCTAGTATTATTCAAAGAGAATAGTATTAAAAATAATACTAAATTGTTTAAACAATTAGGTTTGTTAACTTGGATTAATTATAGCCTGACTCTAATGGATAAGTGGACAAAAAGTAGAAAAAACTGCCACTTTCAAGCAATATTCTAAGTAAATATTGTTATAAATAACAATTTGTTTAAATAATTATTTTTGTGAAATCTAATTGCTTCTGGCCTCGTTCTAACTAAACATTTGAAAGCAAGTTGAAAAATTCAGAAAAAACCGTGACTTTCTAACGCTACTGTAAAAGAAAATTGCTATAAGCAATAATAAATTGCTTAAACAATTAATTTGAATATCTAATTATCAATAAAAAGTAATACTTTACGTATTAGAAGAAATTCGTATTTAAAAACCCGCAAAAAAATCATAAATAGCGCCAAAAACTTGCAAATCCCAATTTTTCACTTATGGGGGTTTTTGGGACCATATGAAACAAACTTATGGGGGTGATATTTAAAAAGTGATTTTTGATTCATATTCTATGGTTAATTGTGAAGAGAAATATTTAATTTCAACTCAATTCACTTAATACTGACGATTTTGAATAAAATGTATAAAAACGTATTTTTTTCTTATGGGAAAAAAAATCTAATGAACTTTTGGACCACCCTAGCGGTCGACTCATCGAATTTTCTTTAAACCTAGAGAAAAATAATTGACGTACCTAGGGACCTTGTTGTTTTCATCAATATTTCTCCAAGTTTTGCTCTCGTCTCAGGTGTAATTTCACCGGAACCAGCTCTCTGAGGCATGTCTATAAACTCTTGAATGAGAATCTCGATAACTTTTTGTGGGAAGTGCATAGCTAAAGCACAAACTCCATTGACTGCTGCCAAATAAATAAATGAATCTTCGTGCTTCAGATTTTCCTGCAAGTTAAAAAGCTTCATATAAACATATGTCGTTTACTGTGCAGTAGGGTCAAGATTTTTTTCTCCATGAAAGCTCCATGAAGTTTAACACGTATTTCCCTTAAAAAAAAGACGTTTTTGTACATTTTATTCAGAATTATTCTCAATATTAGGTGATCCGATCTGAAACAACATTCCTCTACAGAATTAGCTATATAATGCAAATGAATAATTATTTTTTAAATATCACGCCCATAAGTTTGTTTTATAGGATCCCAAAAAACACCATAAGTGAAAAATTAGATTTTGCGAGTTTTTGGCGTTAATTATGATTTTCTTTCGGGGTTTTAGGAATAAAAATCGCTTGTAATATATAAAGTAGTCCTTGCTATTGAGAATTAGATGTTTGAATTAATTTGTTGGATAATATATTATTGTTTTAGCAATTTTCCTCGCAATTTTCTCTTAGTTAGAAAGTCGCGGTTTTTTCTGAATTTTTCAGCTTTTCTCAACTTTTCAGTTACATCGAGGCTGTAGTCGATTAAATTTAATAGAAATAATTGCCTAAACAATTTATTATTATTTACAATAATATTCTCTTAGAATAATGCCAGAAAGTTGAAGTTTTTTCTAAAATTTTCCACTTTTTATCGAATTTTCAATAAGAGTGAGGTAATAATTACTTTAAGTTAACAAAAATTAATTTTTCAACAATTTAGTATTACTTTTAATAATATTCTCTTTGAAATGCTAGAAAGTTGCAGTTATTTCTGAAATATTCAACTTTTTGTCTACTTTTCGCTTAGAGTGAGCTAATAATTAGTTAAATTTGACAAAAATAATTGTTTAAACAAATTTTGATTGCTTATAACTATCTTTTCCTATAGTAATGCTATATAGTTGCGGTTTTATCTGAAATTCTTAACTTTTCCTCCACTTTTTACTTATTTAGATGGTAATTATTATAATATATGATCTATTTATAATATAATAATATATAATATTGTAATATAATATAATATTATTATGATAAAATATATAATAATAATTATAAATATGATAATTAATGCAAGATAACAAGCAATCGTTTAAACAACTAATTACTGTTTTTAGCTATCATCCCTTATAGAAATGCTAGAAAGTTGCGGTTTTTCTGAAATATTCAACTTTTTGTCCACTTTTCACTTAGAGCGAAGTAAAAATTAATAAAATTTAACAGGTATAATTGTTTAAGCAAATTATTGTCGTTTATAAATATCTTCCCTATAATAATACTAGATAGTTGTAGGTTTTTCTGAAGTGTTTCACTTTTTGTCAACTTTTCACTTAAAGCAAGTTGATAATTAATGAAAGTTAACAAACATAATTGTTTAAACGAAATATTATGATTTATAACTATCTCCTTTTGAATTAATGCTAAAAAGTTGCAGGGTATTTTGAAATTTTCAACTTTTCATTGACTTCTTAGTTAGAAACAAATAATAAATATATTAATACTAATTTTAAAAAAGACTCTCAGTCACAACGTCAATGAAAATTTACATTTAATATGATCCATATAGAATATTGCAAGAGTATTTGTCTCTATTTTTTTATTTATTATTCGTTCCTGACTAATAAGTTAAAGAAAAGGCTGAAAATTTCAGAAAAACCCGAAACTTTCTAGAATTACTGCAAGAGAAGATAGTTATAAACCTCAACAAATTGTTTAGGCAATTATTCTTCTTAATTTGCATTAATTATTAACTCGCTCTAAGTGAAAAGTTAGCAAAAAGAGAAAAATTTCAGACAAAAACACAACTCTCTAGTATTGCTATAGAAGGAGACAGTTATAAACAATGATAATTTGTTTAAACAATTATTTTGTTGAATTTCACTAAGTTTTAACTCAATATTAGCGAAAAGTGGACAAAAAGTTGAATATTTCAGGAAAAACCGCAACATTCTAATATTATTCAAAGAAAATATTATTAAACATAATAATAAATTGTTGGAACAATTACGTTTATTGACTTAAATTAATTTTTACCTCACTCTAATAAAAAAATCGACGAAAAGTGGAAAATTTTAGAAAAAATTTCAAGTTTCTAGCATTATTCTAAGAGAATATTATTATAAATAATAATAAATTGTTAAGACAATTATTTATATTAAATTTAATTGACTACTGTCTCGCTTTAACTGAAAAGTTGAAAAATGTGGAAAAAGCGCGACTTTGTAAACATATTCAAGGAGAAAATGCCTAAAGCAAAAATAGTTTTTAAAATCTATGTAAACTTCTAATTATCAGTAAAAAGTAGTATTTTATCTAACAAGTGCAACCCAATTTTTCACTTATGGGATTTTTTTTTGGATCCTATGAAACAGACTAATGGGAGGGATATTTGAAAAGTAATTATTCATTTGCATTATATAGCTAATTGTGAAGAGAAATGTTGGGTTTCAACTCGATTTACCTAATATTTATTCTTAATAAAATGTAAAAGAACGTATTTTTTTCTTATTGGAAATAAGTGTTAAACTTCTTGGGGCAAGAAAAAAAATTCCAATACACGTTTGGACCACCCTACTATGCAGTCTATTACAAAAATAAATATATACTGACTTGAAATAGATAAATGAGGACGTCCCGTTTGGCGATAACATCAGGATTCGATGCCTCTACCAATTTCGTCAAGGAAATAATTCCATGTGCGCGAACTGGAAGCAATGGATCTGCGAGATCTTTCAAAGCCTTATCGAAATCACTCTCTCGTTTGGAATCCGCCGACAAATCGTAAAATCTTTGAGGTGTAGAGTGAGTCCTGACAATATTTAGAATCTCATTGACAAGACTAATTACATGTTCTGGCATGGCACCGGAACTTTTCTCTTTTCCTAAAAACCTACTGAATTCTTCAAAAGGTTCCCAATTTAATGGTTTTCCTCTCTCAGATAATATTACCTTGACCAACATTAAACTAACATACAGGATATCGAAAGCATCATCTTCATTATCTTCTTTTTCTTTTGCCCTCTTCAAACGTGTCTCTTCGAAAAGAGATTTCACAAAAGACAAAAGTGGTCTAGGATTTTTGATCTGAGCATCTTGAACAATTTTGGTACTTGACAGCCTTGACAGAAGTTTAACAGCTGCTAGTTGCTTTCCAACTCTTTCAATAGTGTCGATCTCATTTTCTAAAATTTCATCTTTCTCTGTAGCGTTTCTAAATTTTACGAGGGACTTTAACAAGTAATTGAATAATGAAGAAGCAAGAGTTTCATCAGATTGAACCAAATCGAAAATACAATCTGCAAGTTCTTCGTGATCCAAATCCACAGCCTTTCCAGTAATTTTAAATCCACCTGTTGGTCCAAACTCAAAAGATAATTTATTCCCAAAGTGCGTGGATTCTGATTTTTGCATTTCGTGATCGAGAAAAGCCGAAAATATTATTTCTCTAGTCGATTCATCTGAGAGGATCTTTAGTAATAGTTGCCTGATTTTTTCTCGATAGGCAGAAATACTTTTAGCTGCCTTTACATGCAAATGGAATAACGGAATCGATATTTCTAACATAAGTTTAGCCGGTAAAGTTTTGAATTCCGCTTCAGTGCTTAGAAAACATTTTGAAAGTGTTTCTATGCAATTTGTCACTTCCTCTTCGGTTTTCAACGATTCTTCATTGTTTGGTTTTATCAATAGTGGTTCTGCAATCACACGAAATATCTTTCTGATGCAAACTTCTGAATTGAACTGATAGAGAGCAGATATACAAGAATTTGCGATTGTTGCACCGTATTTCAAACTTTTGGACGTCAAAATTTCAAGCAGCTGGAAATAAATTACACAAATTTGTAGACCGAAAATTTATTTTTCCATCGGACTTGCTAATATGAGTAAATTAATTTAACATGATAACAGACCTCGGACTTATTTGAGAAATTCAAAATAGTGTCAATAGTAGCATTCATTCTTAAAAATAGTAGCAAAATAGTCTCATACAATTTTTTAAACATAAAAATAGAGAGTTAACTATTTTTGGAATATGGAATACAATATACATCTCCCGTAAAATGGCTTCAAATATTTACGAATCTTTTAAAATACCCTAAAAGCTTTGAAATCCGTTGAAAATATTTAAAAACCTCTAAAATCTTTTAAGATTCTCTAAAAATACCAGAAAAGCTCGTCAATCTTTCGAAATCCATAAAGAACTCTAAAATCCCTTGAAATTCGTAGTAATCTCTTGAAACCTTATAATTTCTTTTAAAGTCCTATAAATCCATTTAATCTTGTGAAATGCCTAGTATTCCTAGACAAATCGAATAAACTTCCGTAAAACATTTTATTATTATTTATTAATTATTACACCGATAAGCCATATTCCTTTCCGGGTAAGGGTGAAAATAAAATAAAAACTTTTAAAAAGCTTTTAAAGAATTTTGAAAGGTTTCAAGAGAATAACAATATTTTATTTAAATTGCTGGAAAAAATTGTGATAATTTTTTATTTTGAAAAATTATGTTTTAAAGAAAAAAGCCCTCTGAAATCCCGTGAAATATCACAAAATATAATAAAGTCCCTTATCCTTTGACATTTCTTTAAATTCCTTGGAATATATGGAAATTCATTATAATCTTATGGAATATTTTATGAAATATTTTATGGAATATTTTAATTTCTGTTGAAATCCTATGAATATCCCAAATATTGTGAAATTCTTTGAAATCCCTTGAAATTTGGTAAATACCCTAAAAAATCCTTGAAATCTTCGAACTCTTCCGAAACCTTGTGAAATCATATGAAATTGCTTCGAAATTTTTTTTATCTCTTAAAATTTTCTATAATCCTTTGAAATTCTTTGAAATCTCATGAAATTCAAGAGAATTTTTTTAAATACACTATATTCTTAAAATTCCTTTGACATTTTTAAAAGCCTTAAAATCTTGTGAAATCCCTAGAAATCGTTTGAAATCCTGTAAAACATCTTGGAATCCTATAAGCTTTTAAAAATTGCTAGGATAATTTGTTAATCTTTTTTAAATCTTTAAAATCCTTAGAGATTCTATAAACATCCGTAGGTACGATAGACCCCCTGCAAAAATTGAAATTTGTAATATCTCTTAAAATTTTTTCAAAAATATTCAAAAATTTGTGATCCTCTGAAATCAGATGAAACTTCTTGAAATCTTTTGAAACCCCTAGGAATCTGTTGAAATCTTCTACAACTTTTAGAAATCCCTTTAAATGTTTTGAAAATTTTTGGAATCTTTAAAATCTTGTAATCTTCCGAAATTTCTATTTTTGAGATCGGGCACGATAAGCTTCAATTATTTTTGACCTGAAAGTTCTTGCACTCGATTTTTCTATTCAGAATACTTTTGTTTTGATAATTCTGAATTATTTTTTACTCAAAAAGAAAATAATTATTTTCTTTTTGAGTAAAAAATACTTTTTTGTTCAACCGCTTAGTTTTATTTTAACCGCTTTTAGTTTAATTTTACCTATTTCAACATTAAGACCATTTTTTTCATATTTTAAATTATTGTTTAGAAAGTGTTATTCTGCATTAAAAACTGAGTAAGAAAGTATAATAAAAGTATTGGACAAATTGAAAACTCGGTGAGATTTATGCAGGTTACTGTATAACAAAAAATAGCTCTTTGTCAATAAGAAAGAAATAAGTCTTTTATTTATTGTTTATTACTTTTGGATCGTTTTTAAACGTTTTAAATATTTGAAGAAAAATTTATCGAGCCCCTCTTGATAAAAGTAAAATTAAATTCTTTGTGTTATTTCGCATTGTTAGGCTCGTGTTCACCGCATAGGCCGCCGAGGATTTAAAAGTTTTGAATATTGAAAGAAAAAAATTACCGATCCCTTTTTGAAACACGTAAAATTGAATTTTATATTAAGAAAGTATTTCGCATAATTTTGATTGAATTTTCTGTTGGTCGCACTACTAAACAAATTAAACTAAAAAAAAACTTTTAAAAAGTAGGAAAATCATTTTTTAAATTTTTTCCTAAATATTTGTAAGTCCTTTTGAGATTTTAAATGAGCCTTTTGACTATTTATAAATCACCAAAAAGATGTTTTCTGTAAAGAAACATTGTCAAAAACATTTAGGTTGAAAATGCATCAGGCTCACCGAAGAATTTTGAAAATATGTTTAAAGGGAAAGTGAGAAAATAGTAGCATTGGTGACAATATTTGTCAAAATAGTTGCATCGTTAAAAAAAAGTAAATAGTGGCGTGAATCCGAGGCCTCTGATAAATATACCTGTGAGCAAACTGAGTCGTAATATTCTTCAGAATTGCCATGTGAAGCGGCAATTAATCTTGCTACGACGTCCAATTTTTCCCAGCTGGTCCCAGATTCACAAGTATCTTCGCAAACAGCTTGGATTAAAGAAATTACGCCATTTGGTTTAACGATTCCATCAATTAAAAACTTTATCAAATGTGCTTTCAACCACCTCGGTGATTTTTGAGCCCCATTTAAAATCATAAGTTCCTTCATAACAATGCTCTGCGCACATTCTTCGATTAATTTCAGCAGTTTACAGTGGAACTCTTCCTGGTCGGCTTTTAATTTAGAGTATAATTCACTCGTCATTTTGAGTTCTGAATTTGATGCTGAAATATTAGAATCAAAATCACAATCAGGATCAGGTTTTTTTAATGGGGCGAAGGATAATTGCAACAATCCTGCGAATAGCGATCCAAGATGAGGAAGAAATACTGGTCGTAGTGAGAGATTATAGAAAGAGTCCAAAAATACTCGAGACGTGTCGGATAATCGCTCATATTTCTGCAAAAAATACAAATTTTTAAATTTAGCTTCCATAATTTTGTAAATAATTCTTCAAAGCATTTTACTGGTACCTGCATAATTGTTAATGTTTCTTGACTAAATAGAGGAAATTGGGAATAAGTAGATGTATTTTTAATTCCTATTCCAGGTAATAAACAAGGAGCAATTCCAATGGCTGCGGCGATACCAATAGATTTTTTAATAGTTTGATATTGACTCACGCTGAGTAAATTTTCTTCAATTGTTAGATCTTTTTTTTCTAAGTCTTTCAATATGAACAAAATCGTATAAAGATATTCCTGCCTGGGAAGGAAATTTTTTTTATTATTTAACGTGTGCTCTTATTAATTTCTATACAACAGAATAAATTTAGATTTATGAAGTTATTAGTAATAATGAATAGACCTCAACTTACGATATTTTAATATTTTCATTTCCTTCTTTAATTTCAGCTTTAATGCATGATTGAACATCTTCTGACAAAAAGGAAAATGCCTTTTCTAGTATCTCTCCTGGGTCCTTTTTTTCACTCTGATCAGCGTTTTCTAAAAATACAATACATTAATATATTTATTCATTTTACGTGTGTCAAAAAACATTAATTTTACTGAAAAGATTTTTAAATGTAAGATTAGTTATTAATTTAAAACATTCATACTTTTGTCTTGTTCTGTTAGAACTTCGAGTACTTTTATAAAATCCATGGTCAATGCGATAATTGATCCCAAAGTCGTTTTGGAAAGACAATTTTGCGTAGAAATGTTACAAAAACATAACAAATTTTGTTAATTCTCAGGACCTATAATAATAATTGATAATAAGTGTTTTATTGTACGCGTTAGTTTACGAAATCTGTTGATAATATTTATACCAAATTATATGTCATGATAACCAATCAGGAGACATATTTTCATTATAGTTTTCTATCAATGCTCGTTTCAGAAATAAGCGACGATTTGTTTTAAAATAGGTAAGAAAAGTAGGTTTTTACCGAATTCCGATACTTATATGTATATTGTGCCAATTGTTTTTTATATTTGCTTTCTATAAGCAAAACATCCTGTAAGTTTTATGCGGACTAAGACATTTTTTTTCATAAAATCAAATAATAAACACAATATAAACACACACAAATAATAAGCGAAATATAAGCACGAATAAAGCTGATAGGGTGCCTTCCTTCAGCAGAAACTTGTAAAAAATATTGCAAAAAATATTGCAAAAAATAAAAAAGGTGAGCTTTTCGAAATATCTTGCTTTCATATTTTCAAATTTTGAAGAAAAAATACAGAAGATTTTCTGCGAAACCCTAGCTTTTTATTTTTTGAAAAATTAAAAAGAAATTTGTTAATATAAGAAAGGCATCCTATTAGTAAAACTCACCAGAATCCATGAAGTAAATTTGAATATCCAAATTAGGTCAAAAAATAGAATTTTAAAGACAATTTTTTTAATTAATTGTCTGTTCAATCAATTAAGAACAGGACTTGCGGTAGTTGTGCCAAAAAACAGATCTCTAAAAAAAAGTTTCTCTATGATTTGAAGAATCAAAATAATATTTCTAATGAAGCCATTTCAAATAATAAACGTGGCAGAGGGAGAAAGGAAAGAGGGGGGGGGGGAAAGGAACAC